>CM034461.1:3416878-3450177 GCA_019925255.1 Litchi chinensis
GTTAAATATGAAGTGCTTTTCTTTTGTTTCAGTGGTGAAGACATAGGTGATAAAAATTTACATCTATGTGCAGAGTTGTGTTAGAAATAAACTAATTAAAATTTTCGTTATAATAATGGCCTTATAAGATAACATAGCATTTTGATTACCACTTGTAAATTCAATTTTATGATAATTTAATCTCAATAGCAAATTTTTCTAGTTAAGAGACGTACGCTGACTTCATTTTTCTTGATAGTAACGCCATTGGCAAGAAAATTTGACATGGATTACTCATAAAGTAATCACTAATCAGTATATACAAAACCAATTAAGTATTTTTTTTGTGTTGCTCAATCTGTAAGTTGATCAACTAAGTACACAGCTCGGTACGGATTGAATACATACAGATGTGAAAGAGGCCTTGAATTGATTAATCACCAAGTCTAATTGTTTTCGCTTAATTTAATGACTTGTACTATGAGGTAATTAGTAGTGATTATATGTTAATATTATCCACTTTCCTAATTGGCTAAAATTTGAGCAATTAATTGGTTGGCTGGTCAAATGCCGGAACTTCAAAATATTATACTGCTTATATGTATATGTGTTGGTCCATACAATGTATATAAGATTTAACCATTTTCAAATTTTAAATTAATTTATGCGTTGTACTTGGAATAATATATTATATATAAATAATATTTAACGTTTTGACAGATATTCCAAAGTGAAAGAAACTCCAATGCACCCTATCTGCGAGATGAGGGAATTTTACTGTACTGTTACAAGTACTTGCATATAAGGCCGGGATCAGCCTAGGCTTTAAATTAGGAGTCAAGTAAGCTGATACATGCAAGTAAAGAGGGCCTTGAATGTATAACAGTTCCGGCGCTGCTTTCTTTCTTTAGGTTCCATTTATATTTCTTCAACTCTGCACGATTCCTTGTTATCTAATATCCAAAACACGTTTTCATGTCTCTATCTACATATAAATAGATGAACCTTTTAATGTAGTGATCAATTAACTCAACCTTATATCAACATAATCTTCATATCCAGTTCTTGATCACTAATTTCCCTTATCATAGAGAAAAAAAAATGGCTAAGTTTTTCAATCCTTTTCGCTTATTTATTCTTCTTATTCTCTTTATTAATCTCTTGCATCCATCATCAGCAAAAACAAACTACAATGTGTTGAGCTTTGGAGCCAAAGGGAATGGTGTAACTGACTCCACTCAAGCATTTATCAATGCATGGGCCGCAGCTTGTGCAACCACTGGACCGACCACTATTTACGTACCAAAAGGAAGGTATTTGCTTGGCTCTTTGACCTTTAAAGGTGGCTGTGAAAGCTCAGATATCACTATACGGATAGATGGAACACTGGTTGCTCCAGCAGATTATCGTGTATTGGGTGACGCTGAGAATTGGCTTAGCTTTGATCGAGTCAGCGGCATATCCATCGTTGGAGGTGCACTCGACGCTAAAGGATCTGGCTTGTGGGTTTGCAAGGCTGCAGGCACCAATTGTCCTAATGGAGCCACGGTATTATATTACCATGCTTTGGTTTCGGTTTGGTTATTTATTTTTAATTTATTTTTAATTTGTGCATGTTTTTGTGTGAGTGCAGACATTAAGCATTACCAACTCCAACAACATTAGAATCAATGGACTGATGTCATTAAACAGCCAAATGTTCCACGTTGTCATCAACCGTTGCCAAAATGTCCATGTTGATGGAATTATGATTAGAGCTTCTGGTGAGAGCCCAAATACAGATGGTATCCATGTTCAACAATCCATGAATGTGATGATCATCAACTCTTCTATTAAAACCGGGGATGATTGTGTTTCCATTGGCCCTGGCACCTATAACTTGTGGATTGAACATGTTACTTGCGGCCCTGGTCATGGCATTAGGTAATATTAGAGACCCTCATGCCTCATTAATCATTGCCAAGGTTGCTGTAAAACTTTGAAACTCAAAACAGAAAACACCCATGGGATATGTTTTGTCAAAATACTTCCAAGTTTACTATAGTTACAAAATTATATGTATCTTGGATAACAATATATCACAAGCTCGGTTGTTTTTCTTGCAATTTACGGCTACAATATGTCTAAATTAAATTTAGTTTGGACAGTGGTCTGATGGTTAAACCACCAGTCACCCTTTCCAAAGTAGAGGGTTTTACACTCAAAAGTTTCACATTATTATATGCATTTTTCCTTTATTCTTTGTACGTTGATTCCTCTCGTTCATGAGAGCTGATCCTCAGACTGCGCCACAACATCTATCGCTGTTGATCCCAATTATACTTTAAACTGGTTTTAGTTATCATATATATATATATATTAATTCTATTATGAATTCAACATCATTAAGGCATTGATGTCTCTTGTTGGTTTTGCAGCATTGGGAGTTTGGCCAAGGATTTGGAGGAGGAAGGAGTTCAAAATGTGACGGTTAAGAACTCTGCATTCGACGGCACCCAAAATGGCCTACGGATAAAGTCATGGGCCAGGCCCAGCAACGGATTTGTTAACGGTGTTCGATTCATACATGTTGTTATGCGTAATGTCCAAAATCCTATTATTATTGACCAAAATTACTGTCCTCACAACTTGAATTGTCCTGGTCAGGTAAAAAATTAATCTTTACTTATTTTAAGCTCGGAAAATGAAACAATTGTGTCGTGTCTTGTGAACTATTGTATATATAATAGGTGTGATATGATATTGGCATTCACAATTTATTTTCTAATGTCAGGTCTCTGGTGTACAAATTAGTGATGTGATATATCAAGACATACAAGGAACATCCGCAACTCCAATTGCTATAAAGTTTGATTGTAGCGCTAAATACCCATGCAAAGGGATAACATTACAAGACGTGAATTTAAAGCATTTGAAACAAGTGGTTCAATCATCTTGTACTAATGTAGTTGGGAAGGCATTGGGTTTAGTTATACCAGATAATTGTCTGTAATTAAATTCACAAAGTTATTCTTTTGTTTTTTTTTTATATAATAACATTGTCTGTAAGCAGATAAATATCATGCTTTTGTGTATAATACAAATAAGATGAATTATAAATTATGAGCTTTTGCCTAAATTTGTTAATAAGAAAATGAACAAAATTCTAGAAAATTAAAAGGAAAACCATAATCATCTATGAATAAGTCTCAAAAACTTTGAAAGCAAAGCAGATGATCCATTCTCATTATTATCTATATTCTTGGTTTAATGTCTTGATTTGTTTTACCAATCCACAGAGAGACAGCTAACATCATTTTCTATTTAGAAAATTACATTTCCATTTTTATTTTATTGATAGGACAATCCACCAGTTGTTTCGATCCTAAGATCTGACTCTTTATCCGAGAGTGATGAGGCCTGCTCTTTTATGAGCTGTAAGACCCAGCAGATGACCCAAGCCCACAATAATTATCCACTTATAATTACGTTTCTTTTATAATTGTTACAATTAATTGGAAATTTGAGAGAGACACACACAATTTAAATCCACAACTTTGTAGCGATGATATGCTAAGCCAACCATGTGTCATAATTACAAATTTATACAGTAATTTACACGTTTCTCAAAAAAAAAAAAAAAAGAAGAAGAACAAACAAACTAATTAACTTTAGGATAAATCATATATTAATTCATTGATAATCAAACTTTGTTAGTGACACAAATTTGCTTCAAGGTTGCATAGAAGTACATTTGGTGAAATTAGCATCATAATTATCTGCATCATCATAAAGCAACAAAACTGAAAATTATCCTGGCAACCAAAGCTTGGCGCGCGTGAAATCTAATTACAAAACCTTAAGCATGCTCGAACAGAGAGATTTGACCAGATAATTAAGCGAAATTAAAACCACACTAAGCTCATTTGTCATCTTACTTCTGCTAACTATATAAGTAACTAATCATTATTGTAATTTCTCAGCAAACTAATTGTATGATTAATGTATTAATTTTTGTTGGATCAACAGATTAGAACTTATTTACTTATCTAACCAGATGGAAGAATTGAAGCCATCAAAAGTTTGAATTTAGTGAACATTAAGTTTACTTGAAGCTATGTCATTAATTAACAAGCAACTGTTTATTATATATAATCAATAAAACGTGCAATGTTAATGTAATTTTGGGACTTAAGTAATGATATGTTACAAATTTCTTCATAGAATGATTAAGAATTTGGAATAAGATCAGATCTTCTAACTATTTTTAACAAAAATATCGAAGAAAATAAGAAAAGAAAACATAAATTAACCAAGTTCCATGTGGAGACTGGAGACCATGAATTGGTGACAGAGGCCCTAGCCTGTATTGATTAATCTCCACGTCGACGGCCTTTTCCTTGCTTGTATGTGTCACCAGACTTTTCAAATAACTATTATATAATTGGCTAATTTATCATATAGTCATATCTATAATGTAATTTTTTGTAATCCACTAAATTTTAAGCAACAGATTCTTTGGCCAGCCGCATATATATGTTCCACGTCCTTACTCAAATCTATGCTGTTTTACCATGTCCATGACCTAGTTTATAGTGCATAGGACTGTATTTTGTTCCTCTATTATATGTTACATATCAAATTATTAAATTGCATCCAACAAATATGAAGTTACAAATTGAAATAAAAGTTTTACCAAGAAACAAAATAGGTTTATCTTAATAACAAATGCATTGACTTTTAGATATCATAGTCAAATTTGAGTATGTTATATATATGTTGCGTGTGTGATGTTGTTTTGACCAGTACCAGTAAAATATTCGTGCATATATACCACTTTTCCCAAGTAAAAACCCATATGCATGCAAAAATTACAATCTTTCTCTCATGACTACTAATTAGTAATTACTATTACGTGACTGTCAGCGGCTTTGCATTAGGAGTTACGTAATTGATACATGTATAATTAAACAGTTTTGAACGGCGCCGCTGCTTTCTTAATTTGGAATTCATTTAGTCTTCTTGAAACCTACACTCTTCCTTCTAATCTAATCCAAACAACTCCGTTTGTGTGAATGCGTATGTGTTTATCCATCAATTTCCATGCCTACACAGACATATATAAATGAGCATGACTTTTCACTTTGTCACCAATTCATTCTGATACAATTCTTATGTCATACATATCAAGTTCTTCACTTCGAGGTAAACATAATGGCAAAGCTTTTTGGTTACGTATTTCTTTCGATAATCTTTGTTCTCTTATGTCCATCATCAGCTGTAATGACAACCTATAATGTGTTGAGCTTTGGAGCCAAAGGCAATGGTGTAACTGACTCCACTCAAGCATTTATCAGTGCATGGGCTGCAGCCTGTGCCTCTACAGGACCAACCAGAATTTATGCACCCAAAGGAAGGTATTTGCTTGGCTCTGTGGTCTTCCAAGGTGACTGCAAAAGCTCGGATATCACGTTTCGGGTTGATGGTACACTGGTTGCTCCGGTTGCTTATGGTGTGCTAGGTCAAGCTAAGAATTGGCTTAGCTTTGATAGCGTTAATGGAGTTTCCATAATAGGTGGTGCACTTGATGCTAAAGGATCTGCCTTGTGGGCTTGCAAGGCTGCAGGCACCAATTGTCCCGATGGAGCCACGGTAATTATACACATAAGTTTGTGGGACAAATTCATTTTTTATTTAAAAAAAATCCATTTTTGACCAAAAAACTAGTTAATTATTTTTGGTTCATTTGAATTTCATTGAATAGTTTACATAAGTGAACATTTCACATACATGAAATATTGTATGCGAAATGCTGTACAAACTAAAAGTGGACAAAAACAAAGAAAGTTTTGTATGAGGTAAAAAAAAGATAAACTTTTTTTTTTTCCCACCAAAATCAAATTTATACTATTTTTTTAATGTGATTTTTAATTATTTTCACTTTATCTATTTATTATTGTTCTCTTAAGAGCCTTAATATATGAAATTTTGATTTTGTTATTTATTATGACAGACATTAAGAGTTACTAATTCCACTAACATGAAGATCAAAGGACTGTTATCATTAAACAGCCAAATGTACCATATTGTGATCGATGGTTGTGAAAATGTATACGTGGAAGGAGTCAAGACCTTAGCCGCGGGTCAAAGCCCCAATACGGATGGCATCCATGTTGAACAATCAACAAATGTAACTATCTTGAACTCTATCATGGAAACTGGGGATGATTGCATCTCCATTGGCCCTGGCACTAACAACTTGTGGATTGAACGTGTGACATGCGGCCCTGGTCATGGCATTAGGTAATCAATGTTCGAGACTAGAATATTAACTTTTTCATAGTATTAAAAGGCAATTACAGTAATTCATTTGTTGTTTTTATCTTATGAAAACTACAAAAATAATCTGTACAGAATTTATGTACTTTTATTACAAAAAGGGAGTTCGTTTTCTATGATGATATTGAGGCCATGTACTCGTTGCCATTGTTGTTTGCAGTATTGGAAGCTTGGGCCAGGATATCAAGGAAGAAGGAGTCCAAAATGTGACAGTAAAGAACACAACTTTTATAGGTACCCAAAATGGGTTGAGGATAAAGTCATGGCCCAGGCCCAGCAGTGGATTTGTCCAAGGCGTTCAATTCGTGGGAGCTACTATGTATTATGTACAAAATCCCTTGGTCATGGACCAAAACTATTGTCCTCACGACCTGAAATGTCCTGATCAGGTAAATAAAAGATCTCTAAATTCTAACCAATGTGTTATCATACAATAAATTAATCAGCCAGCTTTACTTTCATTTCTAACGAATATTGTCATGCAATCGATTTATTAACCAATTTTGCTTTCGTTTTGCTTTTCAATATCAGGCATCCGGTATACAAATAAGTGACGTGACATACCAAGACATTCAAGGAACGTCTACAACACCGGTTGCTATAAAATTTGATTGTAGCAACATACATCCATGCAAAGGAATAAAACTGCAGAACATAAATTTAAAATATTTGAAGCAAGAGGCTCAATCATCTTGCACCAATGTGATCGGAGAGGCACTTGGCTTGGTTAAACCAGATAATTGTTTGTAATAAGCAAGATCAAATACTCGTGTTTACACTTTTCTTCTTCGGATGTACATCACTACTTTCTATGAATGTCAAATTGATTGAAGTGCCTTCTTGTATACTGAAAAATCTTATACTTAATTTTTAAAAATCATTCCATATTTCCTTCGATTATAGATCACTTCTCTCACTGAAATGCATTCAAAACATCCACTCACTTTGGCTCATAATTCAGCCAGCAATCAAAGAACATGTTGGCAGATTTCCAAGGATCCACTACTTTCAAGCACCAACTCGAATGCTAAATGCATTACTAAGGTATGAAAGCAATTCCAACGAATTTGCCGTGGCAATCCAGAACCGTGGCCTCTGGTTGCTTGCCACCAGAAGAAACCAAATAGAGAAAAACTAAAGAAAATATAATAAGATAATAAGGCAGAACCACTGCCTAGACTGGTAATATTACAACATCAGTTGACCTCTCAATCTCAACCACAACGACTAGAACCGGTTAAAAACCATTCAAGATGGTAACAGAGGTTGCTGTGATGTTGAATCAAATTTAATCAATTACTCAAACAAGCAATTCATCACATCAAATGCACCTACTCTGTAGTGCAACCCCATCCAAGCATCAGGTGAATACAGCTAGCTATTAATGAAAAGATTAATATGAAAAAAGATTCAAATTTGGATAGAACTGCAACATTAGACAGGGAAAAGGTTTCAATTAATATATCTATTTACCACACTTAGTTCAAATAACACTGATACAAGCATAGATGAGAACATGAACTGTATCCTCAATAACATTGTTCAAACTTCATTTAAATGAACACATAAACCGAGCATGATATGGTGCTCTTATGCTAACCCAGGTTATCGCGTGACCGCTGTACAACTAACCGTCTGTTGATCTCAGCACCCGCAAAATGGTGATGAACAAATTCAGAATGTCCAAATAAAGAGTAGCAGAGGCCAAAATATAGTCATCATACGTGAACCGCTTGATCAGATTATCAGTGTCATAAACTACGTACCCACAGAAAACAATAGCACTAATTCCACCATAAACAGCCACAGATGTCGGGCCAAGAGGGAAAACCATCTGAATCATCGAAACAAAAACATCAGTACCAAGTAGTTAAAACTTAAAATATCACGTACATCACCAAACAATACACCTATGCTATCTAATAGTATAGTAAGGTGCAATTTAACAGAAGTAAAATCTCTGACCTGCATAAAGCTAGTCAAAACAAGAACAAGAAGGCTGGTGAATAGAATTGGTCCAAGGAAACTGAAGTCCTTGCCCTTCTTAGCAGCCCAAAAAGTATAGCCGGTCAAACCGCAAACCACAGCAGACGTTAGAATCAATGCTTCTAGCACAATCCTACCTGAAATCCCCCAATGCGAAAACACAATCAGGTCCCTAACTGTCAACTGATATACACAAACAAAAGCAAAAAACAATACCTAATACTCACCATCAGTATTAGCACAGCTTACGGCAACTGGAAGACTCAACGATGCAGTGAACAGACCAAGGATGATCAAATTCACAGGGTGCTTCTGGTGATACATGTGCAACGGCCACAACACTGCATACATATATATTAAAGCTTATATTAAACACACTATTATTATTTTTTTCACTAGCATAGTTATCTAAAAGATATCAAATAAAATTCAATATTGCATTGTGTAATTGAGAATAATGTAACCAACTCTATAAACTAATATCCCAAAGTCCCAATTTTATCTAAATTAATATTAAATTAGGGTAACAAACATTAGGCAAAAAAAATTGAAAAAATTCTAAACAACCAAAAGCATATAAATAATCATCGATTGATAGCAAAAATGAATAAATGAACAAATAAATCGTTAAAAATTTAAAATCAACAACATCATCAATTAAAAAAAAAAAAAAAAAGAAGGGAAATATAAGGAGGACGTACGGACGAAGGGGAGGATGCAGAGGAGGAGAAGAAGGCCGGAGCTGCCGCGGAGGAGATCGTTGATAGGAGAGTAAAAGAAGGTGGCGGCGGAGACGGCGGTGGTGAGGAGGATCTGGGCGGAGAGGATGCCGTAGACCTTGCGAATGAAGGCCCAACGAAGGATGTTCTCTCCATGGCTGAGACCAGGATAGAGAGTCGCCCCTTCTCCTCCTTCTAGATCCACCTCCACCCCATATTTGCTCTCTCCTTCTTTGCTTCTCACGCTCTCGTATCCGTCCATCTTCTTCCTCTTCTTTTCTACCTCGCGAGGTTTTTTTTTTTTTTCTTTCTTCGGTCTAATCAGTGAATATTGGTATTTATTGTTAGGCATGGTTGTTGAAGGGTGATATTCAATTCAATGATAGTGTGACTGCTGGGTAGGCTGTGAATGTCAAGGACAGCCGCATCACCGCCCCCTTGTTAGTGGGACCCACACTTTTAACCCGTCACGAGCGCTGGTCTATTGACTTCTTTTGGTTAATTTCTATGAAATATCTGTACATAGAAAAATGTGATGGATTTGGCCTTCCAAAATTTTCAGGTAATTTCTATGAAATATCAATGTATGGAAAAATATGATGGATAAATTGATTTCGCACTTCATTTATCTGTGAGCAATCAATATACGTATAAACGTTTCGGACCATTTCTTGGTGTCATCAACGTTTCGGACCATTTCTTGGTGTCATCGTCTAGAAAGTCCATTCTAGACCGGCAGATATAAGTGTATTTGTAACTTTAAAAAAAAAAAGAAAAAGACTTTGGGCTTCCAAAATTTGCAGGACTTTTGAGACACCCATAGGCCATATATTAAATAGCGTTGGGGGTTATAATATTCTAAGGAAGCTGTCATGACAGGCGGTATACTTGAATGAATCCAAATCAAATGCCACTTGAAGCACCAATCAAATATATTGTTTGGACTTTTCTTTCAATCTCTTGTATCAATAAAGAAATTTCAAATTCATTAGAGGTTGCTGTATAAAGAAATTTCAAATTCATTAGAGGTTGCCGTATAAAGTATGGGCTGAAGACTTGGAAGTGATTTATAAAAGAGGAGAGAATATCAAAGTTTTTTATCACTAGTTCGACATAACTAGAAGTATTGGTTATTTTAGAAGAATAATTCCACACCAAACTTGTTATCATATCAGTTACAATCATATATTCATGTGTATGCAACCGATCTTTCAAAATTGCAGCTCAGTAAAGCAGAAAGAGAACAGAAAATTATTTAAAAAAAAAAGAAAAGAAAACGAGAACAGACAATTTATTTGTTTTTTATTGTTCTCTGAGTCCATATCAATTCATACATTAAAAGCAATTAAGCTGAGAGTAGACTTTTCATTTGTTTTTTGTTGTTCTCTGAGCCCATATCAGTTCATACACAATTAAGTGCAGTTATGCTGAGAGTTTGTACATGTCTACCACACTGATTGGATCCAGAAATCAACATCTACCACCAGTTCAACACCATCGCAACTCATCATATATATACATACATATATATATATATATACATACATATATATATATATATACATACATATATATAACATCAGTTCTTCGTAACGTGCAAAATTACAAGGTAAATCAGTGCTGAAAATTTTATTTTTTAATTTTGGAATAAAGTTAAGATTCCAAATGATCTTTTGTGAATGAGGTACATAAGTTACAAACAATCTAAAAAAAAAAACTCCGCTTAGTTGCTTTCTAGGATCACTCCTAGACACGTTTCGACAAAATTGGAATTCTCTCTGCAAAGTTTGGTAACCAGAGAGTGACATATACCTTTGTTGATGGCATAACCTATCCTTACCATAAGTTCTAGGACAAGTAAAGAATCATCCAATCTATCACCTTGTGATAGACACTGAAGTAGTATCTCGAATGTTTCTTTTCTTGGTTTCAGTTTACACTTCAGCATTTCGTTTAACCATTGCACCCCCTCTGTGACAAACCCTTGCTCACACAACCCAGTAATGACATAATCATGCGTGCGGACCAATGGCTCGAGACCCCTGTTACACATATCGTTCCACAAACTTTTTGCTTCCTGCACATTTCCCACCTGGCATAGCTTTTCAATAAGGGGTGTATATGAGGCAGTCGATGGCTGCAGACCTTGAGCCAACAGTTCTTTAAGCAAGTTTGTACCATCAACAATCTTCCCTTCCTTGCAAAACCCCTGAATCAAAGTGTTATAAGTGATCAAATCTTGAGCAACACCTTTCTCAGTCATTTCCCCTGACAACTGATAAGCCTCATCTGTCCTTCCATGTAGACACAACCCTGCAATCAGATTGTTGTAACTCACTGTGGTTGCTCCGTATCCTTTACAACACATCTCCTTGTACAACTTTTTGGCCTCTTCAAGATTACCAAATTTACAATAACCATGAATTAGAGCATTGTAAGTATATTCATTTGGAGATATTCCCTTATTAATCATCTCAAACCAAAGTTTCTTGGCATCCCCAAGGCATCCCTTCTTACATAGACCATCAATCATTATTGTATACATGACCCTATCAGGTGCATATCCTCTCTCCTTGAGATCATTGAAAACCCGATAACCTTCTGGCATCTTTTCACTCTCACAAAGCCCTTTAATTACAATTCCATAAGTAACGACATCCAGAGGATGCATTCTTGCTATCATTGTGTGGAGTATTTCAGATACTGTAACATAATTCTTCTCTTTAATAAACCCAGATATCAATTTGTTAAAAGTGGCATTTCCAGGCTTCAACCCTTCTTCCAAAACCTGTTGAAGAAGCTGATAACCTTTAGAAACTTTTCCATCACTGCAAAATGCTTGAATTAAGTACCCTACAGTCTCAGCATCAACATCCACCGCAACACCAGATTCAATCATATCTTGATAGAGTTTCCACACAAGATCAGTCCTCTCAACCTTAATACTACACAATAACACCGAATTCCACGTCTTTATCGATCCCTTAACTCCCATCTCTTTCAAGTTGGCAAACACACCCAAAGCGTCCTCAATCAGCCCACCCTCACAAAGACATTGTATATACCGCTCTAAAGAACTCGGACTAGGACTATAACCACTATTATCAAGAAAATACATTGCCACCTTACACGCCTTGGCCTCAACAAGAGAATCAAAAAGTGCATTACAAGAGTCTAAATCAGGTGAAAAACCATAATTGGAGTGCAACCAGACAAAGAAACGGAGCGAGAGAAGCACATTGTTTTGGTGCTTCAAAACCTCACTGAAAAACATAGGATCATTGAAATTGAAAGAAGGGAAATCAGACAAGAGAGTCTGCTCCCATCTGGGTTTGGTTCTAACAATCCTACAAACTTGTTTTGCAATGTCTGTGTAATGCTTTTTGTCTACGTTTTGTGCACATATATCTATATTTTTACTACAGTCATTATTTCTGGTTTCAACCGTTAGATTCCTGATATGCGTCTGGCGAGCACGAGGGTTTTGGCAAAAAATGGATAAAACAGACGATGGAGCTCTACCCATGAAATATTACTCGTTTTTCACTACTTTGCATTAATTGGGTTCTTGTTATTGGACTAAAAACGAAACACAGAAGCTAATTGAACAAAATTTTTGCTTAAAAACAGATACTTTAGAAGAAGATACTTGTATATGTGGACTTACAGAGATGGGATTTGAAGCTTGGACCAGGATTATAAAGTTGGAAACTTGCCTGTGAAATTTGAATCAGCCGATTTTGAGGGGTTGTTGGATATCTGGACGACTCTGACCATCGTTTCGGCGAAACGTAGTCGTTCATTTGAAGAGGTGAAAGCGGCAGATGAACTCGAGAAGAGAGAGGCTGCAATGGACCTCACCATTTGAGACTCATTCTCTTGGGTTCGATTGCGTGCGGTGGGTCTATGTTAGAGGAAATAATAAAACCTATCATTACCAGCCACGTTTCCAATAATGTTTGTGGACTTCAGCTCTTTCTACTTTACACGTAAATAAACTAAATTTAACTAAATTACTCGACCACTAAATTTATCCATAAATTGTAACCTTTTAGTTTGTTATAAGGATAATTATTGAAATCAATCTAAATGCTAGTTAGTAATTGAGCAAAGTAGCCAAACCCAAATAAAGTTTTTTTTTTTTTTTAAAATGATAAAAACCTAAATTTGTTAATTGCAAATTAATAAGGGATCAATACTACTATTTTTGACATCTATATGTTTAAAAAGTGTGTGGAAATTTAAATTTAGATATTATAAATTGGGTTTTACTACTTCACCTGTTGGATAAAATTATTCATTAATAATAAATTTTAGATTGATTGTAATGGTAGTTATTAAAGAATATCCAAACGTTATTATTGATGAATAATATTACCCAACTAGTAAAATAGTTAAATCCAAAATATTCATCTCTGATTTTTTTCCTTTTAAATAAAAAAAAATCTATACTTAATAAAGCACACAATTTAAATTTTTTTTGAACAGAAGAAGATCAACTATTACAATTACTATTTGGACAACAACTCTCACACCTTAGGGGAGGAGTTTGCTTTCGTTTATAATTCTATATACCAATGTAAGATTTTTATTTTAAAAATACCACTTACGATAAGGTCATTTGAACTAATGCGAGTGCATTCAATCTATAATCCATTGAAATTAAAACATTTAAAAGTTTGGATATATTCAATCTAGATTTAAATATATCTCATTAAAAGGTTTTATAATAAAATTTACCATTCTCTCATAAATTTCATTGGATTTAATAATTAATTCTAACAAAATCAATATTGAGGCAATAGAATACCTGAAATTTCACAAAAAATTATTATTAGTGCTAATAAATTTTAGATTAAATATACCCTCTTAAATATATTATCAAATTGAATGGGTTTTTTGAGCCACCAAACCATATTGAGCAGTGATATAAATAGTTAGTAGATTAAACACTTTTTTGTCTTTAGATAGATGATAGTAAAAACTATATATTTATCACATATTAGGTGTCAAAGATTATACAATCTTTAAAATAAATAATACAATCTTTTATAAGTGATACATAATATTACATCCCATTTAAATTTAGATATAATTTACTACCAAAATAAAATATAATATATATTGAATTATATTTATATTAATCTTCCATACACACTATATATATAATAATGTGGTTGACGGTGGTATAGTGACGTATGAATCATCACATTTGACACGTAGATGGAATTCCTCTTTTTATTTCTTATTTTCTTCCTTCGTTTGCCAAAAAGTTTTACTCCATCCACGATAGAAATATGTCTACCACCTCTTTCTCTCTCTCCCCTCTCACTTTTACATATATATATATATATATATTTCTATATATATATATATTATTCATATCTGCGTGTATATATATACAAGTGCGAAAGTGGTCAACCCTAAAGTAAGAGGCAGATAGAATCGAAGACGGTGAGCAGATGTACGAGACGAAGAGATTGGGCGTCCGGCTTTCGAAGGCGAAACAGGTGCGTTGTCCCACTCGATCTCCTTCAATTTTCCCGCCAAAACCACTTCCTCAATCCCTATCATTTTCTCGATTCCTCTAATTTCAGTGTTTTGTTTGTCCAGATATGGGATTAGATTCTGCCCCCAATCACTTCCCCGCCATGCAGGGGTGAGACTTTTTACTCGAATCACGATTTCACACCTTTTTTTAATTTAATTGTTGGATTGTTGTTAGATCATGTGATATCGCAAAATGTTGTGTATTAGTTTGTATATATATATTTTTTGGTGCGTGTGTTTTTCTCAATTTACTGTCATGTTTACTGGATTTATTGAGACAAATTTGGGAGAAGTTTTAGTTTGATGAAGTTATTGTAGTAATTTTCATGTATGATAGATGAATGATGAGTAAGTTGGATGAGATTTTGTTTCGTGGTGATGTTTGGTTTTCGTATTGATGCAGTTCGGCTGCTGATCTTAATGCTGAAGAGTGTGAGAATGCCATGGTTTTGAAAGCATTTCCGTTAGGTGTGATGCGTGTGGCTGATCATGTCAATGGAGAGGATGGAGGGTCGACGCTTGAACCATATAGAGGGTTAGAGTTTGACTCGGCAAACGATGCGCGTGATTTTTATGCTCAGTATGCGATGCGTGTAGGATTCAAAATTCGGACTGGTCAGCTGTATCGTTCTCGAACTGATGGGTCGGTTGCTTCGAGAAGGTTTGTGTGTTCGAAGGAGGGATTTCAGCTCAATTCGAGGACTGGTTGTCCGGCTTTTATAAGGGTGCAGAGACGTGATTCTGGAAAATGGGTTCTTGACCAAATTCAGAAGGAACATAACCATGAGCTTGGATCTGCTGATGCTAATTGTTCACCTATTTCACAGCAGAGTAAGTTTATGGTTGCAAGACCAACAGGTAGTCAGCCCCAGAGGTCTAAATTTAAATCACTTGCAGGAGTCGATGATGAACACTCATGCCCAGCAGGCATGATCAACTTCAAACGCTTCAAAAAGGCTGGAGATGGAGAGGAAGGTGTAGGTGAACCTTTTGCTGGACTAGAATTCAGTACAGCAAATGAGGCATACCTGTTTTATCAAACTTATGCTGAAAATAAAGGATTTAGGATTCGGATTGGTCAGTTATTTCGCTCTAAAAATGATGGTTCAATTACGTCCCGGCGATTTGTGTGCTCCAAGGAAGGGTTTCAGCACCCTTCAAGGGTTGGTTGTGGTGCATTTATGAGGATAAAGAAACAAGAATTTGGAGGTTGGGTAGTGGATCGTCTCATGAAAGATCACAATCATGATCTTGATGCTCAAATTGGAATCAACAAGAAAGTCTCTATAGCTTCAAAGATATTCATTGATGATGACACTGATGGACTGGACTCTGTGGATCTAACTGAAGTAAGTACCGGCCATGTTGTTAAAAGAACTAAGGAAAACAACATTGGCAGCGAATGGTATCGTGTGCTTTTCCAGTATTTTCAAACCAAACAAGCAGAAGACACTGGTTTCTTTCAATCAGTTGATGTTGATAATGGCAAATGTATGAGTGTCTTTTGGGCAGATGGCAGGTCTAGATTTCAATGCAGTCAATTTGGTGATTGTATTGTTTTAGATACTTCATACAGGAAAAGTAACTATCTGGTACCATTTGCAACATTTGTTGGAGTCAACCACCACAAAGAACCGGTGCTTTTGGGGTGTGCTTTATTAGCTAATGATTCTAAGGAATCTTTCACTTGGTTGTTTCAAACATGGCTTAGAGCAATGTCTGGACATCGTCCAAAGTCAATAATTGCTGATCAAGACATGGCCATTCGACAGGCAATTGCTCATGCTTTTCCTAGGACTCATCATCGTTTTTCTATGTGGCAGATCAAGGCCAAGGAACAAGAGAATTTGAGGTCATTGCCTAGTGAATTCAGATATGAATATGAGAAGTGTGTCTATCAGAGCCAAACAAATGTTGAATTTAATTCCATGTGGAGTGCACTTATCAACAAATATTCCTTGAAGGAGAATGTTTGGCTGAAAGAAATGTATGAAAAGCGTGAAAGTTGGGTTCCATTGTACTTGCGTGGAACCTTTTTTGCTGGCATTCCGATAGGCGAAAGCATTGAATCCTTCTTTGGCACAACTTTAACTGCCCAAACATCACTGGGAGAGTTTATTTCGCGATACGATCAAGGCCTTGAGCGACGTCGTGAGGAGGAAAGTAAAGCCGATTACAACACGTTCAATCTGCAGGCGTTTCTACAAACGAAAGAACCAATAGAAGAACAATGCAGAAGGCTTTATACGATTACGATATTCAAAATATTTCAGAATGAGCTTACGCAGAGTTACAACTATGCTGGAATAAAGACTTATGAAGAAGAGACCATTGTCAGATACTTGGTGCGGAAGTGTGGGAATGAGAATGAGAAGCATGCTGTAACCTTCAGTGCTGTAAGCGTAAGTTGCTCCTGTCAGATGTTCGAATTCGAAGGTGTGCTTTGCAGGCACATCTTAAAAGTTTTCAACCTGTTGGACATAAAAGAAATTCCATCTCAGTATATCTTACATCGGTGGACAAGAAATGCTGTGCGTGGTATTGTACGCGATTTAGAATCAGGGGTTAGTTCTCAAGAACTCAAGGCGATGATGACTTGGAGTTTGAGAGAAACAGCTTGTAAATACATAGAATCCGGGACATCGTCATTAGAAAAATACAAACTCGCGTTTGAGATCATGAGAGAAGGTGGGAATAAACTTTCTTGGCAAAGGTAAGTACGTGGACCAAACGTTACAAATCTCTTTATGGGTTGATTGTAGTTTAAATTGCATGTACTGTGAATAGCTTTTTGGTTAATTGTTAGTTATGTAACTGGGACAAAAAAAGAAAAAAAAAAAAAAAAAACTTGGAGGAGATGATGCTAGTCTGTTTGAATTTCAACTCTTGGAGTTTTGTATCAAGTAGATGGTCATTTGTTTCACTTATCTGATGCAGTCTTGTTGGGTTGAGCTAAAACTTTAATGGCAATTGAGATAATGGTATTCCTGAAAACAAACTATATAAATTATCTGACTGGATTGCTAGTTTCTGTGACTGCTCTTGCAAGAAGTTCCAGAGTGAAAATTTGGCTCTCACTATCACTTCATTATTCACTGTTTTTGAATATGTGTTAATAGATTACTTTCTTTATATATGAACAGAATGATTTAGCTTGGCTTACCCTATGGAATACACCTCTGAACCTACACATTCTATTAACAGCCTTGGAAGCAGGCGCACGATGTTTGGCCATTGGCACTTTTATCTTGAACTGTGAAAAGCCCAAAATAGTCACCTCGCAATGTAGTGGCCTCAATAGTGGGCTATCGCCAAAAAATTTATAAGAAAACATTAGTGTAAAACATAAATTACAGTGAAAATATTTCGTGCACGACAAATGTTTCTAGATGTATATGCTTTGTTTCCAATTTTGTCAAAATTTTTTTTAATTTAATTTTGAAATAGTAATCAACAACTGAAATTCTCAGCATATATATTTGTAGATGTAATTGTAATTAAAAAAAAAAAATCACCATATATTTCTCATACACAGAAGATGGAACCTCGTTTAGAAGATTCCAGGGAGTCTCTCCCACCTGACTGAGCATGGATCTGGTTAAGTTCAGCTGTCTAATAATATACAACAATTTGGAGTCGACAATTTGTTGATTATCATTTTAATCGACAATACCAAGCATCACATTAAGATCTAAGATTCATATTGCGTTGTGTTGTAATGACACTGGCATTAGAGATTACTGACATAAATAAATAAAGACCGAGCTTTTGAAATATCTTCACACTAACATGTTTAAAGTTTGGAAAGTAAACTGCAAAATAAAAAATAAAATAAAAAATTGAAAGGTAATATGGATTCAAGTGAAAGATATCTGAAATCAGGAGAAGTTGATTGTAATGTTGACTATGAATTATCAGGATACATACAAATGAATATGATTTATACTTGAAGTTAATTCATATTAAAAGCAACGTTTTTCTACCTATTCCAGCTTTGGAAATAAGTTCGGTAAAAAACAACTTAAGGCATTTGATACATCTTCAAGAGCAAAAGATAAGTACCTCAGGTCACGGGGTTAGTAAACTCAGCTCGTGACACTAAGCAAGTAATCATACATCACCCTGACCACCACGCGGTGTATTTGCTTGCATACTAAGAGAAAATGGGGCCTTCCCCTAACTAAAATTGTGTAACATTCTTGGAGTTTCGAAAACACCTCATTCTGTTTTTAGTTAACGTTTTGCAAGTGCCAGCTAAGGATGATGTTGAACCAGGTCACGGAGAAGGACACCGATATTATTTTTTTTTAACATATTAAATCGACACCAATCTTTCAATAAAATAAAATTATTTGTTTTACGTATGTACACTTTGTATTGAATCAGGACTTGTCGATATTTGGCCCAAATTGGTGGTTCATTAATTGAGGTTCCAGGACTTAATTTGATGCGAAAAGAACTAAAACACTTCACTTGAATAATTTTGTATTTAGTTGAATGTAAACATTATTATTGAAAATTATCAAGTGTTAACAGTTCGTAACCATTTCAATACAATAACGTCACTGTCATAATACGTGATGTAATGACTAAAGTTTACAACCATGCAAAATAAAGACCTGACAAGACAATGATGCCTTTACAACACCACCTAATTATCTAGACAAAAATTGGTCCAAATGTCAAAACCATCACAATTATTTCTCTCCAGTCACCTTACAATTCCAATGAATGATGTCTCCATTAAGCACATGAACTACGTTATAATCAAACTTATATGGTGGGTTTATTAATTTCTTTAGATTCTTAATGACTGCTGGATACTAAGAAAATCAAATCCTTGATCATAAAAGCATCAAATCGTAACTTCAAACTCTTTTTATGTGCCAAGAACTAGAAAGGAGTTCTAGCTGTGTGCTTTGATTAAAGTTTGAAATTATTTATTCTTTATTCTTCTAATGTGCAATTGTATCCAAAGAAACGGCGGTTGGTGGTGCCGTGTAGTAGCACTCACCCTTTTGGTGTGGCTTCTCTTGAGTTTTAGTTGAAGGTTTAAACTGCAGCATTTTTATATAATTTATAGGCGATTTTTCTATTTCATATGGATTGGACCTTCTGTTTCTACGAGCCTCAATTCCAAACTGTGCCTCAATATCCTAATTAGAAGAATCCGAAAGTGATGGATGTCCTTATACTTGTAATATGTGAAAAAAAAAAATTATCCAAAGAAGCTGTAGATTTGAGCACTGTATACAAATCTCTCCCTTTAATATCTTTTTCTACAAAAGCAACACGTGCTGTGCCATTTGCGTGCAAATTTACCTAAGACTTTTTTGATTTGATTTTACCTTTTAATAAAATCATCAAAGAGCATCTTCTCAGAAGTTACAAGGCACTTTTTTCGGCTATAAAAAGTGTTTCACAATTCCATAGGTTTCAAAGTATTTATGATGAAGCTTAACTTAACGTCTAAGAAACTCATCAAGCAGTGGTTTGTCTTGCAGTTTGTTCTCTTCTTGTTGTTATCCTTAGTTGCTGCCAGAGCTGGTGCTGGAGGCGGACATGCTGGCCGTGGAAGCAGCCGTGGTGGTCGTGGAAGTTCTCGGGGAATAGGAACCTTGATGGCTGGTGGCGGTGGCAGCAGTCAGCAACATCGTAACGGTGGTGCACATAGAAGGAATGAAGCTACCCCAAAGTGCTGCAAATGCATGGCTAAGTTGGAGTTTAGGTTTCTTTGCTTATTTTGCATTAATTTTAGTGGAAGCTGCCATGTAGAGTTTTGAAATCTCTTTAATTTCTAGACTAGTATCACATGTGTCAATTGTCATACATTTAAAACTTAGTACATATATCTCGGGTTGCGCCCCAAAGTTATATTTCTGCTGATCCCACAGTCTTCTAGATTAAGTACCAAAAAAAAAAAAAAAAAAAAGGCGTCTATAACATGTATGACCATCTTTATTCATCAACCTAATACATTATTTCTCTCTCCGGTCTCTATTATGTTGTTTTGTTCGTATGATAATATGAAGTGTATGGGGCTTGTTATGATGGATTTTGTGATGAGTGAAGTAGTCAGACGACTGATTGCTTGTTGAATCACACCTTCGAGTCAAGATTTGCTAGTTGAATTTATGAAAATAACTTGAACTCATGGTGACGCATAGTGCATATTTCCAACTCTACTTTATCATGTGAGAAATGGCAAAATTAGGTGATTTGTCCCATGTCAAAAGTGAAATGCTAGATACACCATATATTCGATGTGTATATTATCTTCTCTCTAACTTTATTTGTTTATTTGGATCTACGTCTGTCAGCATTTACATAAAATTTGTTCATTCTCAAAATCGCAACTTAAAAAGTGCTTCGAATTAATTGCATTGGAAGAGAGAAGGGTTATACTGGAGAAAAAGAACAATTATTATTTTTTTGAATAAATTAAAAAGCACCTTAATTAATTAATTTATTAGAAAGCATTTCATAGTTTTCAGGAAAATTCTTGGAAGTTTTATTTCGAAATTACTTTTGGCTAGTGCCTAGTATTTCTTCAATATATAGACATGAAAAAGTGCTTTTGTCTAATTAATCCAAGCAAGCATTACAAATTTTTTTTTTCCTTTTTTAAGTTTATGTTTAAATTAATTTTTGTTTCATTTGCTGAAATACCTTTTTCTACAAGTAATTAGGTGTTGTTTTCATTTCATGGTTCGTGGAACATGATCTAGTAAGCGTCTCTCCAAAATTACTTTGTATTCAATACAAGAAAACACTTTTATCATATCTGAATTAAAGACTAAAAATATACATACCATCAAATTTACTCCTTATTATTTTTATTATTTTATTTTTTTCCTGACTTGGGGAGAAGAATTTGAACTTGGAAGATCTGAATTAAATAACTAAAAGTATAGATACTATCAAATTTTACTTTTTTTTTTAGTAGGTAGTGGGGAGAATTTGAACTAAAGATTCCGAATTTAATGAGAAACGTGGCAATCGATCATGTTACATCTGTGACCATTTAAATTTTATAATTTAAAAAAAAAAACAAGTTGAGGTAACATTAAAAATTTAAGTTAAAGTTTTTGGTATAAATATTTTTATTTTGAATTAAATTATGAATACAAATATCATGAGTTGAAGTTTAATGCATTCTTTAGTAATAAAATATGTCTTAGATTATTTTATAAAATACATTAAGCCTCTATTAAAAATGGTCAAGAATAAATTAATTATAAACTCCCAAAAAAAGGGCATTAAAGAGTTTGTACTTTTATAATAAGTAATGTTATACTATCCAAAAATTTATTCAAATTTATTATTTAAATAATGTGATAAGTTTTTGTAACCACCATTTTGATATTACAAATAATTTTGCATATCATTTGGACAAAAGTTCGAAAAAATTTTGAGAAGTTTAACATTATTGTTTTATAAAACACTATCAAACTTTTTACTTTTATTTTGTTAAATAGACATCAATACAATCCTACTTCCAATAGAAATATAAAGGTTGAAATTAAAAGCTAACAATAAAAAGATAGTGAAAACTATATAAACTAAAAAGATAAGATAATAAACTAGCTAACCAAGTGACAACCAGATAAGATTTTAATTTAATTTAATTTTTTTAAAAAAAACTAGTATTTGAAATTAAAAAAAAAAAATCAATTTTCCATAACTTTATCACATCTTCAAGACTTCAACACCTACATGTACACTAATAATTTGAAAAATCCAGCACTAGCCATAGATTGTCTTCATAAGAAATGAAGTTCCTATAATTAGCATGCAGCTGTTTGTTATCAAACTTCTCTTTGTGGCTACATTTATCTTCTTTATCTCAGAGGCGGATCAGCAGGGTCACATGCCTCTCCTCAAAAGTTTGTAGATTTTAAAACTAATTACAAAAATATTACTTGAGATCATTAAACAGGATTAATTGCATAAGTCTCTTCGAATAATTACTAATCCACGTCTACCTATCATGACGAAGATATTTGCCCCATACACCAAAACTTTTTTCCTATTACAGCAACCTATATCAAAATATAGCAGTTCCTGTAATTGTACACTAAGCCATGCCATTCCATTGTTTTCAAGTCCAAATCATCTAACCAGCTAATTCCTTTGACAATTCTAGCTGAAAAGGCTCTCCCATCATTTCTCTCTCCCCAGCTAGCTCCCGCTGCCAAGCAACCATCTTTTCTCTCTCTTTGTCTACCAAGAGACAGGTATTGTTGAACCCCGAGAGTGAAGGCAATTAAACCACAAGTGTCATCACGTATCTGATGTCCAAGAAACTCATGAAGTTCCGGGTCGCGCTGGTTGTTCTCATCGTTCTTTTACCTTTATGTGCTACCATCGCTGGAGGACGTGGTTTTAGAGGCGCACGTGGTGGTGGCTTTGGCAGCCACGGTGTTCGAGGTGGAAAAGCTTGGGTGGTGGTGCCGGCTTCCATCATGGTGGTGGTGTTGCTCATAGACGCAATGACGCTACCATATGTGGTGCAGACGCATGGTTTAGCTGGAGTGTAGGTTTCATTGCTTATCTTGCATTTATTTTACTGGAGATTGTGATGTAGGAATATGTAGCGATTTCAAAACCCTCTTTAATTTCTAGACTAGTATTTTAGTTTTTACTTTGGTTTCTTAATTTTACTATGTACCTACTTAATTTTAGTCTCTAGAAGTATTCTGTGTGTGACCATCTCTTATAATCTAATTGATGCTTTAATAATTTCTCCCCCTAATCTCTATAAATATTTTTCTTTAAGTAACCGAAATTATTCATAGATAAATAATGCAGGATCTAACTTGACCACTTGAGAAGTGATGCTAGTCTCTATTATGTTGTTTTGTTCATATGAGTATGGATATGTGTGGAGCTCGATTTATATGATAATTTTTGTGAAGTCAAAAGTAGTTCGACGAAATTTTTAATTTGCTTCTGTCGGCGTTGTAGTTTATGGGCCTGTGATATTAATTAGTGGGTAGTAATTTCACAAAATAGTACCGTACATCGATCTTATTGAATATTATACAAAAGAATGCTGCTGAATGCGTATCTGATTACAAAGAACCCTAGATTTTATGTACTAGAATCCATTTTGTTAATCTAATTACAAACAATTATTTTGTTCAACTAAGCCAATTGCCTCCCCTATTACATTCTCACAGGATGATTGAGCCGCTTGTTTTAAGTATGTCAAATTCACGTTTTGTAGTTTTATTCCTTTGCATGGATACTTGGTGCTGCAATCAAATTTTATAGCAATTGGTGTAGCTGATGTTCCTCGAATATCTTGATATAACACATCATTGATTTTTACACCAGAAACCTGTAATTAAAAAAATGAAAAAAAAATTATATTAATATAAAATATCTATGTTAACTTCAACAAAATCATTAAATTTGTATATTTATCAAAATTTTTACCTGACTGGGACAATTTAAGTTGTGAGGACAGTAGTTTTGATCAATAATAATAGGATTTTGGACATTGTTCATAGTGGCATCTATGAATTGAACACCTTGGACAAATCCATTGCTCGGTCTGGCCCATGACTTTATTCGTAGACCATTTTGGGTATCGACAAAAGTTGTTTTCCTGACAGTCACATTTTGGACTCCTTCCTCCTCCACATCCTTGCCCAGGCTTCCAATACTGCAAAACAACCAAAATCATGTGAAATTCGTGGTAGAAAAGTTATTCTTTGTCCAATTAGCAGAACAGCAGACACAACATTAAATTACCTAATGCCATGACCAGGGCCGCAAATAACACCTTCAATCCACAAGTTCTTGGTGGCGGGGCCAATGGAAACACAATCATCCCCAGTTTTGATGGAAGTGTTGATGATCTTCACATTTGTTGATTGTTGAACATGGATACCATCTGTATTTGGGCTGTTACCGGAAGCTACAACCTTAATGCCTTCAACATCCACATTTTGACAATAGTTGATTACTATGTGGTACATTTGGCTGTTTAATGACACTAGTCCATTGATCCTGATGTTATTGGAGTTGGTAATGCTTAATGTCTGCACTTACACACAATAAATTTCACAATTAAGATTCTTATATTTTATAAAACAGAGAAAGAAATTGAACTCAAAACAAGATTAATAATTCACCGTGGCTCCATTGGGACAATTAGATCCTGCAGCCTTGCAAACCCACAAGCCAGACCCTTTAGCATCCAATGCTCCACCAATAATGGAAACACCGGTCACTTGATCAAAGCTAAGCCAACTGTCAGCTTTACCCAATACACGATAATCCGCTGGAGCCACCAGTGTTCCATCGATCCGTAGAGTGATATCTGAGCTTTTACAGCCACCTTTAAAGGTCACAGAGCCAAGCAAATACCTTCCGTTTGGAACATAAATAGCGGTTGGTCCAGTGGAGGCACAAGCTGCACCCCATGCATTGATAAATGCTAGAGTAGAGTCCGTTACACCATCGCCTTTGGCTCCAAAACTCAAAACATTATAGTTCGTTTTTGCTGATGATGGACATAAGAGAATAGAGAGAATAACGAAAAGAATTAACATGCAATAATGACTGAAAAACTTGGCCATTTTGGCTAACTGTATAAGGGAGAATTGAAGTGGAAGAAAGATGATGGTTTTGGAAAAATTTTTCAATAACTTGCTGCGAAGAGTGTGATATGGAAAGGTTGAGTTAAAATCAGTTGATGGAAAGAACATGAAAAGGTTCACTTATTTATAGATAGAATCGATACAGACATGTACGTTTATGTTTGGATTAGATGAGAAGAATAAAGTAGAGTCTAAGAATATTAATTGATAAAAATGAAACCAGAAGAAAGCAGCGCCGTAACTGTTATATACGAGGGTCTCTCTAGTTACATGCATCAGTTCACGTAAGAGTTAATGCACAGCCGAGCCTGACTCTATTAAATAATTTCATTAATCGCTACATAAAAGGTATTGAATAATCATCAAAGCATAATTAATTAACCTTAAATTTCATAACATTAACTCTTATATTAAACCCAGCTCATATGTATAAATTCTGTGTCCAGATATATATTAGTCTTTTCATTTGCTTAATTAGTATATTAGCATATATATGAGTAGTATATGTTTTTTAAGGTCGTGCATTTGGCCCGCCAAAAGTCAATTACTGCAGATTAATTTATAGTGAATTAGATCATAATTAATTTAAAAAGATATAATCATGATTAATCAGCCAATTATATATATATATATATATACAACTTGTTAATTGACCACTGACGCATGAGGATTAATTAATTTATGGCCTCTCTCTCCCCGCTCACCTATATACTTATTTCCTCATGATAAGCAACTAATCTTCAACATCACGATTTGTTTTTTTTTTTTTTTGTTTTTGTTTTAATTCTCTTTCACTCTCTTTGGTCTTGGAGAATAGTATAGTTCTCTCCGTAAAGAATTCTGTACTTAGTTGATGAACTTAGCAGATTGAGCAACATAATTGGTTTGTGTTAATTAGTTAATCACTTGGTTTGCAATTTACAAGCATTTTATAATAATCCAAGTCAATTTATCTTGCTTAGGACCTATGTAGCTTCAAAAATACTTAAGTCAGCGTCTCTAATTAACTAAATTGATCATCGAACCTGTTTGACGGTTTTAATGCTTCAATTAAAAAATTGTATATATTTATTTTGTGATTAAGACAAGAATTATTATGTATCGTAATTTATAATATATTGAGTGAAATGCATGCATATATATTGATTCATTTTAGAAAATTGTTCATCTATCACAAATTTTACAACATGTATAATTACCAAGCAGCCATAAAGGTGTGAGACGAATTTCATCCACTCTGGATAAAAATAGGCTCAAAAATTGCTTGAATTATTCAGGAAAAAAAAAAGAGACGTTAAATTGATTGATATGACCAACAAAGTTTAGAACAATGATACATTATTTCTAATACTAGCCAACAAATTTCAAAAAATTATAGTACTATTTTAATTTTCAGGAAAAAATGAAAAAGAAACCCTATAATGTTTAAGTGAAGATTGAATTAAGAAACGGCGTCAAACGGAAGTAGAGAATGGAGATTGAAGAGATCGAAAAAAATATTCAACAATGACTTGGTCAAGCTGTGCACTGCATTTACACTTACATTGGTGTCCATTCTAGCTTAATAATCCATTGCAAATTTGCAATGAAGCTCGTGAAGTAGATGACTTATCGTGTGCACCAAATTCAGATGAGAGATGCCCACAAATTTGCTGCTCGACTTGTACTTGTTCATATTCTATGGTCCTCACATATTGTTGCAGCAGCAACTCAAGCGCGCTCTCCTACATAAATTAAATGATCACCATTAAATGAGTAAATATATTGCATTAAAAAGGATATTTCCAATTTCTTTAGAACGTGCAAGTTGATTTTCAAATAATGCAGATTTATAAACTTTAATCAAAATCTGAGGTTTGTATTTTCTTTTTTTAAATCATTGCATTAACTAAATAATTAATACACATAAAAGAAAAAACTAATACTACATTAAAAAGTAAACAAGAGAATGTGATGTGAGAGCTATTTTAGCGTTTAGGCCACTTTTGAAAACCAAATATTACTATTCATCAAGAATAGCTTCACTCACCCCTTCAGCTATATCCAAATCAACGAGATCGCAACCTAGCCACTGATGTCCACCATCACAATGAAGCAGTGAAACTAGACTCTTTGTATATGACATCCCTCTGTCGTAAAGGTCAATGCCTCTTATATTCAATTCTCTAAAAGCCTTTTTTTCTTGATTGTACAAAAGAAACCCTTTGTCCTTCATTTCACGTGATAGTGCAAGCCTCCAGCCTCCATATTCCATACAACGTCTTCTTGCATCCACAAGGACTTCACCATTCTTCAAAAGGAAGATGGGTGCTACTGCCAAATATTTATGGTATCGTAGTTCTTTCAAACATGGAATGCTCATCCACTTGATCCAATTTCCACTCCCATTGCCTTGCCATGCCCAAATATCAGTATGGCAATTATGATCATGATAATCAACCATGCAAAGGCGACCTCCCAAAACAGCAATATCAAAATCAAGTTTGTGGCCTACGACATCAACTTCAGGTGGTAGAATCATACTAAACTCCCGTAGCACTAAATGAAAACATAGGATGGCATGTAAAACATTATCATAATGCTCAATCGAGCTTTTCTTTTCGTCGTATTGAATGTTGTCTACGTAAATTATGTGCCAATAGAGAGCTCCATGCACGAAAAACCCCGATTGCTCAACAAATCGCCAAATTCCGGGAGAGAGTCTGCCCTTTGGCATCCAAAAATCAGTTTTGCACGAATAGATATCAACCCAACATCCCATGTCAAGTCTTTGTCGACTAGTCCTCTTTTTGATTCTCACAACTGTTAGTTGGTTGGGAATTGATCAAAATAATCTTTCAGCTTTTCATATGGTTCGTTAAAAGTTAGTTGGTGGCCAACATCTAACCTTAACAGATTTGTTCTTTTCTATGATGAGCTGGAGGGTCTTTTTCTTTATTTTTTTAGGGGTGAGTTAGGAATGTTTTTAACCTGAAAAGGGAGCCTCACTCTAGTATAAATAGAGAGGCTTGATGTGAGGTTAAGAGGGTGAAAAAAAGAGAACAACAGGAACTGAAAGCAGAACACAGTGGGAAATCAAGAAAGGGTTTGGGAAAGCTTTGTAAAACCAGGGGGCTGTTCTTGTGAGAGAAGTGTGTGAAGCTTGTAAGGTTCTTGATTGTCTTTTTCTTAATAAAGATAAGAGTATGGTTTCTCCCGTGGATGTAGGCTATCTTAGCCGAACCACGTAAAGCTGTGTTTGTTGATTGCCATTTTCGTTTCTGCGTCTTAGTGTGTCAGTTCTGGTTTGTATTGTATGTAATTGGGTTGTATCTTTGAATTGCTTCTGGGTTCTTGGTGAGAGGTTACATAACAAGTGGCGCCGTCTGTGGGGAACGAACCCATGATGGGGAACTCCACCAAGTTTGATATCGAAAAATTCACTGGGAAGAATGACTTCGGCCTGTGGAGAGTTAAGATGCGGGCTTTGTTGGTACAGCAAGGAGTCTCGGAAGCCTTGAAGGGTCCCTCAGCATTTCCCTCTAGTCTTTCTGATCAAGAGAGGGCTGAAAAGATGGCCAAGGCTCATAGTGCCATAATCTTGAGCCTTGGAGATACTGCCCTGAGAGAAGTGTCAAGGGAGGAGACAGCCCAATCAATGTGGCTTAAGCTGGAGCAGTTATACATGACAAAATCCTTGGCAAATCGATTATACATGAAGCAAAGGCTTTACTCATTCAAGATGACTGTGGATAAATCGGTTACAGAGCAAATTGATGATTTCAACAAGATCATTGATGATCTTGAGAACATTGACATCACTTTGGATGATGAGGATAAAGCATTGCTTCTCTTGAATGCCATTCCAAAGAAGTATGAGCATTTCAAGGATGCAATGTTGTATGGGAGGGATCAAACCATCACTCTTGAGGAAGTTCAATCTGCAATCAGAGCCAAGGAACTGCAAAGAAAGATGGAAGGAAAGGAAGAAGGAAATGGTGAAATCTTGATGGCAAGGGGAAGACCTGCGAAAAGGGATACCAAAAACATCAAGAAAAAGGCAAGATCAAAGTCTGCCAAGGGAAATGGTGGGTCACAATCCACAAAAGGACCACTGAAATGCTTCCACTGTCATAAGGAATGTCATTTTAAAAGGGACTGTCCTGATAGGAAGAAAAAGTCTCAAGAGAAATTAAAGGAGGCTGGAGATGTAGCAGCAGTATATGAGGGATATGACTCAACTGATGCATTGGTTGTTGGTGACATAGAATCAACCAAGGAATGGATCTTGGACTCAGGATGTTCTTTTCATATGTGTCCAAATGAAAATTGGTTTGAGACCTTTGAAAAGATTGATGGTGGCTTCGTTTTGCTTGGGAATAATAAGGCATGTAAAGTCACTGGAATCGGGACAATTCGGATCAAAATGTATGATGGGATTGAGAGAATTCTGCAACAAGTAAGGTATATTCCTGAACTGAAGAGAAATCTCATATCTCTTGGTATGTTGGACTTAAATGGATATAGTTTTAAAGCTGAAAATTGATCTTTAAAAGTCCTTAAAGGGTCAATGATAGTCATGAAGGGTGTTAGAAAAAATGGACTGTATCTGCTTACTGGTAGGACAGTGATTGGTGTGTCTTCAATTGTGACAAAATCAACAATAGACAAATCTAGGCTGTGGCACATGAGGTTAGGTCATGTGAGTGAAAAGGGACTGCAAGAATTGTCGAAACAGAACCTACTAGGTGGAGATAAGATTGAGAAGTTAGACTTTTGTGAGCAATGTGTACTGGGGAAGGCCAAAAGAGTTAAATTCAGCACAGCAATTCACAATACTACTAGACCTCTTGACTATGTACACTGTGATTTGTGGGGACCTGCTAAAACACAAACTCATGGTGGAGGGAGATATTTTATGTCCATGATAGATGATTTTTCAAGAAGAGTATGGGTTGTCATCCTTAAAACCAAGGATGAGGCTTTTGAAAGGTTCAAAGAATGACTTAAAGTCAATGAGAATAAAAAGGGATCTCAGCTCAAACATCTAAAGACAGATAATGGGCTGGAGTTTGTCTCAGATTCTTTTAATAAGTTTTGCAGGGAAAAGGGAATTACAAGGCATAGAACTGTTAGTGGCACCCCTCAACAGAATGGCTTGGCAGAAAGAATGAATAGGACCTTATTGGAGAGGGTGAGATGCATGTTGTTGAATGCAAACTTGCCTAAGAGTTTCTGGGGAGAAGCTATTGTAACAGCCTGTTATCTGATCAACCGGTGTCCTTCAGTTGCTATTGAATTTAAGACACCAATGGAGCTATGGCATGGTCATCCTTCAAGCTATGTGCATCTCAAAGTGTTTGGATGTTTAGCTTATGCACACATAAAAAAGGATAAGCTAGAACCAAGGGCTAAGAAGTGTATCTTCATAGGGTATCCTCAAGGTGTAAAGGGATACAAACTATGGAATCTTGAACCAGAAGGGCAAAGGTGCTTTGTCAGTAGAGATGTGGTGTTTAATGAAACAAAAATGGCCAGCTTAATCAAGTATAAGAGTGCAGAAGTCAGATCAGAACAGAATGGATATCATATGGATCAATTACAGGTTGAGGTGGAGCTGCAGGGCCAAGATGATGCAAATGAAAGAGCTGCAACTCAAGAACAAGCTCAACCTGAAGACACTGATCATCTAGAAACACCAACAAACACCATAAATGAGCAGCCTTACAGCTTGGCAAGAGATAGACAGAGAAGGGCAATCAGACCTCCACTGAGATATGGTCATGCTAATCTTATATCTTATGCTTTCAATGTGGCTGAAGACATAGAGATTCAAGAGCCAAGATCATATCAAGAAGCTGTCAATAGCCCAGAGAAACAGTTCTGGTTGGCTGCAATGGAAGAAGAATTAGTTTCCTTGAGTAAGAACCAGACTTGGTAGCTAGTTGACAGACCAAAGAATAAAAAAATAGTGGGTTCAAAGTGGATCTACAAAAGGAAAGAAGGTATTCCAGGTGTGGAGAAGCCAAGGTACAAGGCTAGGTTGGTAGCGAAGGGATTCACACAAATTGAAGGGATAGACTTCAATGAAATATTCTCACCAGTTGTGAAACACTGCTCAATAAGGATTCTTCTTGCGTTAGTTGCCCAAAATGATCTTGAATTGGAACAACTTGATGTAAAAACTGCCTTCTTGCATGGAGAATTGGAAGAAACAATTTACATGCAACAACCAGAAGGGTATGTGACTCCTGAAACTTCAAACAAAGTTTGTCTCCTTAAGAAATCTCTTTATGGACTTAAGCAAAGTCCAAGGCAATGGTATAAGAGATTTGATGAATTCATGCTGAAGATTGAGTTCACAAGGAGCAGTTATGACAGCTGTGTTTATCTAAAAAGGGTAGGAGACAAAGCAAAGGTTTATCTGCTTCTATATGTTGATGACATGCTAGTTGCAAGTGATAGCATGGAGGAGGTTCAAAAATTAAAGCAAATGTTGAATGAAGAATTTCAAATGAAGGACTTGGGGGCAGCCAAGAAGATTCTTGGCATGGAAATCACAAGGAACAGAAAAGAAAGAAAGTTGTTCCTCTCACAAAAAGCATATCTGGAAAAGGTACTGCACAGATTCAATATGCAACAATCAAAGAGTGTGACAACACCTCTTAGACAGCACTTCAAGCTCTCAGTTAATCAAGCACCTGAGAGTGATAAAGAAAGGGATCAAATGGATGGAGTCCCTTATGCAAGTGGAGTTGGTAGCATAATGTATGGCATGGTGTGCAGCAGACCAGATCTTGCCTATGCAGTGAGTATGGTGAGTAGATTCATGGCCAATCCAGGAAGCAAACATTGGGAAGCTCTTAAGTGGACACTCAGGTATTTAAGAGGGTCAACAGGTCTTGGTTTACTGTTCAAAAAGCAAGCAGAAAGCAAGGATAAGTTGGTGGGTTTTGTGGACTCAGAGTATGCAGGAAGTCTTGACACAAGGAAATCCTTGACAGGATATATTTTTACTCTATATGGAACTGCCATAAGTTGGAAGGCTAATCTACAATCTGTTGTGGCTTTATCAACCACTGAGGCAGAATATATTGCTGTGACAGAAGCAATAAAGGAAGCCATATGGTTACAAGGAATGGTGGAAGAGTTGGGAATTCAACAGAAACCTGTTACAGTTCATTATGACAATCAAAGCGCCATTCATTTGGCCAAGCATCAGGTCTTCCATGAAAGGTCTAAACATATTGATGTGAAGCTACATTTTGTGAGGGACATCATAGAGAAAGGTTCAGTCAAGGTGGAGAAGATACCGACTGAAGATAATCCAGCTGATATGCTTACCAAAGCACTTCCTTTTAACAAGTTCAGACATTGTCTGGACTTAGTTAACTCAACAGAGGAATGAAGCCCTGAAGGGGCTTGTGGAGGGATCATCTCAACAAGATTAGATCAATTTCAACCAAGGTGGAGAATTGTTAGTTGGTTGGGAATTGATCAAAATAATCTTTCAGCTTTTCATATGGTTCGTTAAAAGTTAGTTGGTGGCCAACATCTAACCTTAACAGATTTGTTCTTTTCTATGATGAGCTGGAGGGTCTTTTTCTTTATTTTTTTAGGGGTGAGTTAGGAATGTTTTTAACCTGAAAGGGAGCCTCACTCTAGTATAAATAGAGAGGCTTGATGTGAGGTTAAGAGGGTGAAAAAAAGAGAACAACAGGAACTGAAAGCAGAACACAGCGGGAAATCAAGAAAGGGTTTGGGAAAGCTTTGTAAAACCAGGGGGCTGTTCTTATGAGAGAAGTGTGTGAAGCTTGTAAGGTTCTTGATTGTCTTTTTCTTAATAAAGATAAGAGTATGGTTTCTCCTGTGGATGTAGGCTATCTTAGCCGAACCACGTAAAGCTGTGTTTGTTGATTGCCATTTTCGTTTCTGCGTCTTAGTGTGTCAGTTCTGGTTTGTATTGTATGTAATTGGGTTGTATCTTTGAATTGCTTCTGGGTTCTTGGTGAGAGGTTACATAACAACAACAATATAATCATCGGTGCATTGATCGTAACCAAATCCATAAACATTTGAAGGCGGCACTAAACGACGCATATAAGATGGTACGGTCTTGTGTCTTTGTGTCCATGGATTCCATAAAACCAAGGCTGAT
>CM034461.1:3450677-3774792 GCA_019925255.1 Litchi chinensis
GTATTTATCAAGTGATAATTAGATTTACATCTAACCATTTAAAAAAGGGCAAATGGCACAAACCTCCCCTGAGGTTTGGTATAATTGCATAACAATGACGATATTTGAAAAACTCGTACTAACCTCCCCCAAGATTCCAAAAACTTAGCATGAACATCCCATACTGTCAAAAAACCGTTAATTTAGAAATACAGTAAAAGTCATTTCTTGTACAAAGACAAAAATACCCCTAAAGCCCTATTTTAAATATGTTATTATATTAAAATAATAAAAATTCAATTAAAAATTCATCTTCATGTTCTTCATCACCAATTTCAACTTCGGGTTCATCATCACCATCTTTTGAAATTCAACATTTCATCTCAAATCATAACTCCATCCATCATCATCTTACTTTATTCATCCATCATCATCCTATTCATCTGCATCATTTATTTAAAATATTTTAAAAACTAACAAAATAAAAAATCATAATCATCCAAACTCTCTTTCTTTTTCCCTTTAATTGTCTTAGCATTCAAACAACAAATTTTCCCAACAATCAAATAGATTTCCCACAAAACACACATTTCTTCAACAAACCAAAACAACACACATTTCTACGACAAACCAAAACAACCCAAAACCCCAAAAAATAACCACACAAATTTTTGCAGATTTCTCAAAAAAAAAAAAATTTTATTTTTTTCTACACTTACTACAAATTTCTCCTCAAATCGAAGGAGATCGATCTCCTCCAACTGGATCGAAAGAGATCGTCAAGATCTCCGGTTGGAGGAGATTTGCCACAATCGGAGGAAATTGTGGTAGATCTCCTCCAACTAGAGATTAGATCGTTGCGCAACGATCTCAGGTTGGAGGAGATCATCATGCGACGATCTCCCAAGTTGTAAGAAATCATTGACATCTCTTCTGATCGAAGGAGATGAGCGATGATCTCTTCTGACCAGGGGAGATCGTCGGCTCGTCGCACATCGTGGAGATCATCGACTCATCGCACCAGTTGTTCTCCTCCACCTACTCCTCCATCTCGTTCTTCTTGTCCTCCATGTGGTGGTCTTCATGGAGACCATTGTCTCCACATGCGATGGAGACTATGGTTTCCATGCACAACTGTAGATCTGTAGCTTTTTGTATATATTTTTAATTTTATTTTTTTTGAAATAATATTTTCATTTTTATTTTATTAATTAAAAAATATATTTTAATTAAAACATTTATTAGCTGTGTTTTAACCATTTTGCCCTTAAAAATTTTGATTTAATGATGGTTGACTAATAGTTGACTAACGGCAGGGGTGATTTATATTGAGTTTTTAAAACCTTAAAAGAGGTTAGTGCGAGTTTCTCAAACATCATCATTTTTGTGTAATTATGCCAAACCTCAGGGGAGGTTTGTGCAATTTACCCTTTAAAAAAATATATTATTCAAAGACTAATCCAATTGACTTCGAAATTGATTATTTAAAAGTTAAAAGTCGTGGCTCTAAAACGAGAGTAGTGGTGCAAATATAAGAGAGCACTACACAGCAGTAACTTTAGTCACAATTAAAAGGGAAACAGTGTGTTTGTTTTGTATTATAACTTATCAAATTGCAAACTTGAGTCTCAATGTAATCTCCGCGTACCCTTAGATGGTTGTAGTTGACACAACTTATAATTTGTATAAATCGATATAACATCCGTAAGCAAATACAATACACCACTCCTTTCAAGATTAATGTACTGGATCAGAGAAATTTAATTCTAAGACCTTTTAAATAATATTTCATACAATAATTAACATTTCTTTGTAATCCTTCATAGCCTGACATAATCATAATGTTATGTTCACTTACAGAACATTAATAATTAGCAAATCAAAATATAATTATGTTTGAATGTGCAACAAGATTATGAATTACAGAGCATCACATAATTTCAGTAAAATACATGATGCATGCATGCTTGACAAATTCAATTCACTATGAGAACTTGTATAATTGTATTCCAGAAAGCCAAACTTTCTTTACCTTTATTTGACCTTTCTACAAGTAACAAGATAAATCTGTCCCGATGTATTCCGATATGGGTTCTTCTCTGCCAAACAAATTAACCAATGATGAGATTACTAACAAAAGTTGCCATTTGAAACTCCAAGTGAAGAAAGGAGAATATTTACCTTGGCAAGCTTGGAATTGGGTATCAAACAAGAAAGCGGTCTGACAAAAGAGCTGCTCCTACAACAGTTACCAAGCATAATAGAGAGACAAAGTCTGCTATGCCAATTGATGAATTCGACAAGGAGTAGATTTTATGTATGTTGCTGTCCCCTCTAAAACCTCTAACAATCATTGCCTGTGTGAAACACAAAGCAAATCTTTCAAGCAGGTGATTGCACATATTAAATTTATCCTAATTAAGCATGTATGTGAAAACACTTTAAACCAATGGTCCAGATAATCTTGTCTAGCCAACATCTTACATCCTCTCCCCAGTCCCCACCAAACCAAAGTATACATCCTTTCCATACACTCATTCTTGACTTACTCAACGAATATTCCTAACTAATTGCAGTTCGTGTAAATCATTCTAAATAATCTTAAGCCACCACTGCTATTAAATAAAACAGCAAAACAGAGATTTTGATGATAGGAAGTTTGTAAGATGACTAGAAAATAGCATATTAATACAGTCCAATTACAGATACAGATAAGAAACATCACAAATGAATGGTAAAATGAAAAGGCGTTATATTTCCAATTGAGAAATAAACCTGAGATATCTGCTCAGCATGGCTAAATATATTTTTGAAGATCCGACGAATGTAGGAAGCAAAAACTGAAATATCAAGAAGAGATTGAAAAATATAAGCATATTTGCGAAACAGATATAAACAAGTGAATTATTCAAGATTGAAAAAACCTACAAGATACAATAGAACTTTTATTTACACTAGTAACCACAACTTACTATCAATTGTCTCCAACATTGTCAATTTTTTCCAATTTATCCTACGAGAAACAATCCCCAATGCAACACTACGGACCTGCCAAAACAATTAGTACACTTATTTGTGTTGTTAGAAACAAATAATAACTATAGATCGAGATAAATTAAAACAAAACATTAACCGATCCCTGAATTACCTCATCAAACACTAAATTGATGAACCTCAAGGAAAGCAAAAGGGTGAGAACAATTTCAGCTACTGGGACACCAATATATGTCAGAGGAAGCATAAACCACCGCAAAGCAAATGCTATTTGTTCTGGAGTAGTGGTTGCCAAGCAGAGGCTAGCACTTTGAAAGAGCTTTAACACAAAAATACAGACCTAATTCTCAGAATAATCAAGAGCTTAAATGTTCCACAAAGTACTTAATTTAGCCTGACTTTCGTATAATGTGTAGAATATTATATGTGTCATTTCAAAATCACCATGTATGCATGTGATATTTGCCTCCAGGTGCTGCAGAAAACAAGCATGTAGAAGACCAAAAGCTAAAAACAAAAGGAAAAGAACCTTACAGTAAAGGTTAAGCATGCAGCAGTGCTTGCAACTGACAGGCCCTTCCTCGTGAACCGTAATGGTCCTATTTTCATAATGGAATATGAATAACCTCCCAAAGACACAGGAAGATTAGGCAAACCCGTGATCACAGACGGTGGGGTTCTTAACTGGACAACAGATGGTACACCATCTGAACCTAGCCCCAACATTATGAACAAAATTCCAGAGAGCAAAAACACTCTTCCCAATTGATCCTACAAGCATTGTTGGAAGTTTAGTAACATAGTACCATAGCAGTAACCAGCTTGTCTCATTCAAATATTCATTTGAAAGAAAAACAAAATAGGCATGATAACTCAAATTTTCATGATCTCAAAATTCCAAACAGAGAAATGTGAGTGATTGGATCACTACTAAAATATAGATCAGCTCAGCTGGTAGATGACTTCAACAACAAAAAGCGCAGAGTCCAGAGAAAAGAATGTGTGTTATGATTTACGTAAATTGAACCTAGTCCGATCCACGCACAAATTACAATAACTAAAGAAAAGGTAACTATATACAGTTACTTACCACCCACACATGTTTGGGGAGGATCCATACCGACAAAAGAGTTATACATAATACTAACCCAACTCGCATTACTATATGTGACCGTGCTGGTAAGACAACAAGAGCCAGGAGCCATACCTGAATAATCAACATGATGGGGCTCCATATCAAAACTTGAGAAAGAAAAGGTTCCACAATAAAATAATAATAATAATAATAATAATAATACACACACACACACACACATACATTTCTCAATTTTCTTATTATAAAAAAACTAGCAAGCTCAAACTTTCATCCACAATCACAAATTTGAACTATCTTTCCATGATACAAAATTTACCATAAAAAATCAAATATTTCAGCTACATTGTTTTTTTCTTACTTTCTGACATTAGATCATATTACTTATGGGAGCAGCTGAACTAAAGGACGGTCCGAAACTCTACTCCTAGAAGGCAGGAGAGGACTCCCACACAAAAGTGGGAAAAATTGCCCACACGGAAAGGTGAGTCGAACCCCGTCACTTTGTGTGACAGGTGGACAAAGCCTTACCACTGGGACAGCCACTTTGCTCAATTCTTAAGCTAATAAAACACAAACCAACAAATATCATTATGCCAAAGAAACTAAAATTGAAATGAAAATTGAAAAATCACCAATTTAGTTCTGGGATCGACAGAGTGCAGGAACGTGATGGGAGAAGCTATGAACTGGTAAATAGGACTGGCTGTGGCCGTCGAAATTAACCGGAAGACGTTATCAGCAGCAAAAGCTCCGGTTGGTAACCGGCTCAACCAGTCACTGGCTTTGTTGTTGTTGTTGCTGCTGCTGTTGTCGTGTAGTGAAGTTCTGATTACAAGATTTGTCTTCTTCAGTGGAAGGTATAGTCTAGGGTTTTGGCGGTTTTGAGCGGATAACAGACGAATTAGGGTTTTAGGGTTTGGGTGAGGAGAGGTTAAAGATAATGTGACCGTTGGAGTTGTACGGTGCGTGCAATTCATGAGTGAGCTCGTGAAGACGAGAAGAGGAGACCTTCCGAGGAAGCAATCCTCTGTTTCTTCTCAGTTTCTATTTTTACAGTTCTTCCGGTTTTTTTGTTGCTTGAAGTGGCGGGAAGATAAAGAATATATAGCGTGGATGGATAGAGCGGAAGTCTGAACTTAAGCCCAGGCCCAACATGCCCAAAATCAAAATTTATAAAAGAAATTAACATCAAATAAATTAAAATTCTGTTAAAACTTCTTGAAGTTAAATATTAATAAACAAACAGCTTTAAAATCTATATCATTATTGGAACATATTTACTCTAATAAATACGAGTCCCTTCATATATATTAATAATTATGCATGATTATTGTAAATAAAATTAATTAATTATTTATAGGAAAAATATTTTTTTGAAATAATAGGAAAAATATTAATTAAAGTAAAATATTAATCAAAGTAATACTTTTTGGGAATGACTTTAGATGGATGTTCAATTCGATTTGACGTGAAAAAGCACTGCACGTAAGGCCAACAAAATTCTTAACAACAAATTCCACCAGCTTTTTTATTTAAGAGATGTTATTGGAATTATTTTCATTTTATATCATAGATCATTTTTTTTTTTTTAGAAAATTTTATATCATAGATTAGATATCATATATTTTACTAATTTAATTATGGTTACGGCAACATACCCATTAAGAACACACATTAACAAGATTTTTTAATTTAATTGAATGATATTTTTTGTCAACAAGTTTTAATGTTTTAGAGAAAGTTTAAGGTTAAACAACTATATGAAAAGATTTTTTTTTTTTTAATCTATTCTTGCCTCCATTTATAATGTCAATCTAAATGATGCTTCAGTTCATAACCTAAAATTATTTTAGAAGAATATAGACTCAACTTTTCATGTTAAAAACTTGTGCTTTTCAAATAACCCTTTCTCATTTCTGTTTTCAATTGAGCATAATTTGATATGTAATGGTTGACTACTAGGCATGTTTTGCACATAAAACTGAGAATAATTTGATCACATCATTTGAATAGAAGCTGGACCACACACTCCAGGATATCCAATACAAATCCTGACAAGCCCTGGAAATTTTCAAGACCAAAGAATAAATAAAAGCACTCAACAGAATACAATTTCAATGATCCTGTACACACATACATACATACAAATGTTTGAAATGTAAAAATTAAAAACAACACATCAAGCAGTGTGAATCAAATTGGAAGTTCAAACTCTCCCCAGGTTCGACTGTCGCGTAGCATCTTCAACCCCAGCATGAATGGCACACGTGCAAAACAACTGTGTCGCGGTTGTGATTATGGTAATGACTTCTAGAGTGCGCTGTAAAAATCCATCATAATAATATCAATAGTTATTGTTAGAAGAATATGGCTTTCCTGATAGCTCTCGTTCAGGACATATGACTTTTGTCCTTCAGAGGCCTTTATATCGTAAGGCAGATATGGTCATATATATTTCACTAAAATTGTCAAATGGGTGGTGAAATATGGAGCTAGATAGCTAGTTATAATATGAAATATAGTCTGATGTTAACATTGCAGAGTGGTAATTTACCAGGTTTGAATCTGTATAGCCAATATCGATCTCTTTACATGCCAACCTGCAACAGAGATAATGAAAATATTTAAGTGATTGTGGTATATTGTTGAAGTCAAAGTCTCAATACTTAGAAGTTACAACAATATGTATAAACAATCTGGTGAAAAAAGGAAGGAAAAGAGCAGAATTATGTACCCCATAGCTAGCAAAGTGAGTGACCAACTAAGGAAAGAAGAGGCTGCTGCCGCATTTAAGCTGGGAACACTATACTGAAGAACGTTAGTGATACCCGTCAGAGAGGTGGCTATGCCTACAACGCCGGCAAGGAGGGAGAAAATGACAAAGAAACCGGTAGCCATGTTTCCAAAGGGGAAATATATTGGAAATATTCGTGCAGGAATTGATAGAACAGATGCTGCATTTGCACACATGTAATAGTAATTTAGAATAACTTGGAAGGTAAATTTCTGATAACTAAAATGACATGCTTTTTTTAACTGACTGACCTGTTTCATGAGACCTTTCAATTCCATGATTGGCAGCCCAGGCAGCAATTATTGTTACTATGAAGTACAGACCAAGATTGAGGATTAAGAGGATGAATGCTGCTGACTTGGATTCCCCAGAAGCCATGACTTTGAGGCTCAAAACAAGAAGAAAAAATCTGATCTGGGTTGATCTTGTGGAAGTCAGAAAATCTATATATAACTAAAAAGATTGTCTTCCCTATCCAGGAAATGATAATAAAAGATGGTGGTGGCTCCGCTATCGAGTTTCTTATATGTTCTTTTACCTTTATTAAATTTTCTTGCCTTCATTTCAAAGAAATTGCTTTGATACCTTACCTCTTGGCTTGCAGCACTAAGAGGAAGGTATCCAATTGGGGTTAGTTTGTTTATAATATAAAGTCTGCAAGGGATCACTTAGGCTGGAATAATAAACTTTTCCTGCTTAGCAAACAAAAAAGGAATAAAGCATCCTTCTCTGTGATTAACTCGGACAATATGTAGCTTTTGAGTTTTGACAGGACTCCTTTTTTCGCTCTGCTGTCTTCTCGCAGCAACAAAGTGGGAAAAAAGAAAGCAACCAGATTGAGGAACATTGAAATCAATTTCTTAAGAGAAAATCAGTACCAGTACACAAAGGTTAACATAATTACAATGAAAAGCACTTTCAAGAAAATGACTGAAGAAACGAAATTCCGATATCATTTTAAAAAATGCGGATAGAAATTCCATTAAATTGTCAAAGAAGCTAACGACAGGTCCAGGAAGATATCAATGGTGCAAGCATCCCAAGTGGAAGTGCAAAAGTAAAAACCGATTATGAACATCTAAACCACAGATTGTCTTCCATCTGGGAATTGTCTTACAATCTTGAGCGTGAAGAACCACAAACTCTGGGACCTTTTATTTACAGGGTTTGCCCCTAAAGAACTAAAAGGAAAGGGGAAAAAAAAGGATAGGGATTTTGACTTGCATGGGTACTTGGAATTCAAAGATTGCTTCCTGAGCAAGTTCAGCTTATCTTTGACCAGCTTTAGACCTTCAACGCCACCTTCTGTGCAGCGAGAGCTTCAGCCTCAAGTGTGGGCTCCCACAATATTGTAGTTTCTGCCAGTAGCGAGGTCACGACATAAGGGTCCATGTTTGAAGCTGGACGGCGATCTTCCAAGTATCCTAACAGCACAAAAAGCAACGCCAAGAATGGGATTCAAAATGGCAGTTTGGTGATTATAATAACTAAAATTCATAGCCCAAAATAAATCTATGATTGGATATCTAAAAAGAAAACAAATTTAAAAATGATAATCTACATACTGGAAAAATAATTACAACACAATATTGTGTTACAACAGAATGACGATTACAGTAATGCCTATCAGAAATTTTATGATCACTCATAGGATTCTCAGTATTCATGCAGATAGTTGTATTGGAGGAAAAAGAACTTCTCAATGATGTTAAAGCCTAAGGGTCACTACTTTACTAATATATTTCACATTTGGCTTTCATGAGAATGAGATCGATCAAAATTATGAAACCAGACTGGATATTTATTAATCGTTGTGTTTATTCCAGTAAACAAAATCCAGATCACTCCTTTGCAGCATTATAAGGCTTGCTACCATAGCCAATGGTTTTGTTAGGATGCTTGTATGATTAACATCCATAAGCATCTTTTATTCACTCTAACACAAGAATGAGCCTTTGATGTATTTTCATTTTTAAGGAAAAAAAGTTGTTTCATAGCACTATCGATAATAGTACCTTTGCCTTGCTTCTCAGTGTCACGCCCCACACGAATTGAGCAACCACGGTTAGCAACCCCCTGAACATTGGAAAGTAACACATTTTATAATGACTTATAAGAAATCTTCTTTATAAACAGGATGTAAATTATCTTCCAAGCATACCCAAGAAAATGTGTTGATGCTGGCTGTTTCATGCTTTCCAGTCAACCTTCTCTCATTTCCTTCACCATAAGCACTAATATGCTCTTTATGCCGAAGTGACAGGTTCAAGATTGCCTTCTTTATTGCTTCGAAGCCTCCAGTTTCCCTCATTGTCTTTGTACTACATACCATGATAGTTCAGCAATTATCAATACCCATTTAGCGTCTTACCCTTTCACAAGAAGGTAATTCTATACTTTATAGTTTCCACATTACCTGTAATTGGTATGGCATCCAGCACCGTTCCAGTCACCCTGTCAACATCAAGAGAAGTAGAGTGGTTTGACCAATTCTAATGAATAGCAAGAACTGAACACCATGAAGTTATGAAGTACCTCAATTGGTTTTGGATCAAGAGAGAGAACAACACCAGCTTGTTCAGTGATTCTCTGTCAGAACATAGGAGAAACAAGAGTCATTGAATGGGGCATACTCGAAGAAAACACCTTTTCTACCAATAAAAGAGAAGTACAAAGGCACAATTTTATCCACCATAGTCAGTGACATAAATAAGTGATAATTAGATTCAAAATCTACATTAATTGTCCCTTCTGTTAACTATATATGGCTGATATCAATACTACTGTTGGCAATCCAAGATAGTCTTGAAGAAATATTCCATATTTTACAAACCTATTACAGAAAGTATTTCACATGATAAGCATTCATTTTTTTCTAATTGTTCCCTTCAGATAAAAACTCAAGGAATAATGAATTTTAGTGAAAGTTGTTATATTATATTCAACTTGAATTTTTATTCAAATCATTTGGGTCATGAACGTTCTGCAGATGCTATGAACTTTCTTCAATAAAAGATATCAAGGATCTGCATTCAATACTATACAATGTACCACAATGTTTTTCAAGAAAATAAAAAAAATTTATACAAGAATATTTTATTGTTAAAATATTTGGTAAAAGGACCTAGTGCAGAAACAATAAAGAGGATTCAGCTAGAGACCAAAACAGACATAATCAAGTACATCACTATGGAACACATTTGCGGTCATTACGGCATTCTTCAACAATGAATATTCTAAGTATCCCAAAAATTTAGTTTAAGATTAATCACCTCAAGAATGTATCTTGAACACCAGATGTGATCTGCAGCTTCAATGCCCACGCTAGGACCTACTTGATATTCCCACTGCAAGAAAGTGAAAAAGCTTACACGGAAAGAGAAAACCAAACAGGTTTACGATGATACTGAAGTGTGCAAAGAAAGAATAGCTATGGATAGGGGTAAACCTGGCCCGGCATAACCTCCCCATTGGTGCCACTGATGTTAATGCCAGCATAAAGGCAAGCCTTGTAATGAGCATCCGAGATGTCACGACCAAATGACTTATCAGCCCCTGCTCCACAGTAATAAGGCCCCTAGAACATACAAAATTGAAAACATCAAACCGTCAGGTTTGACAACATTATCATGTCATAGAATTCATAGATCCAGTATTTGCAATAAACCAAATGTGAAGTGATAGATGATCGAGAGCGAGCGTAATACCTGAGGACCAGGATAGGCTCCAACAGGCCAACCCAAAGGCCATTTCACATTTGGCTGAAGTAAGGTGTATTCTTGCTCTATACCATACCTAAATGTAACATTTCGAAGAAATTAGCAAAATTTTGTGTACACACATATATTGTAAGTTTGCAACCTAGGATTCACGGGTACGACATACAAATACAGCAATAATAATTTAAAATCCATTCTATGCAGATGGCAAAGATACTAGATTGTGTTAATTGTGAAAGGTTTATACTTAATAATATATCGATTATGATGCATTGAGAACACCCACTCGGAGCTTATAATCTATTCCACTAAGATTGGAAAGTACATACCATGGAACTTCAGCAGCCACCTTTGGGTCAGTGAAAATCTGAGCAGCCCTGTGGCGTTTGTTAGTAGGGATGGGCTCACCAGCAGGTGTGTATGAATCACAAATTACCTTTTCAAAACACATAATCCAGTCTCAAAAGGCTGTACAATTAACTTCTACTTATGTTAATGGAAACACAACCAATTTTACAAATACAATTTCCAGTTACTTAATAAGACTCACCAAGATGTTGTTGCCTCCACGAAAAGGGTCCTTAAAGATTGCTTGCGGGCTGAAGAAGAGATCAAATTAAAATTTTCAAATAACATAAACATGATCTAAAATTTTATTTTTAAGAAACAAAATCTCTTTCACAAGATCTTACTATAAAATTACTTCACTATCTTCACCAGGTGCTTGTCCAGTACTTGATCCATCATAATTCCATTTTGGAAGCTCAGATGGATGTTCAACAGGCTTTGAAATTGTCTGAAAAGATTAACAATAGTAACAACAAAAAAAATGAGAAAGACTACTGGATGTTCAATTAAAGGTAGCTAAGTTTCTTCCTCTTAAGTCATATCAACAAATCTTGTTACCTTTGACTTGCTACGCACGTCAATCCCGGACCCTCCAATCCTATTTCATTAGAAACAGCATTTCTTCAGATTCTATGATTGCTCAAATGAAAATGACCAAAAAGAGTCATTTGATAGCAGTGCATAGACAATTCAAAATCTAATTCTACCAATATTCAACTAAATAGAAAATGGTCTAAAAGAGCTAGATTTGCATTATAGAAATATGCATCTGCAAAGAAGCTATACCAAATGTATTCAGCAATGATCTTGTCAGTGTATGGAGTGATGTCCAAATTCAGTAGGTCCTCTACCCTATTGATTGTGCTGTTGTCAGACTTGAGAGCAAACACTTTAAATTTAGCAGAGCTTTTGGCTGCTACTTTCTTGTTCTGCTTCCACAACAACGAACCGTACATCTTCGAGGTCATGGTACTGGCCATGCTTGAGTTCTTTGGCATGCTGATGTGCCATTGAGTAGAGGGAGCCAATATCTGTGCCATTTTCACCTACTCCTCGCTACAAAGTCAATACAAGTAACACCAACAACCTTAGATAGACGGGAAGAAAAACAAACAACATTCAAATTCATCAAAAAAAATACATCACAAAGGGATCAAACTAACAGAACCACAATCTATTCCTTCGAATTTGCAATCACAATTTAACAACATATCCACTTCTCCAACAAAATTTCATAGCCTCAAGTGGACATGATGGAACAGAGAACTTACCCTAACCAAGAAGCATAGCTTGCATTAAACTGACCAATTAATAGTTTCTCACAACTCACACTCTCTTAAATGGTTCTTAAAACACAATATCTCTCTGAATTCTCAAAAGTAACTGATGACGCCACCCAATAAAATCCTAGGTTGTTACTTTACAACTGAAGCTAATAAGCTATCACTCATCTTATATAAACTCACATTCGAAGAAATTCCCTTTCAAATTATTTTTAATTATTTAACAATAAATAAATTACCAATTTATTTAATTGCATAATAAGTACAAAGCAGCAATTACTATGCAACCAATAGTTGGATGCCTGGTTGGCTGATTAGTTGCCTAAATTTGGATAGACTCCAGAAGGCTATTAGCTCACCTTGAAACTTGTCAAATGCCTAAATGGCACAAGGGTGGTGCACCAGTTAACATATTAGGACTAGACAATCACACAAAAGCTTAGAAACTGATTTGTTAAAACCTCATTGGAAGTTTCTCCAAAAGTTGAGTTCCACGGTGGAATCCAGAGACAAATAGTGGCAAACTGTGTTTTTTGCCAAAAAATTGATGAAGCTAAGTAAAAAGGTACTACATTTAATGCAAACAAAAGGGATCTCCTGTAAAATATGGTGAAGATTCAACCATTCAAGTGCAGACACTTAACTTACTGTGATTAGAGACATCAACCCCATCAAAAAGTCACTCAAATTTACACATATAATACTAGAAAGTCGACAAGGTACTAACCTTGAGGGCCACTAAAAATGGGTTGACGAGCAACCAAAATGTTGTTGATGATCTGCTAAGACACAGAAGCAAAGACTCAAAACTCAAGTGGTTGTCTGTGGTGCAAATTTTATAATAGAATTTAATAGACAGAAGGATTGTTGGGTTTTTGGCCTTTTTCGTGTAGATAGGGGTGTGCTATATGTGGAGGAAATTTGTTTTTGGTGTCTTTAGTGACACCAAGAGAAGCTTGGACAATATTAGCATTTTAAGATAAGGTTTTTTTTTTTTTTTTTGGCTTCTGTTTTTCCTATCTCCTCCTCCTCCTCGTCCTCCTCTCCTCCGCACTTGACAGAGCAGCAGCTATTAGGACCTTGATTATTTTTTTATTGATCTGGCTTTGGGAAAGCAGAATCTTGTTTGGACCTTTGATTAATATAAATAATTTGACAGTTTCAATGCTACGTCAAGACTTTGAATGTCATTTTAAAAACTCTGCTTGGAACAAGCAAGGACAACATACGTGCGGAGTTATCAAGAATATTGCTTTCACGTCCCTACACTTCAATAATATGTTGTTTTAACCCAAAAGATCTGTTGTTGACGGTCTCCATCACCTTCTACTCCAATTTTATTATGACATAAAATTTAGGATCTAATGAGGATGGTAAATTTCAGGATAAATTAGTACGGATTTTATCATTTAACAAATTCATGCACGGTTAATCTATACATGTATTTGAATAAATAAGAAGTTATATGGATCTTATCTTTATTTAAAGAAAATTATTGATTATATAGACATTGTAGAGGTTCAATATATAATAGCTAATACAGAGCAGATGTCATTGATTAGTTTTCTAGTAATCTAATAATTTGCACAAGTCCAATAAAATTGAGTGGACGTGATCTTGATACTAAAATTGTAATACTATCCACCTTATTCGTATTCGAATGGAAACCTGAGTCAAAGGATGCTATTTTAATCGGTTTATTTGGTATTAATTTATATATATGCACTAATTTTTTTTTATTCAAAAATCCGATAGGATTTTCTCTATTTTTCTGAAAAATTCAAATTTATAAAAACCTGCAAATTTAAAAAACAAACACTTCTAAAATACATTCATTTTCTCAATTTTCATTTCGAATTTTCCGTCCGACTCCAAAATCACTTCACCACACAAACATTTATAAACATAAACTTTAATAAAAATCATCCTAATCGAAATTAAACACTAATTAAACGATAAATAAGAGTTTATTTACAAAATTACTTTACACACCCAATTTTATTTTTTTTTACAACTTATACATCTTCATTTATAAAATCTCGTAAATTTATATACATGTACATGCATTTTCATATACTTTAACACACTATACAATATTAAACGTAGAACTACCAACTATGGAGGGAATGTGACTCGCGAAAAACGTAGCAGATGTCTTCTTGTCAATCCTTATCTGCAGCGTTCAAAATTTCAACCTACGCGTGGAAAATCCAACGCGCTAAGTATTTCTACTTAGTGGGTGTACACTAAATTTAAATTTCATCATTTTCAAAAATATAAGATTTTAAAGTAAGATTTCACAATTATCAAATTTTTATAATAAATCATAAAAAGATCAATTTACTAGTAAACACATATATATGAAATGCCTAAAAGTCATCTTCTAAATATAATTATACAAAATCAAATTTCACAATTTTCAAATATTCATAAGAAAACGCAATAAAATTAAATATCATTTTGTTAAAAAATATCGTATTGTCAAACAAAATTCCCCCAAATATCAAACTTTTATTACAACTCACAAATAAGTCAATGTACCAAATAAAACAAATAATTTAACTTCCTCATTTTGCAAAAAATATCATAGGGTAACGTACCCTTTTTACGCATTTTCAAAATACTATAATAATCCATAAGGAAATCGCTTTATTAATAAAGACTCATATAAAACACATAAAAGACGTTTCTAAGCATATCAACACGATTTCTTCGAATTTTTATAATAAATCACAATGGAAACACGTTATTAATAATTACACATATAAAATACATAAAACTCATTTTTCAAACATATCTCTACGATTTCATTTAATATTTTTCAGTGCCCTTTGTAAATTCTGACATGATACCATGGATGGAAAACGGGTTTTTCCGGCATCGGACACTCGATGACTACCCGTCGGATCTCATTTCACATATCACATAAATTCTGGGATCGGACACTCGGTGTCTCTCAAGGTCCATGAATTTCATATCAATGCATATAAATGAATCAGTGCAGTACTACTAATATCACCCTATTGACATGTCAACTACCAATCCCCACCTACCAATGTTCAAGTTTACTCGGGGCCTTGTAATTTCATTTATTTTCAAAATTTTCATATTTTTACAACTTTCATTTTTCAACAAAAATTTTTATTTGGAAAAAAACTTTTTCAATAAAAAAATATATATATATTTTTTTCTCATTTATTCGAAGTATCATTATAAGCATCACAACACATCATTTCTCATTTAAAAACTACTCATCAATCTCATCAAAACCATTGTGCCTTTTTTCCAATATATATTCGATCAAGACACTAATTTATCCGTTTGTTTCCATTTCTTTTCCATTTGTTTCTGTTTATTTTCCGTTTTCATTTAAAAGTCATTAAAATCATATTCAAACAAACTTTTATTTTAATTTATCAAAATAATATCATAATAATCTCATATTCTTTATTCAAATAATACACATTTTTTCACAAACTTTTCAAATTTTAAATATCAAATACTATAAAAATAATTCATAACATAATTCGCACATTTTCATGGAATCTATTTAATTAAAACGTAATAAACTCATATACTTAATTAAACTAAAACCTCTACTAATAAAAAAATGAGTTTTTAAGATAAGTGTACACCAACCTTTTGGGTCTTTTCTATAGTTTATCCACTCATATAACTCTTTTGTTTATTTCTGGATTTAAAACGAGTTCTCATTTGATTTTCTTATCATCTTAGATCTACCTTAAAATCAAACAAAACTTAATTTATAACTCATAGAAAAATAAATTAATTTTCTGAAATTAAAATCCTATTAAAATAAACTTACTTATCTGGATAATCAGACATCCAAAATATTTTTCTCTTTCACTTTTTTTTTTTTTTCCTCTTCTTCTCTTCCTTCATCTCGTCTTCTTTTTTTTCTTTTTTTGACTTTTTCTGCTGGCCGAGTGGCCTTTATGTTTTTTTTTTTTTTCTCTTTCCTCTTTTGTTTGTGAAGACCCACACACACACACACACACATATATATATATATATATATATATACTCACTCGTCCTGACTATATGCACCGCCTCACTATTCTCATCAATTTTTTTTCTATTATTTTATTAATTTTCTTTTCTCTGACGGCGCCAACCACCATCAACTTTCTTTTATTTCTCTTTCATGTACATCTACACGTATATTTATTTAAATAAATATAACCCACCACTAATATTTAATTATTATTATTATTATTATTATTATTTTAAAAAATATCACGCCAACTTGACTTTTCTTGTAACATATGTAAATTTTTATTTTTGACCCTATGACATTTTTCTTTTTAGTCCAATCTTCTTAATTTTTTTTTAAAAATACCCTCTAATAGAATATTTATTCACAAACTTCTGTACTTCTAAAATTGAAACTAAACCAAATTAATAACAATGAATTAAATTTCAATTAATTTCTAATGTCCAGTTAGATTGGGGTACTACAAAAATATCCTTGTACATATCCTTTACAATTAAATATAATCATGCCATTTTTAACATCTCATTCTTGATCTTTTATTTATTTTTTATTTTTTATTTTTCCAATTCAATCACCTAAAAATTACAATTTAAATATCAAAATCTACCACATAAATTTTTAAATTCATACTCGATTTACAATTCCCTTATGCCACATGTCACATTTTCATGGTTGCTTGCCTCACATGTCTACCTTTTCTTGTCTCTTTTGATTTAACTTTTTCGAGACGCTCGGATTCAGTTTTTTTTGGACTTTTTCGAAATCCTTTCAAAATTCACCGGGGCCTATATTCGGATTGTGTACATACTCTTAGTAACCTCGGTGACTCTTAAAAGTCATTCTATACTCTTTTTGGCTTTCCGTAAATTCACTAGATCGTCTCTAGTGACTTCTGGATTGGTTCCATTTCAATCTGAATCTCCTTCAGAAGTGTTGTTTGAGTTTCTAAAATACTTCATGAGCATTTTAATACTCATTCCAACACTTCTCTAAATTTTTGAATTTTTCGAAAATTTTTCCGGATTTTTGATCGAATTCGAAAATCGCTCCGTTTTGTGTCAACTGAACTTATTTTTGATCCGTTTTAGTTTCCTTAGATTACATTACTTATTCCCGAGCTTTTCAACTTCGGGGTCCGCTTTTGAAAAATTCACTATTCATGCTAATACTATTAATCCGAAAACCACTATTCATCCGAAAATCACTATTCATTCGAAAAATACTATTCATCCTAATATATTTTCATTTCTCTTAAATAGAAAAAATTCGGGATGTTACAAAAATAGTACCGACCAAAAATACTCCAACACTTAAGTTAAAAATAGAAATAATATGAATAAAAATAAGCAAAAGAGCACTCGACAGATAATCTATTGTTCAACTAAAAATATAACAAAACCAAAAGTACGATAAAATTAAGGTTGTAGGATACTATGCAATTGTGTATCGACCTTAGTTTCAAGGGTAGCCTTCCAACTGGTAGAGAGCTACTATCCTGCTTAATTAAGGATAGAGATTGCGATGCCTTGATGGTGTTTGCAATTGAAAGTAGGAGTGCCTGAGAGTATAAGGTTCTGTGGAAAGTTCGGCAGAGTGACAGTGTTTGCAGAGAAAATTTGATCCCGTTTCCATTGATGGCCCTCTCCTTTTATAGTGAGAAGAGATATGCTGAGGGCACATTAAAGTAGTGGAGATAATGGGATCCGCTCTCTTGATCCATGCTTCATAGTTTAATGGGAAGGATTTTCTCTCTGCACTAATTAACCACATTAAAGATAGTCGTTAGTTATTGGTTGTCTCATTGAATGCAAACATTGGGATTATTTTGAATTCAATCCTTAAGTACGGTCAACCCTCCTTTGTGAAGACCATGAGCTAGCAAACACTAACCACAACGCAAGCACTTGGGTTTTGGGCCTCACTCATGGCTTTGTGGTTTGGGCTGGATGATTTTTGGGCTTCGTCAAATTCCACTGGGCCCGTACTAGGTTGCGTTCTGCCATTGCAGGCATATAAATTTTGAATGATAAATTGGTATTATATTTTTTTACTAATTATGCATCATGCACCTTTGTTTTCACATAGTTACGTGTATAAATTGTGAATGATAATGATCAATCAATAGAACATGATAGTAGATTGGCTTGCTTATATTTAAACTTTTACTGATTATCAATCACCTATCTTATCTTGGTAATTCTAAAAACTTATCAAATTGCTGTGTCATTAGTTTCCAAATGACCAAATCAAGTATGAAACAGAATTTAAGACAGATCAAAATAATCAAGACATGCACTAGCAGTGTAGCAGCCATAATAAAATTTACAAAGTAGTTGCACTTATTTAACTCAACAAAAGACAACATTAGATTTTTCTGATGAAGGAAGAACGCAGTGTATAATTGGTAATTACTTTATATTTTGGGCTCTTAAAACTTCTAGCTGGCATGGATCAAATAGAATTGCTTGATGATTGATACTGAGCCCTTTTTATTTTTTCACTCCAAAATCAAAATTCTTCAATCAATGTCAAACAATGGTTGTTGGAGATTGGGACCTTTCTTTCTTGCACTTGTGGGACCACTGGATAAAGGTTCTTTTGTAGAGACGCACATATTTAAATCCCATTTTCTAACCTTTGATTTAAGATCCAACGGTTGAGATTCTGTTTCAAGCACTTTATTTTATGTCCACCGAATGATATTACAATGCATGTGTATCATATTGCCAAAAAAGTGCATTAATGGACTCTTTATCCATCACATTTCTAGTCACAATGCGTATAATATAAACTTTCTAGGTCCAGCCCGGTATTTTTATCAATTAAATAAGCAGAGAATCATTGCATGATAAACAGCACAAACCACTACAACTAAACCAAAACCAAACAAGTAAAATACTAAATATAAAATACCACCAACAAATTGACAGTTTAGTGATAAATAATCAATCTCCAGTTTGTTATGATATAAACATTTCAAAGTTTGGCGTCTACTTGTATAAAACGCAAAAAATCTTTGAGTTTAACTAAAACAAGCAAGCAATCACAAGATCTCAAAAAATAAGATATGATTATTACTAAAATACAAAGTTACATAGCCATTACCAAGTAATATTCAATTGGAAATTAATCCATATAGAATCTTTTGTCCTCTATTGAAATTATATATATTAATGTATATATAAAATATCACCATTTAGAGATAAAATTTTTACAAATCTATAATATTACAAAAAAAAAAAATTATAAATTAACGGTAAAATAAATAACTTATTAAAATTTGTCTTGATGAATGTTTTTTTTTTCAATGATTCATGCTTATTATCTTATAGACAACATGAATAATTATGATATATATGTAAGTGACAATCCATGATGTGTTATTTGGTAAGGTGGGTGATACTTCACATCAACAATTTCAAATAAACAAATGGTGTATAGTTATTATCATTGCAATCGCCTTTCTAATCTCCAATGCCAAAAGTAATTCCACCTTCCAGAAACTCAACTGGCCCAAAACCAAACAAGGCCCAAACAAAAAGCCCATTCATCACACGTGTGGGCACATGTGTGAAGAAAAGCCTGATGGACACAGCAGATGGAAGAGAAAAGTGAAAAAAAAAATTTGGGTTTTGTTTTCGAGGAAAACAACACAACATGGAAACAGCACCAATAACGAAAATTAAAACAAAAACAAGATTGACATAGAGGGACCGGTTCTGTTTTCTTCTTCTTCCCTTCTCTCCTTTTTTTTGTCTAAAGTTTTTCAAAGAGAGAGAGATCGTGACGTTGTTGTTGTTTTGAATCTGTTGTTGTATGGAGCAGCTTGTTAGCTTTATAATTCGGCCACCCAGGTACGGCTTTTGATTATTTTTCTTTGAATTCTTTGTGGGGGTTTTTATTTAGTCTGTTTGGTTGCCGAGAAAATGATAAAGAAAAAGGAAGTGGAAATTGCAAGGTTGAATCTTGTTGTTGTTGTTATTGGGTCTTAGGTGAAATCATGGAACATAGAGCAAAAGATTTGAGGTGTGATTGTTTTTATTCAATTTTATTCGAAGAAAAGATGGGATTGATATAAAATTTTTGGTGGGTAATTAATAGTATTCATTGATATTACCTTGCTTTTTCTTATAACTAATTGTTATTTGATTGGTTGTGGCTGATATCTGAGATCTTTTGATGTTTGTTTGATTTTCAAGTCTTGAAGGAATTTTTTTTTTTTTCTTTTCTTTTGGGTTGTTAATCTTGCTTTGATCAAGTTCTGATAGTGATTTTATTAGATTATTGATGGGTTGGACATGTGAGGGCTGGGGCTTTTTTTTGATGTTTTTTGTTTATGGGGTCTTAGTTTTTTTGTAGTATGGTGCATTTCATGTGATGTTGATAGGAAATAATATGTAAATGAGTCCTTTTTGACAGTTGTTAGCTTGGTAGTTGACCTAGAAACCACTTGGAAAAAAAACTTTGAACTATCTTATTAAAATCTGTGCGGAAGTTTGATAATTGTTGTAGTTTGTTGTGGTTATGATTGTGGTCTTTGATTTGGATATCGGTAAAAAGTTGAAATGTAATTTTTACTGCTAGGAATCGTGTTTTTGAACTATTTGTAGGCATGTGGCATCTTCTACTTATGGGGTGATATGTGCGAAAAGCTAATAATCAGGACATGTTGTAGGCTTGTAGTCTGTTGTTTTTATTTAGAAGATGACGTAGTTTATAGTACTGAGAATTGGCAGAATTTTTGAGAGAAAGTTTCATGGAATGAAGCAGTCCTTTTGCATTGATGTCGATATATGTTTACTCTTGTGTCCTGTCATGAGATATGACATTAATAATCTGAGGAATTTTAAGAAATTAAGGCTGTGGATGTCTGGAACTGTTGGTATCTTAATAGTTTCTTTCTCTCTCTCTTATTATTATTATTTTTTTATTTTTTTTAATGTTTAACTTTTTAATCTATCCTTCAGTCATATGAAGAGATTACTGGGTGTATATATTATTGTGCAGAGCTGAATATGATCCAAACGGTGACTTGTTAGACCAAGAATTCATATTGAAAGGGAAGTGGTTTCAAAGAAAGGATATAGAGGTAAGGTGTCAGATCCTTCTTATTTTCTTTGACCTTTCTGTTTGCTGGGAAAATGGTCGTGAAATAGTTACTGTTAGGCTTAATATTTATTGTTTCTCTTTCTCTCTTCTTCTGTATTTGTTTTTTTCTTTTTTGGCTCAAGCTAGATGCAAATAAGCAAATGCAAAATGGGTATAATAGGATTGCTCTAGGATCAGGAATTGTATCTTTTACCATTTTGTATTGACAATCATGTGTGGACAAATTTTAATTTCTTCATCGTATGCCTTGAAAATTGTGTAGGTTATATCCTTGTAGAGGTTCCCCATTGCATATATTAGATCACTGCAGAGATTTTTCCCCTCCAGCGCATTTCATTTGTAGTTTTTGTCTCAACCCAAGAGAATTATTTGTTTTCATAGGATTTGGCTCATGATATGCATGTCTATTAAGCATATACAAGATGGTGCCAAATATTAGGTCCGAGCTTGGCGTAAATGAGTTTGTATCTGAGAAAGCTCAATCTCAGAATTCTTGACATTCACCTGCTAATAACTTCATATGAAATATTACAAGAAGGGTATCTCCTCTATCAGTAAAGCAGCTGAATTAGCTTGGGAAATGATGTTAAAATGAAATATAATTTTGCTGGTAAATAATGATAAAAATTATATAACAACTAGCGGCGTTTTGCATTTGCTGAAAATTTGGATATGAGGGTGTCATATTATTATTATTGTTATTTGGTTGATAGGAAACAGAAAATTGTGTCGTATTAATGATTGTAGTCAGTTTTTTCGTGCAGTGTTTAACAAATATTAATAATGGATTTGCTAATGTATAATGAAAAACTTATGTAAATCCTATTAGTTAAATGCAACTCTAATCACATTTTTGTTATGTCTTAAGTGAACTATGGTTATCCACTTCCTTTCGGTATTTTTAGCTATTACTGGATATCAAATATTTTTGAAAAATTGAGGCTTTTGGTTGCATTAATCTCAGTTCTAATGTTCACAATTCTTCCCCATGCTTCGTTTGTTGTATTGATTTTTTTTCGTGCTTGTTCATAAACTTGAAAATTTCAATTGATTTTACCCTTACATGTGAGGAGCTTTGAATATTCTGTAGGTTAAAAACAGTCGGGGGGATACTTTACAGTGTAGTCATTATGTGCCAATTGATAGTCCTGAAGGAAAACCACTACCCTGTGTTATATACTGCCATGGGAACAGGTGAGTAAAGAATTCTGGTTGATAAGAGTGCAAATTCTTTTTTGTTAACAGTTTTTGTACTGATAATATGACATATTTTGTATGAAATTTTAGAAGATTGCACTTTGAAGAATAAATTGTAAAGCATATCAGAAAAAACTAAAAAGAAGTCTGAAGTTAGTGAATTGCCTCATAGGAACAGACTTGTTAGGCACTGGTTACAGAATATCATTAGTCTTTCACTGCTGTTTATGTGAAATTTGAATGCTATTGTTTTGTTTAGATATATATGATTCATTCTAAGCAACTAAAATTTTGTTATATGGTATATCGTGAAAAGTGTTGTTAAAATGTGTTTAACATGGACTGAATTTTTTTTTTTGACAGCAATATGGAATGAATTTTAATAAAGGATATAATGGCCTAACTATTGCAACTATTGTTTATAGAGGCTATCGATTATCTTGCTTCATATAATCCAGTAATTATTTGTTCCATGAAAAAAAAATGGATGATTGCAAGCAATGGAGAAGAAAAAAGATGAAACTTAAAGCAAACTGATCATCTTGATGTTTTACCAGTTTCTTTTCTTGTAATCTGACTTTATCATGATGCATTCAAAGTTATATTGGTATATCTTGCTTTTTGGCAGTGGTTGTCGGGCTGATGCTAGTGAAGCTGCTATAATATTGCTGCCTTCAAATATTACAGTTTTTGCCCTTGATTTCTCAGGATCTGGGCTCTCAGGAGGAGAGCATGTCACTCTAGGGTGGAATGAAGTAAGTGGCCGATGTAGAGAACTCTTTTCTTGCATTCGTCTAACATTCCATGTTGCTTTTATTTAATAAAACTGATATTAGTTGTTATAACAATCTCTTCACTTCTTTTCTCTGCCTTTATTTCTGTCTCCCATTTCATACATATACCCGTTACAACAGTCAGTTTGGTGGTTTTGCAGAAGGATGATCTGAAGGCTGTGGTCAATTATTTGCGTTCAGATGGAAACGTTTCTTTGATTGGATTATGGGGTCGTTCAATGGGCGCTGTCACTAGGTACCTTTCACTTTTATCTTTCTTTATCTTTCTTGAAGCTAAAAGGCACTCTCTTTGTCAAATATGCTAAGATAATAAAGTTCGTTGGACATCTAGGTGGTGCTTGTGGTTAACAATAAAGTCTGAGAACTACCTATTAGAGTTGTAGTGCTTCTAAGCTTTGTCAAACCATGTTGAGCTTTATATGACTTCAATTGTTATCATGTTTTTCTGGAAGCATTTAGTTTGAGTTGAATAAATCGCCACCTGGGAAACTTCAAAAGCAGCAAGCTATAGGGAATCAGCTTAATATAAACATTTTTAGGTGATAACTTGAGCTAACAAAATGTTTCTAGTTAATGTATTTTCTGGTCTTAATGGAGGTCGTGTTCCGATCAGTAAATGGTTTCTAATAGGTAAATTTATAGGGAAAATAGAAATCCTCAATAACATGGAAACATCCAGTAGACAAATTTGCAATGCACTTTGTATATCCCCTGTATCAACCCACCATGTGAGTTGTGCACACAAAGGAAAGGTTCATTTTCCGCTTGCTACCTTACAAAATTGTAAACCAAATGTGCTACTTGCTGGCAACTTTATAATCTGAAGAATCTATTTGAATTAGAAAAAGGACAAAAATTGGTTTTCGAGACTAACTATTTTTTCTTTAATTTCAAGAAATATGTGTACGACTTTTTAAGAGTTTTATGGTTTCAAACTTCTTGTATAGTGAAACAGTTCAATGTCTGTTTTATGGTCAAATTACTGGTCTTATGAAATCATGGATTAAGGATCTGCTATATGCATTACATCATCAAGAAAGATATAATGTTAATATTTGATTTTATTCTCTATGCATTTATTAGATATCATGCTTTGTTGACTATGTGCATGTAAGAATGGTGAAACAGATAATTCCCATAGTAATGTACAGTAATATATTTGATAACTGGCTGCTCTTTATAACATCAGTATATTAAACTTATACAAACAGGGTGCCCATGTAATAGGAAAAGGACTACTTTGTGTCTGTATATTGTAAATTTACCTTTATCAGCCCATGGAAGTTCTTTTCAAGAAGATTGATTGTACTCCATACACTTAGGGATGCTGTTTCATTTTTAGTTGTTTTTTGATAGTACTAATGAGTTTTTATCTTTGCTGTTTTGTATACTTAGCTAGTATTAGTTCTCATCATATGTCTACCACCTTGCTGATGCTTTCCTGTTATAATCTATCATTAACAATAACTATTATTTATCACAGCCTATTGTATGGAGCTGAGGATCCTTCGATAGCAGGAATTGTTCTTGACAGTCCTTTCTCTGATTTGGTTGAGCTGATGATGGAACTTGTGGATACTTATAAAATTCGATTACCTAAGTTCACAGTAAGTAAAATATAGTGCTACAGTAAATCAGTTTTATCTTTTCTTGATTTAGAGGCCCGAAAGTCTATTATTTTAATTATAAAACACAATGAACAAGAGAATAAAATAATGATACAAATTTTGTTATACAAAAATACTGTTGGCAAGGATCTGAATTAGTCTTGATGTTGAGACGACTGTAATTTATGATCACACCTCAGTTAACACCTCCTCTTAAATACATTGCTGCTTCTGGTTGTATCTTCAGAGATCCAAGTTGTAACTGTGATAGGTATTCTTGTGGTCCTGGACAATTGGATATTAATGGTTTCCTAGGGTTGTCTGTATCCCATTCTTTATCCTTTTCCACGCTGTTCTTAGATTCGGATGATGTTAGTGGACTTATCTTTGATCAATAACATGTGAATTCATTTCTTTGAAGACTGATGATTGTGGTGCTTGAAATGTTATAAAATACTTAAAGGGAGTAGATCTGTGAGCTGGGACTGTTTAAAGACTTGCGACGTGTGAGGTTGCCGATAAAGGCTTGGCTGTTTAATGTAGCTCTTTCTTTTCCAAGCTATTTTGGAATTCCTTTCTGATGGTTTGATCTGGCAAATTGCCTGTTTCATTGCCCGTATATTTTTGTTTTTAATTTGTTAAGGTTGGCTGCCTTAGTGGAGGCATTTATTTTTCATGTGCTGGAATCTTTTGATCTTCCCCCTCTTTACATAATACTTCCCTGCAATTCGGCAATGTAGCAACTGTTGTGAACTTCATGATTTAGACTCTCATCACGTTCTAACTATGAATTATAAATTTCTAACATCCATCTCATGACCATGTTCCATCATGGTCTCGGATTATAAGTCATCATGGAGCACCGCTCTTGATTCATCTTCTATCTAGTTTTGAGACGTTGCAGTCATGCTCTGTGCTTGATCAGGTGTATTTTTGTGACATATAGCATGCTGAATGAAAGCAGTCTATGCATGTTTTTCTTTTTACCATTCATTCAAACACTTTTTGACCTGCTATGTTTTCTAATGATTGAGGCAACAATTGATTGATGATTATTTACTGAAGCCTGTCATGAGTATGATTATTCCTAAGGTGTTGACTTTATTGTTTTGCCTGTTGTAGGTGAAGTTTGCCATCCAATATATGCGAAGAGCTATACAGAAAAAGGCGAAGTTTGACATAGTTGACCTGAACACTATTAAGGTTTTATGTTATTAATGATTTACTTCATTTATTTGGTTGTATTACTCGCCAAGTAACTCATGAATCTATGATCCTTTCTTATCTTGACAACGTTATTCATTTTAATTTTGCAGTATGATTTAGTTTCTGGCTGACACTGAAGTTCTAATACTTTTCTTGGACTTCTTATTTATTTAGCCTTTCGATCTATGCAATCATGCTTGATTATTGGTGAAAACAATTGATAAAATCAATTTGATTAACTCTGAAAATGCTTTCCATAAACTATTTACAGTGTAAATTAGTGCCAATTTATGAAAGCCACTGTACTTTCATGCATTCTCTTTTTTCTTCGGCTATCTCACTTTGCTGGTTTTGAATGATTATATAAGGGAGGAAATTAGTTCTGGTGGCTATGATACTATTTGTTGCAAAATATTCATGGGAACTATGAACAATTAGCTATGAAACTGAAAATATAATGGTTGTGTTGATTTGTTGTTGCATACGAGTGACCCTTCTTTTTGTTATTTGTTGCATTGTTGCAGGTAGCAAATTCTTGCTTTGTCCCAGCTTTGTTTGGGCATGCAGTTGATGATGATTTTATACTCCCTCATCACTCAGATCGTATATTCGAAGCTTATGTGGTAAGTCTCCTCTTTGCATGCTAAAAAGTAATTATACAAATTTATGTACGACTGTACACCCATAAGGAATTTATTTGCATGCACACCTTATCTTCAATTCTTCCTTGTAGAAATGATAAATTTTTACTTAGACTAGGTCAACTCTCAATAGCAGTGGACTCAATTTCTTTAACATGTTATATTTGCGAAGTCTCTGCAAGTACCATTAGATCGGCTTGTTGGTAAATATTGTTGCAGTTAAGTTCTAAGAATTGCTTTTGTTATGCTATCATTTCTGATCCTTTTGAGAGAGCGTATCGAATTTTCAATCATCTCAATTAAATCAGAAATCTTGGCCACTTTATTGACGTGTAAATTTCTCCAGTACTTTCATCTTATGCAGTTTGATGCTCTCTCTGTCTCTCTGTCTCTCTCTCTCTCTCTCTCTCTCTCTCTCTCTCTCTATATATATATATATATATCCTTTTGGGCACTCCTTTTTTTTTCTTTTCCCCTTGTTTCCAGTTTCATGTCTTCAATAGCATGTTATATTTGATGTGCACTTTTTGCAGGGAGACAAGAATATTATCAAATTTGAGGGAGATCACAACTCTCCTCGCCCACAGTTTTATTTTGATTCTATAAACATTTTTTTCCACAATGTTTTGCAACCTCCAGAGGATGAGGTGGGGGCAAGATATATTGACCCAGTGCATGATTACTTTGGTAAGGTAAATAAATTAAACTGCAATGCATCTGGCTGTAGTTGATGATTTTAGTGGAAGCACCAGATTTCATGTCCACAACCTTTGCCAATAGTTGATTGTTTTAACTTCAGGATAGTTGGAGCACTGTGCATGAAGTCGGTTATTACCCAGCAACTGCAGCTGCATCCAAGCGTATGATTTATACAGCATTTCTCTGAAATTTCAGTTGCTGATCTCTGTCTGATCCATCCTCTTGTTCATTCTCCTAATAACTTGTATTTGTTCCAGAACCAGCAGCTAGCAGCACAGTAGATGCCATTGAACAAGTTCGTACTAAAAGACCCATGAGTCGAACCGAGGTTGGTGATAGTTTCTTCATTTCTTCATTTATTACTTGTATGCAAGGTCTTACCTAACATGAAAGACCGACAGATGTACTCCTTTCTGTGATAAAATTTTCCTCAAGATCAGTAAATTCTGATGACTAGATAACATACAGGTGTGATATATGAATGCATGGAAGAATTTCCATAACATACTTTTACACACACACACAGAGAAGCGGACACTAACATGTTATAAACAATCTAGAAGTTGCTCCCATTGCATAGCTGTACAGTGGCTTATGAACTTTGATTTCCTTACTTAAAAAAGGGTAGTCTGGATGCTTTAGCTATATTTGCCTAAATTTTTATATCATTTTCTTGGTGTGAGACATACATTAACCATCTCTTGTGGTTCCGCTCAGGTGCCTTCTGATATTTCTGCTATGGACAATCAAGCTGAAACTAAGGTCTGTTCTTGCTCTTCTATTAGGTTGTGTTTAATATTGTCCTCAGCATGTAAGCCATTTTATAAGAAATCACTGTGCTTACCGCCATAGACTGAATCGTGACAATCTGAAACTTTCGTCAGATTAATAAATGTCAGTACCATATGGTTCCACTGTAATAATGATATGGTTGTTTTCCCCTATCCTGTATAGAGATGGATGTTTTAGAACATAGCAAGTCTTTTTGACATCAATAGGATGGTAAATGCTTGATTTGAATTACAATGGTTTTGCATCATTCACCGCCCCATATTCACATCTCTAAGGAAGAAGAATGAAGGAATATACAAGAGCAACAAAATCGAAAATAATGAAATAGAAATTATGGCATGGAAGATACTGAACAAATTATAATGATCTTCATACTGAATGATCTTGTGATGCAGGATGAAGGAATTAAGGGCAATCAGTCCCCATCATCGTCAAAAATGATTAGCTTTGAATTATCCAATGGTAATCCATATGGCCCTCATGTGCCAACGATGACAAATGATGATCAGTATGTGGAATATCAACTGGATGACTTGGCTGGTTTCCCTAGCAATGTGGAGGAGGAAGAAAGGGTGAGTCATACTTGTTTAATCATTTCCTAGTCATTCTAATCAGCTGACTCATCAATTAATAACCATTTGTCAACATTTGATTTGTTCAGATGTTCATGGAAGCTGTGATTATGTCATTAAAGGACTTGGAGATGCGACATCCTGAAACAGAACTACAAGCAACCTCCGCTACAATTGATTCTCTCGAGTCTTCACAAAAAGATAACCTAGATGATTCTCCCACGACAGATAATTGTAAATCTGTAAAGCCAGAAACCACTTCCATTTCAGTAGAGCATTCAGTCCCTCAAAAAGCAGAATCGACTTACACTTCACTTGCGAATGACCCTGATTTAGCCTCTCAACACCCATCTCCTGAGTCAAGCATGTCATCAGTTGGACCTCCATTCGACACTCCTCCATCTGCCATTGAATCAGCAAGCACAGCGACCTCTTCTCGAAGTGATTCAGCAAGCATCCAGAGCTCATCAGATGCTGATGTGTCGAATAACACAAAAGCAACATTGACAATTGAAAGGAATCCTTCAGGCCATATTATGGATGGCTTAATGCGACGTTGGGATTTTGGCTTCTTCCGAAACAATCGATGAGAAACTATATGATGTTCATTGAAATCAATCATATCATGTATTTGTTTTGTAACTAAGATAGCTTCAGGGACTGTATTGATGTATAATGATTGATCAAAAGAAAGAAATAGGTTCTGTGAATGTGTCAAAGAAAGTGACTACAGTTTGTTTTCACTTACAATCATATATGTTTCACATTATTTGTTCAGTTGCGAAAGGGATGTAATGATTCTTTTATCACCCAACAATCTTTCATTACCCCGTTAAATGTCAATATGCTTTGCTTGTCCTTTTGTTCTGTTCAGTAACTGGAACACTGGGTTTTGAACGCAGTAATATTAGCTTTACAAACAAAAGACCAAATCCAAGCTTATTGATTTGCTAGATATTTGAAAAGAAGGGGATCTGAAAATGAAATATTCTTAGAGCGTTGCACAACTATGTGGTTTCTTTTTCCATATTTGTTTGAAGTCACTAGTGTGCAGACATAGTTGCGTTTAGATAACGCAGTGTTCACTAGATTTGATCACTCATTTTGAGTCTGTGCCGTCCTCTATCACTATATGGCCTGCATCTTCACAGGCTTTTGCTCTCAGTTGGCGGTCCATGGTTGCCTCCTTCACTTTGTAAGTTATCACGAAATATAGTGACTATTATCTTGTTCAATGTCAATGTTAGCTAAACCCCATCAATAGTAGATGTTAATAGGAACTTATTAAACATACAAGATTTCAACCTTTTTATTTCATTGCTGATCATAGGTGGATATAAGAAGAATGAGGTTGTTTAGTTATTGCCGTAAATTTATTGAGGAAAAGTTTGTACACATGGAATGATTTACATATCTATTGCTTGGAGAAATTTTCAATGATTTACATATTTATTGCTTGGAGAAATTTTCAATGATTTACATATTTATTGCTTGGAGAAAAAGAATCTCTTACAGTGTTTAAGCATTTATGTATATTTACAAGATTATGATAATCCAACTTGTATATCGATTTGTACTGTTAATATAGAAATATCAGGGATATATGTTACTTGCAACTACTCATCTGCCAGCAACTTCAATGCAGTTTCAGCCAGTGAATGAATTGTTGTGCTGTGCCTGCTCAATCCAACAGTGCCAGAGAAAATATTGAAATTTTCAAGCTCTGCTGTGGTCTCTAATACAAGTTCAAGCTCTTTCTCCATTCCCATCTCCTTGAAAATATGTACATTTGTCACGTTGTCTCTCATCATACAAATTGCCAACTCTATAGCAAACCTCCTTATTCTTGGGACCTTAATTGGCGGATGTTGGTATTTCCTCAGAATCTCAACCAGTTTAATAGCTAATTCAGCCTCCTTAACTCCAGCTAAATCAAACATGATGTCTGATTCTTCACGAGTCATGAACTTGATAACATGAGCTGCTAGTCCAATCATCACTTCCTGTAATTTGTGCTCTTCTGATATGATCGCCTTGAGCACCTGCAAGAAGATAGAAAGTATTAGACTTGGTAGGACTAATGAACAACAAAAACTAGTTTTGTTGGTTGCGGTAGTAGAAGTACTTACTGTGGGAGCAGCAGTTATGACCCCTCTTAACTGGTGGAAGCAATCTGCTCCACTATAGCTGCACATGTTTCTCAAGATCCTTGCAGCATTTACACGAAGCAAAGGCACCTCCAATGCTTCTGCTAGTCTGTCCAGGACCTTTAACTTCAAGATGCGGTGACAATTACTTTTGCTATCCAATGCTAACATTGCTAGCGCTTCCCCTCCAGCAATTCTTACATGGTTATGATTTCGTGGTATTGCCTTGTTGAAGAAGATGTTGAATAGCTCCTTAAGTACCCCACCGGTGCCCCCAATCCTCTCTGTTGCAGCTTCTTCCAGTGCAAGACTAGTTAAGATCTCTATGCCTAATTTTTGCAGCATTGGATGTTTCTCTCCATGTCTCAGGACGTCTCTAATGTTACTGATTGTGAAAACAACCTCTGATATCTCTCTCCTAAGGTGTTCTCCTGTGGCACCTGTTGTGCTTGCAAGCATCTTCACTACTTGTAGAGAACGTTTTACTGTCAAAATCTGAGAATGTGTGGCATGTTCATTCTTCAACAGATTCTCTTCTGCATGTGTAAAATCTATGATTTTTGGTAATAGTCCTCTTGTATTGCCAATCTTTCCACAGTTGTCGTGATCACGAGCAAGTTTCTTCAGAATAGCAAGTCCTAAATGGTTAAATGTCCAGAATCCATAATGCGCCTGATCAATAATGATTCTCTTTTCACCAATCTCATCAGTTGCACCACCAGAATTCCTGTTGGTTTGCAGCAGAGATGATATTGATTCCATTGCACCGGGTATGCCAGCAACTCGAAGAGAGTTCTGCTTTTTCCCAGCTAACTTGGACAATATTTCTGCTGCAGACCTCCTGATCTCCTCCTCTTGAGGGTCTTTCCAATTCAACATTTCAACGAACCTTTCAATCACTGGCAAAGTGATGCCAATCTTCTGGAGTGTATCATCAGAAAACTTCTCATTTACTGCAAACTGGCGAAGAATTCTGGCACCAATCAGCTGTTCGTCAGGAGAACTTGAACCTAAAAGTTCCATAGCAAAACTAACCACATCCATCTTCAAGCCATCAAAAATGCTCCCATTGACACACCTTGAATAGGCATCATAGAAGAATCTTCGAATCGAAACCATACCTGAAGGCCCCAAATCACATTCTTTGTTCACCTCCTCCAATAGTTTACAATATATAACCTTCCACTCCCAGTAAGCTTTCTCCAACAAAAACAACAATGCCTCTGCCAAGGCCAATGAATAGAATATATTCAAAGCTGATTTTCTGTTTCTCTTATCAGTATCCCCTTTAGCTAACTCACCATAGTCATGCCTTATCAACTTCATCAGAGAAAGAGCCACACACACGGCAGCAGATGCAAGTTGGAGCCAATATAGGATTTTGCTGATGTTCCTTGTGAGAAAAACCCATTGAGCATACGGTAGCAGTGGAACATCTGAACTAGTCCATGTCCTAGTTGATTTTCTCTGCCATTTTCTAGAGTTTGCTCCATCAGTTGGTCTATTTGCACCCTCTCCATTTCTTTGACTGTGTTTTCCAAGATGAGATATTGGCCTGACTATTGACTTGATAGCTTCAATGAGACGGTGTGAGGTAGACCTCAGAGCACGGAAGCTATTGATACCAGCATCAGCAATGGACCAGGTAGCCTGGTGTTGCCATTCAAGCTCATGACTTCTGCTGAAAATACGTGCCCCTTCAATCAACAAAATGATGGTGATGATCCAGAAATCGGTTTCGTCCAAAGTAATGGCGAAACCACCAAGAAGAACAACTGTTGCCCAGATGAAGCCAAGAGTTCCTAGCCCTGTAGCCGTCTTTTCGAGGACTGCAAGGCGTAGAGCGAAGAGGGTCAACTTCTTTTCCGGTGCACCAACTGGTGTTGTTGTTATTGTTGGAGACATAGAATCTGTATTGCTGCTATCTCTCTTCTCAATGCTGCTTTGTGGTTCAAATATGGTAGTGCTTGAACCATCTGCCTCACTTGGCCTCCTGAGCTCGAAAACCTGCAAGCGGATGCTCCCATCATCATCTGTAGAAGTCCCTCGGCCCATGTTGAACCTGGTTTGGAAACTACAGTTGCTTGTTTTGATTGGGTAGTTGATGTCAAAATTTGGTTTGGAAGGATATGTTGGAGTTTGAAATGGCGCAACAGGTGATGCTGCTTATAAACAGAAGCGGAAAATGAGCTTAGAGAACACGTTTATTTATGTGAAAATGTAGAAGAAGTGTGACGTTAAGTTACTATCTCTTTCTGTCAATTTTCCCAGAAAGTTTTGTTAGGCTTTTGTTGTTGCTGTTGCCACCTTTTTATATACCTTGGAACGCAAGACTCTTTTCTTCTGCTCTATCTCCACTAAAGTTTTTGTTTTTTCGTTGTGTTTTTGCCTTTTTTATTTTTTCCCTTTTTCCCCTTCGTTTTTCCACAATTAATTGAGTTTCTTGAGGACAAATCCACTAATAATTAAAATGTTCAACGCATTTATCCTTTATATATGTAATGTATGAAAGTATTTTCATTCTGTATTATAAGACTAAATTTCTGGATTGTACACATGATACATACTCTTATCTATTAGTGTTATATTATTTTATAATTATTTTTTTCTAAAAAAATTATTGATCATCAAAATTACTAGGCTTTTGTTGTTGCTGTTGCCACTTTTATAGCTTGGAGTGCAAGAGTCTATTTCTTCATTCTCCAAGCTTCACTAAAGGATTTTTTTTTTTTTTTTTTGCCGTTCTTATTTAAATTTCATATACCAATATCTACTTGTAACTCAAATTGTTATGACACTTTCCTTTATATATACAATATGATTTCAAATCCCATTATGTGTATGCACTCGATTTTTTTTTTTTTTTTTTTTCACATAATATATGAGTAGATTTATTCCTGAAGGGTCATAGAAATAAAATTTTAGTGTTATAAATGTAGTTTTTTGGACTATAACATTTAAGTTTGGATAAGTTTGTATATTCTTAACATTAATACGGTATTACCTTATAAATTTCTTTCCTTAAATTCTTAAACAAACAAATTCTCGATGACACTTTTTCCTGAACCAAAAGTGATTTTACTTTTTGGTCGCCTTATTCTTTCTTTTTTTCACAAAACCCATTAGTGAAGCAATCAAATTCACGTAATGGGTATTGTTTGTGGACAAGTGAGGTTTCTTGGACTTTTCCTTTTTCTTTAATCTTCACCATTCATTTTTTCTGGGAGGCATTGACTTAAATTCACTACCAACTAGCTTTTAACTAGATTAAAGAAAAAAAATAATCAGAGAGAAAGTTGGAATAATTTGCCAACTAAGAGCCGATTAAGAAAAGGAGTCATGATCCGTACATGGGAGATTAAGATATTTACTATATTAATGAACTAATTGCCAAGTCAGAAGAGTATTCATTAATAAACAAACCCACATTATTCCAATGGAACCTTATCATGCCGTTTATGTTCTTTTCACTTATGGAACCTTATCTTGCACTCAAACTCCTAAACCAAATAATTCAAATGTCTTATTGAATTGTTAATTGATCACCCGTGTGTTGTGTTCATGTTTATTTGCTTGAAGTTTGGTTGCTTTAAATTCTTTTTTTTTTAGTATGATTCATCCAGTAATCTTAAAATGTTACACCTAAATTTAAATAATAAAAAAGGGTATTGTATTGATAAGATTTTATATATACAAGGAAAGTTGTTAAATTTATTTTATTTTATTTTATTTTTTGATTCATTGCCATTAAGCAGCTACAAAAGCTAAACAATTTCTTGACTCATTCTATCTTCAAGACTAGCTCAATTGTTCAAAAACCTCTTATGCGTAATTAAAATGGCAATTAGGTTTGTAGTGGCTTGCAAAAATGGACATAAAATAGATGAGTTTTATTGAGTCAAGTTTAAGTCTGCAAACCAGGTTTGCGCTTGCGAACATTCCTTTAACTACACGAGTATTGTTGTGTTCTGAGCCAAATCTAGTCATGTTGTTTTGATAAAAATACCAGAGCCGTACAGGTGGCATATGATGTAATTTGGGTGCATAGGGTTGCGTGTGGATCTTGATGGAATGTCTTAAGCGGTCCATCTTTAAAGCCGTGGCTGTGTGTTAATTATTGTGGAGTAGCGTGTTGCCCATTTTTTTTTTAATTTAGTGATAAGCATTCAATTGTGGCTACATTTTCATGCAATAGTGGATTTTATCATATATGCTTTTTGCTGACTACTTTTGTTGAATTGGTACTTAATGCGATAGTTTAAGTTGTTAAACCTTTTGAAGTGAATTAAGTCCGTTAGACTGTGGACTAAGATGATTAGTATCGGTTGTATATAAACTCGCATACACAATGAGAAATTTTTCACAATTACATTCTTATTAATAAGATAAGATCTGAACTATTTTTATTAAAATGGATAAGGACATACATATTCAACTCATGATCAATTTGATGTATTTATACTACATTTTAATCTTAAAAAATTTGAAAAAATTGATTTCTGTATTGTTTAATGTGATTATTAGTTAGTCATTAATTTTAACTGATATAATAGTCTATTAGTGTTGTGGGAGACTACTACACGTAAATATGATTTACGTGTGATTATAAAATATAGAATACACATTTAGTTAAGAAAACATAAGTGAAGGAAAACAAAAGTGATTATGAATAAACTATTATTCTAGGAATATTAAGTGGTTAATCATGTTTCAGTTTTTATTGTGCATGAAGCCTATAGAATTCAAGATTTCCCAAACGTTTATCAACGGTGAGAATCAGCCCACAAGATGGCAATGGTTCAATCCAATAAATTTGGTCCAAGAATACAAGGCCCATGGATTATTGATGTTCCAAAAAAGCCTTCTAAACGTATAACAAGCTGGCCGATTTAACTGACGTGGCAAGTCATACTCACGCCTCATAAAGACACGTTGTAAGAATAACACATGTGGCACTCTACCATTGCCGCATTTCTTCTTTTCATTGACCGGAATCGGATTCAGTACGTGACGGTGCACTGAAGTTATTCTCTGATGAGAGTCTTGATCAGCCGCGCTATTGTTATAAATTGCTTTTTCTTAGAAAAAAAAAATTAAGAAAATGAGATTTTGTTTCTTTAGAGGCACTAAAAGTCTCCCCTTTCTTTTTGTTTCATTAGTAGTCTCACGCCACGAGAGCCATCTATACTTACATTTTGTTCTCTCAAACGTGGAATAAACACACTATTCAGGGAGGTCAGTGATAGCTTTTGCACGTCTTCTATGTTTCTTGTCTCGATCTATAGTTTTCTAGGAAAAATTTGTGATTTGTAGATGCTCAAATAAATGTCATATAAATTATATTTTCACAGTTTTACTGTGATTTTGTTTATCTGTGTTGTTAATATTTGTTATATTTAATGATGCTTTAATTTTGTGATTGATATGTAGTCGAAGATATTCTAATATCTTATAGTTATTGTATCAAAATTGTGGGATTAAAATAAGAAAATGTCAATATTAGAAAAAAAAAAAAAACTAATTGTAATAAAATGGAAAGTTTAAGTAATTGAAGATTTTCAAGATTGAAAAAAAAAATCACATTATACTTGGAATTGTAACATAAACAAAGACAAATACTATAGATAGAAAGTTTGACGGATCGCATTCCTTATACAATGAAAGTCCACCCGGCAATCTCACGGTGGCTTTCCAATCAAGACCTATTCCGACTGAAAGGTTTCCGTTAAGTTAAGCCTTTTTAAAACGCTTTTAGAAATTTTTTATTTAGCAAAAATGGGTGATTTTTTTTTTTTTTAAATACATATTTGCAAAACATAGTTTATAAAAATTTTGGCAACACAATGACTATTTTTCTAAAAATTTCACCCTGCAAAATTTCATTAAAAACTTGTACACTTTAAAAGCAACCCGATTCTTAACTTCCGGGCCTGAGACCATCTTTACACTTTTCATAAACAACCACAAACATGCTTTAATTTAAAAGAAAACTTGAAAATTATAAACATGTCATGCATAAATACGTTTTCTAAAAATTGCACATGATTATATACAATGTTATTACACAGGTTTCCAAAAACATAATTATCATACATGTATAAACACAGTTTCACAACAGCACACAACAGCGCTCGACTACTTTAGGGTTGGAGTCCCTGCTACTGATACACTTGCACCCGCACTTGTCCCTAAGAGGTTTTATTTACAAAACATAAAATAAGAATGAACGAAACAAGCTCAGTGAGCGTCATGCTTTTTTATTAAAACCATGCTTTCTAAAATAGTCTCCCTAAAAACTTTAAAATGCATTTTCATAACTATTTTCAAATTATAAATCTGAAATATATTTTCTGAAAACCTCATCTGAATCAATCGCATGTATAAATATTTAGTATAAATAAAATTTGTGTAATGAAGCTAGAATTTAGCAACATACTGAAAAGTGAACTTCTAATTTTGAAAAACTATTCTGAAACGCTTTTCAAATCTGAAAACTTAGCAACTTGTATTAATTTATCTTTACTGTAAAATTATAAATGGTGATGGCAATACAATTTTATGAAAAATTTCTCTTTTTAGAATAAACCAACCATTGGTATCTGTATACCACATGACATCCTGGGTTGCTGTAAACTGAATTCCATATGGCATGGGCCATAGGTCCGGTTCTATGTAGCGGGGTTTGTCCACACTACTAGGAGCTAGCCATTATATACCTCTATATGTGCATAGGCGACATTCTAAGCTGGACTCAGTGACACAATCCTTCCCACGGGTTTCCTCCTACTGTTAATGATAGACATCCTTGACACTACCTTGCCATGTATGCTTAGGGTACTCTGATCGAAAATAACTATCTGAGATATATATGAGGCGTATCATAGGCTTATAAAATCATTTCCATATATGTTGCTTTTCATCAAATAATCCATAATTCACATAATCTTTCTAAAATTAATGCAAGAGGTTTTCATTCTAAAACTTATTTATTATAAAAATTTACTTTTAAGCATTCAAAGCACGAATATAAATTCAACACATAAAATTCATAGTAATTAGAAAACAATCGCATCAAAACATTTTGAAATTGACACTCACATTTCATCTTAAATTTCAACATATCGCATAAATTCATTGAATATAAACTAATTGCATTAAAAATTTTTGGAAGGACACTTACCTTTTCCTAACTCACGATAATTTATGAATTCGGGTTCTCTCGCCTCCGCGTCAAACTAACTTCAAATGGATGAATTTCTTTTCTAAACTTGTGTACACCTCTTGCATGTGTGGAAATCACTCAAAAACATCCTTCAAACTTTCCAGACAGCATGCTATCTTCTGTTTTCTTCATGATAGAACAACTTTCTTCTTATCTCCAAGGACTTCTCTTGCTTCTTTATCTTGCATGCAAACTTGTTTAACTTGAAAATGTCTCTAAGATCTGCTCAAAATCAGCCTCAAAACATCAAAATGGTTGCTGCACAACTAGTTCCTCTCTGGGCTAAGAACAGCTCTCTCATTCTCTCCACAAGGCCGAACACCACTCTTGTTTCACTTTTGTTTCATTTGATTGGGTGAATGCTCTCTCTCTTTTTCTTTGTTTGTTTAATTTTCACTTTATATATATTTGATTATTTTAGGCCACTTGTCATGCATTACTCTTAATCACCATACACTTGTCAATCATCTCTTTATTCTTTGTGACACATGTCCTTTATGCATTGTCTCTTCCTTTCTTTTCATGCCAAGTGTCTCACTTCATGCATCCGTTCACACTTTTCGATTTTCGTATTCGAAATAATTTTCAGTCCATCTGAAAATTTTATTATAACTCAATTTTACATCCGGGAATTTTATTAGAATTCGATTATACCTCCAGATTCGGTAATTTTAAATTATTCTATTATTTCGCAAATAAATATCATTCCCGGACTTCCCGAAATATATTAGAATTCAATTTATCATTCGAACCATATCTTATCCACCTGAAAATTTTGTCAGAACTCAACTTACTTATCCAAACATTCCTGAGGATTTTATTAATTATTATCGAACTATTCGAGAATTTTTTCGGAACTCAATTTACTCATATGGATCTGTCCAGAAGTTTTATTGGAAATTTAATTTCTTATCTGAACACTTTAATTTATTCCATTTCTCCATAAATACTAAATACGGTATTAAAATCGAATAGAGTATTTCCGTCCTATAAACTTCGGGTCACTTAAAATCTCTTTTAAATGGACTTATCTTTGATTTGTCTCAGTTTCATTTAATACCCGTACTAATTTTGGAACTTTTGATTCGTGTGGTTTGCTTTCCGATAATCACTATTCACACGGAAGTACTATTAATTGAAAATTTTTTTATTTCTCTTATAGAAAAGAAATTCTGAGTTTTACGAATCCGAAAATTACTATTCACTCAAAAATACTATTCATCTAAAAATATTATTTATTCGAAATTACTATTTATCAAAAAAAAATTTATTTTTCCTTAATTAAGAAAATTCTGGACTTCACAAAGTTTGTATTAAAAGAATATAATTAATTTTGTTCATATAGAAAAGTTTATTTTAAAGGAATATAATTAATTTTGTTTGTATAAGAAAGTTTTGAAGGAATTTAACCAAAAAAAAAAGGGTAAAGAATCTTTACTAGGCATGGACATACTTTTGGCTGCTTGTATTATATATATATATATATATATATTTTAATAGCAGGGGAAGAGAGATTAAATTTTAAAAAAACTATTCACGTACTGTATTTTATGACAATAGTGAAACTTAAACCCTTGATCTTTTATGATCAAGAGAAGTATTGAACCACTTTTGCTTGTACTAATAATCAATGGATGTATTCATTATGAATGTGGGTGTGGAAATCAAACTTATAAATGATAATATCTACATCTATTTTATACTAATTATTGATTTATTAAGGTTTGCCTTCTGAAAAGTAATGATTTTTTTTAATAAAAAAGAAAAAACTGCCGAAATGTAATACCATGTGAAACTTGATTAAATATAGTCAAAAAGTTCATGGGTCCATATAACTAATTAAACAAAATTAGTTATTTCCTAATTGATAAGTCAACTTTTGAATCACAAATTGAGCTCCCAACATTTTTTTTTTATTTAAAATTTATTAATTAACGGTTTCCAATAAAATTTAATTTCATATCTATGTGTAAGTTTAATGCAGTTTAATAATTAAAAACTATAGCAAACACTGAGCATTAATTAAGAATTAATTTTTTTTCTTCAATTCCCAAATAATAGACATTCTTTTAAAATTCTCTATTAGTTTACAAAATTTTACTCTTGGAGTAGGTTTTATATAAAAGATCAGCTTCAACACAGTAAATGTATTGTTAATGAATAATTATAGAATGGATTATTTTCTTTAACTTTAACTTTTTAATTTATTTTTATATTTTAAACCCTTACACCATTATCCAATTACTAGTTATCACTTCTTTAACTCTATAGATTCCATATAGTAACATTATCCTTTATAAAAGACAATAAAATCAAATATCTCACTTTTTATATTCCAACTTGATCCAATTCATGCTATGTCAACTAATGAATGAATATATTTTTCACATAAAATAAATACTTATTTATGAGTATCCATTCATTAATTAATATATCATGAGTTGGGATACAAGATGAGATGACATTACTCTAAACTATATGATGTTGAAGCTTCATAATAGATTAAGTGAAAATGTAATTCATGTGTTTTGTATTTATTTATTTATTTTTTACTTTTTAATCTTTTTAGGAGAAAAATATAATATTGTAGTCATGTTCTAACCACTCTTATATATCTTTATTTTGCCAGTGTGGTGAGGTTTAACCAGAAAATAATAACAATATTATGGCGATGGTATTGTCGCACGGCCCTTATCACATGTGTATACACTTATAATATAAATTGTTAGTGAACTTATTTTGAGTTTTTACACACATATGCATGTATTTATAGTTTAAGTTGCTAGTGCGTGTGTGTACATATATATGTTCTTTATTGTGAAAGTATTATCTTGATGTCAGGTGAGTAAATTTTTAGGCATTACTTATACAGTATGATTTCGATATATATATTTTTTCTTTTTTCCTGAACATTAGTACTTTATGGATCAGATGACAGTTGAAACTTGTCGAGATCGAACAATGATAGTACAAGATCGAATAGTGATAACACGGTTTGAATGACTATTCTCACAATCAAGAGAAGATCATTTTTATTAAGAGAAGACTCACATTCACACAATGTATTTTAATATAACAAGAGTAAGACTCGAAACCTTGATCTTTTAGAGTCAAGAGAGGCAGTCAACCACTTTTGTTAAATGATGGTGTGTAATTCTGATACATCCTTGATCTTTAGTCTTCAATAGAGTTTATATTACTTGAAATTATAGAACAAATTAAAATGAAAAATAATTCAAAAAAAAAAGTAAATAAGGATTTTTTTTTTTGGGACTTGTGACAAGAAGTATAGGTATGCCATATATATTTCAATATCAATATAAAGTCATGGCTTCGAATTATGTCCCTCTTTTGAAATCTCCAAGTTAACGATAATAAGTAGATATAAAAATAAAGGTTGTAGAAAACCTAACCCTTGAAAGAAAGCAAACATGGATACAATGAGAGTAAAAAGAACACAAATCCGTGTATTCCTGATGATATCATCTTCATGGTACTGCACAAACTCCCTCCAAAAGCTCTTGTAAGGTGCAAGTGGATTTGCAAGTCATGGCAAGCTTTTGTTGACCAACATAAATGTTATACCCGCAAGCTTATTCTTCATTCTGAGTCTTTCGTTCAATATGTTGACTTTGAAGCAGACGACGAAATCGAAGCTATTGATTCGACATTCCCTTTGAAAGTACTAATCATCGTATGATTGAAATCACTTATTGTAATGGCTTGTTGTGTACTTTTATTTTAAGCAAAGGCTATGTGGTATGGAATCCAACTCTAGGGAGATACAAGTGGATACCACCAAGTTTGACCCCATCAAGATTTAAAAAATTTGGATTTTGGTATGATCATTCCACCAACAATTACATGATTGTGAGGTTTATATGTTTTGACAATGATAGCGAAAGCTCTCATCATCACTTAGTTGAGATATACTCACAATTAACTAATATTTGGCAGCCAAAGGAAATGCACTCCAGTCAAATTATTTCTATCGTCACATATTCTGGTTTTCTAGTGAAGGATGCTCTTTATTGGATGATATTTCATAATATGACACAAAATTACAAATGCTGTATTGGTGTTCTTTGTTATGATACTGTACATGCAATATTTGATGTCATTCTACCACTTGCTGATGTGAGAAGTTTCGAAATTCTTGGTGATATTAATAGACTTCTTTGCATAGCTCATTGTCACGAAGGCGTTTTTCACATGTCGACACGGGAAGTTGGCATGAATCAAAGTTGGTTCAAGTTGTTGAGCCTTCAGCCTTTTGGAAGAATACCTTGTGATTACTTTGATGTTGTCCATTTTATGAAGAATGATGTAACTCTTATCAGTGTAAGAGAAAAGAGGTTCCTTTATAAACCAAACAGGAGTAGCCAGTTCCTTTTCTACACAATTCAGAAGCAAAGATGGACAAAGAATTTCAAATCCGTAATATTAATTAGAATTTGAGAAAGGGATTACATATATTGATAGTCTTGTTTTACCATAAACTTTGTTGTGGAAAGTGTATCCTTATCTTTGCAACCAACTTTAATTTCTGAGTTTAATGTTTGTTCGTCGATTTCTATCCTTTACTTTATCATCATTGTTGCACTAGAACTTAATTTTACTAAGATTATGTTTTTGTCCTTGAATCAGTCTCACTCATACTCTCATAGTTTCTTCTTCTTGTATGTGTTTGTGAATATATAAGCATAACATCGGATTTTGATATTGTGACGATGACTGCATCAAATTTTGTTTTGTCATGAAACATGTTTCCTTCATTTTATAGTGCATGATACTCAGTCCACCTTGAATAAATTTTATTGGTTGTGAGAACTGCTTTGTGATTTAGGATTTAGCTAAATGTGTAGAAATTATATGTATACAGACATACTTATATGTATGATTTATTTATATATTTTTAATTTCATACTATCAATTTTTGTGAACCATTGGATTTAAATATAATGCTTAATAAATACGGATTTAAATAAAATGCTTAATAAATACGCTGGTTTTATTAATTATATTGATCCAGTATAGTAGCAGATTTATTTATTTATTTTTATGGTGGGGAGGGAAGATTATATTTAAAGAAAACTATCCACATATTATGTTTTAGGATAATGGTGTGACTTGAACTCTTGATCTCTTAGGATCAAGGGAAATGCCCAATCACTCCCACTAAGAGGTGTTGTGGTATAGTACTAGCAGAATCCTATGCTAAAATAATGGATTAATAATATTGTGGTAATTGGGACATGTATAACCACTTGCGTTAAAAGGTGAAGTACATTTTTTATGATAATGAATTAAACTTTAAGCATCTTTTATCTAAAATTTATTAAATTCGGTTTTTAATGAAAACTGTTATGCCCATTTTTTGGTTCGGCCCAGATGGGCCAGTACATGCTTATTTAATTTAAACAGAAGCTAGGGCCCAGGAGGCCCAAAGATGGGACCAGCAGTTGCAAGCCCAGCTCGTGAGGCCATCCAGGTCGCAAGCCAGCAACAGTTCCCAGAATGCCCCCTGCTCGTACCTTCAGCTCGGGGAGCTCGCGAGGTCGCGAGCTCGCATAAACCCCCAGATCGCCTTACCTTTCCTCTTGGCCATGTCAGCTCTCCTCCAGTGTGCATCACCTGGCTGACCAGAAGGCTTACCCAGGGGATACCGTATATAGCAAGTTGTCAGAATTACCAACTCTCATGATTTCCCGCCGGAAACTGCTTACACAATTACCCAGAAGCATTTAATGAAGTGAAGACCTCTTCAGGTATATTAAATGCAGATCTGTGCAGGAAGAAAATCATCATCACCTTTACAATTAATGCAGCATGACAATGTCAGAATTAGCTGAAATTAACCGTTGCCAATAACTTGTATAATTTTCTTTTGCATTTTTTATTGTGATCTCCCCTCCTCTATAAAGATGGGAGACATTTTTACTGTACGAATAAGTAAAACATACTAGAGAACTGTCACTCTGTCGGAATTACTCCAGAGTGACCGTGGACGTAGGGGCAGTCACCGAACCACGTAAAAAATCCTCGTGTTTTCTCTCTCTCTCTCTCTCTCTCTCTCTCTCTCTTTCTCTTTAATTTCTTGCTGATCACCTTATTAAATCCGACCAACCACCAAGACCGACATTCCTCTACCTGAATTAATCACCACCAACCTAGAACTTCATTAATTGCCTATTTACTACCCTTCCATTAGTACGACCAGAACCATCCATTAATTACCAAGTTCGCCGTCTGGGCCCCAGAATCTCTGGTTGACCGTTTCGGACGTTAACATCTTTTGGCGCTAGAAGGAGGGTCCAACAGCGACCTGGTAATCTCCATTTAGTCGTTATTTCACATTTACTTGTACTTGTCTACCATGGCTAGGATTAAGGCAACAAGGAGTGTCGGAGTGGCAGAAGAACGACGTGAAATTCAAGAAGAACAGAGCGCCTCACCTTCAGGAAACGAGGTCGCTCAGGAATGGCAGCAGCGCCAGCAAGCTCTAGAAGATACAGTAAGGGAGTTGACGACGACGGTTAGGGCGTTGGTGGAAGTCCAAGCCCGTGCGGTGCAAGGACAGGTGGAAGTCGCACCTCCAGGCAGAGCTCGCCGTCGACCTTCAGAAGAAATCCCAACTCCAGAAGGGGTAGCCGCCAGGGAAAGGTCGCTGACCGAAGGATCAGCCTGCTCCTCGAACTTACACCCAAGGAGAGCCAGAGAGCGGAACCAAGAGCGGGAGATCCCACCTCGCCAGAACGAGATAAGGGCGAGGGCAAGCATCGAGGGCGCCAGGCGTGAAGAGGGTAGTCGTGGGCCAGAACGAGTCCGCGGATACCGTGCAGGTTATGAGCCCGAGCCGTAGAGGGCCCCCAGACGTGTAGAAGCTTTCGGCGAAGAGGGCAGATCGTAGAACCGTCACTTTGGGGAGCAGGAAAGTACCAGTAGGTGGAACCCCAGTCGGCGATCTCTGACCCAGGATCCAATGGTAGAGGAGTTGTTACAGAGGGTCCAGCAATTAGAAGCTCGACCTGGAGGCCAGAACGGGGAAGAGCGGGAGAATCGCAGGGTACCATTTACCCGGGAGATCGAGACAGTGCCCTTACCAGCGAAGTTCAAACTCCCCAATATCCCTCTATATGGCGGCAGGACAGATCCTTACGACCATCTGGACGCTTTCAATGTACAGATGGATCTTCAGACAGATGACCCGCTGGTGAAGTGCCGAGTATTCCCAGCTACTCTAGGGGATGCTCCGCGAGCTTGGTTCAAAGGCCTTCCAGCCCGTAGCATCGGGAGCTGGAGAAAATGTCAGAAGAGGTTCCTAGACCAATATAAGGCCTTGAGGAAACAGCTCGCGCCTGCCTGTCACCTCGCTACCATTTTCCAGAGGCAGAACGAATCCCTGAAGGACTATATCACTCGGTTCAGAGAGGAGGTGAGTAATGTGGAAACGCCCTCTGACGAGAGTATTTTAACAGCTATTTCTGCAGGGCTTAGGAAGGACGGGAAGCTGTACGAAAGCATTTACAAATCCCCAGTGAAGGATCTGGGGGAGTTTTACGAAAGGGCTGCTAAAGAAATCAGATGGGAAGAAGCCTTCGGGGCTAAGAAACCCGGCGGTCAGCGGGGTGAAGCGAGCAGTTCCCACCGCGAGAAGAGAAAGAACCATGGCGGTGACAAGCCGGGGGAACCGAGACACCAGACTGCCAATGTTGTGGCAAAGCGAGCTAGACCAGGGCCGAGGGTGGAGCGACCCCGGCGTCCGAGCAGATATGAAAGCTATAGTGTGTTGTCGGACAGGCAAGACAGGATCTTCGCCGCAGAAAGAAACAGGGAGAACTTCGGGAAGCCACCCCCGACTGGACCCCCTAACCGACGTCGGGACCCAAGAAAATACTGTGCCTACCATAATGAGAATGGGCACAATACATCGGACTGCTGGCAGTTGAAGGATGCTATTGAAGAACTCATAAGACGAGGCCGCCTAGGAGAATATGTAGTACAGCCCGCTGGCAGGCGACCTCAGCATCAAAGACCTTAGGGACAAGACCAGCAGCCCGAGCAACAGCAACCCCAACGAGCTCAGGAGCCAAGCGCGAGCCCGCTGTAAGAACAATCTTTACCATTTATGGTGGGCCTCATGTGGCAGGTACATCTAACAGGTCGCACCAGAGGTACGTCCGAGAAGCCAACCATACCCTGCTGGCAGAATATGGAGGAGTCGAGGGACCCACCAAAAGGGCAAAAGCGTCCTCAGACAGTATTGTATTCACCGAGGAGGACGAGAGGGAGTACGCTGGCCCCACAACGACGCGATTGTAATCCGGGCCCAGATCAGTAATGTCGAAGTACGGAGGATAATGATCGACACTGGCAGCTCAGTCAACGTCATGTATAAGGACTGCTATGACCAGATGGGGTTAGGAGCTGAGCAATTAATACCCTCACCAGATCCCCTCTACGGATTCACGGGAGATGCAGTGATACCGATAGGCCAGATCAAATTACCTCTTACCCTCGGAGAACCAGGCCGGCAAGCTACGGTTCTTACCGACTTCCTGATCATCAATAGCCCTTCAGCATACAACGTGGTCTTGGGGCGACCTTCGATGAACGAGCTAGACATGGTCACCTCCACCAGAACGCTCACAGTCAAGTTCCCGACCCCCAACGGAGTAGGTTGTGTCAAGGGAGAACAACAGTTGGCCAGACGATGCTATGAAGATGCAGTGAAGATGGGAGTTCGAGGGAAGAAAGTAAACGTGGTCTCGGGTGGCCAACCGCGAGTTATCTCTGAAACAGGGGTAAGCGACGACCTCGACCCTCGCGAGGTGGATGCGGACAGGGCCACGGGACCTATTGAAGAGCTAGAAGATGTGCGGGTCAGTGAAGTAGACCCGGAGAGATGTGTGAAGGTAGGAAGAGACCTGCTACCAGAAGTGAAGACTGAGCTCATAGAATTTCTAAAGATGAACCTTGACGTCTTCGCCTGGAACCATAAAGACATGGTGGGGATAGATCCTGATGTTATGTGTCACAGACTGAACATAGATCCCCAGCACAGGCCAGTCTGATAGAAGAGGAGACCGATGACACCGGAACGTTATGCAGCTCTGAAGGAGGAGGTCGAGAAGCTGCTAGCTAACGGGTTCATTAGGGAAGCTCGTTATCCTGTTTGGGTCGCAAATCCAGTTCTCGTGAAGAAGAAGAACGGGAAGTGGAGGACCTGCATTGATTTCACCGACCTAAACAAGGCTTGCCCGAAAGACAGCTTCCCATTGTCGAGGATTGACCAGCTGGTAGATGCGATAGCCGGGCACCAACTCCTGAGTTTCATGGATGCCTACTCAGGATACAACCAAATCCCCATGAGCCCGCAGGACGAGAAACACACCTCTTTTGTCACTGATAGGGGGTTATACTGTTACAGGGTGATGCCATTTGGGCTGAAGAACGCAGGAGCCACCTACCAACGACTGGTCAACGCCATGTTCCAGGACCAGATTGGGAAGACCATGGAGGTATTCCTAGATGACATGCTGGTCAAGTCCCAAAAAGCAGCAGATCATGTTCGCGACCTGGATGAGACATTCAAAGTCCTCAGAAATTATCGGATGAAGTTAAACCCCCTGAAGTGTGCCTTTGGGGTAGCGTCTGGTAAGTTCCTTGGGTTTATGGTAAACAGCAGAGGGATAGAGGCCAATCCGGAAAAGATCAGGGCGCTCGTGGAAATGAGGTCCCCCTCCAAAATCAAGGACGTGCAGAGTCTCAACGGACAGGTCGCAGCTCTCAGCCGGTTCATCTCGAAAGCTACTGACAAGTGCGTGCCATTCTTCGAAGCCATAAAGAAGGCCAGGAACTTTGAATGGAATGAGCATTGCGAAGAAGCATTTCAGAGGTTGAAGGAGTATATAGGCCAGGCCCCTCTTCTGTCCAAGCCAAAGGATGGGGAGAAGCTATTCCTGTACTTGGGAGTCTCTGAGCACGCCCTAAGCGCGGCTTTGGTGAGAGAAGAGGGGAAGATGCAGCTGCCCGTGTATTACATCAGTAAAAGGCTGGTTGATGCGGAGACCCGATATTCACAAATGGAGAAGCTCGCGTACTGCCTGGTAACCGCCTCCAGGAAGCTACGCCCCTACTTCCAAGCTCATCAGATAGAGGTCCTCACGCAGTACCCTCTCAGGCAAGTCCTCCAGAAAGCAGACACTTCAGGCAGGCTCCTCAAGTGGGCCATCGAGCTCGCTCAGTTCGACATAGAGTTCAGGCCTAGAACGACATTCAAGGCCCAGGCACTTGCAGACTTTATTGTGGAATTCACAGGGCCAGTACCGGAGCAGGAGGAACTAGCCGGTGATCAAACTTGGGAGCTTTATATGGATGGATCCTCTAACGAGCAAAGCTCAGGAGCTGGAATAATGCTGGTCAGTCCAGAAGGCCATAAGATCCTGAGTGCCTTAAGGTTTGGATTCCGAGCTACCAATAATGAGGCCGAGTACGAGGCGTTGCTTGCCGGACTTCGCCTGGCAAAGGAGGTACGAGCTGAGCAGGTAAAGGTCTTCAGCGATTCTCAACTTATTGTTTGCCATGTCAGGGGAGAATATCAGACCAAGGGAAGGAGGATGTCGAAATACTTCCAAAAGGTTAAAGAGTTACTGGGGGCTTTCAAGGTATTCGAAGTGAACCAGATCCCCAGGGCACAGAACTTTAATGCAGACGCCTTGGCCCGCTTAGCGACCTCCCAAGACGCAGATCTCTTTGAATCTATCCCTGTGAAATTCCTACCAACTCCGAGCATCGAGGACGAAGATGCAATGATGATCATACAGGTTCGGCCTAACTCCTGGATGAGCTCGTTAGTGAGTTACTTGCAGGAAGGGAAGCTGCCAGAGGACAAGCTGGAAGCCCACCGCATACGAGCTAGAGCAGCCCGATACTGCATTTATGACGACAGATTGTACAAAAAAGGGTTCTCAACCCCGCTACTGCGATGTATAGATGATGAGGACTGTGAGGCGGTGCTGAAGGATATTCATGCAGGTCACTGTGGGAACCACGCAGGAGCATTATCCTTGGCCCAGAAAGCCCTCAGACAGGGGTTCTACTGGCCAACCATGAAGCAGGACGCCTTGGATCTGGTGAAGAAATGTGATAAGTGCTAGAGATTTGCCAAGGTCCCGCGAGCTCCACCAGCCTACCTCCAACAGATGGTAAGTCCATGGCCTTTCGCAATCTGGGGGATGGACCTCATCGGACCCTTGCCCACAGCTCGAGGAAGTTGCAGGCATGCCGTAGTTGTTGTGGATTACTTCACCAAATGGGCTGAGGCTAAGGAGCTAGCAGAGATCTCCACCACGAAGATAGAGAAGTTTGTGTGGGACAACATCATCTGCAGGTTCGGAATCCCTCAGCAGCTCGTCACGGACAATGGGACTCAGTTCACCAGCGAGCAGTTCATAGACTTCTGCAATGAACTCGGAATTGTGAAGAGCTTCTCGGCTGTGGACCATCCTCAGGCCAATGGTCAAGTCGAGGCTGTGAACAAGATCATCAAGCAGACTTTGAAGACCAGGCTAGAGGGAAGAAAGGGGGCTTGGGCTGACGAGCTACAGAAAGTCCTCTGGGCATACAGGACCACAGTCCGCAACTCGACAGGTGAGACCCCATTTTCCATGGTCTATGGAACGGAGGCCATGATACCGGCAGAATTCGAAGTCACCAGCCAGCGAAGGGCCTCGTTCCGACCTGAAGACAATGACCAGCTGCTCGCGGCCAGTTTAGACTTAGCCGAGGAAGCAAGGGAGACAGCTCGCCTGAGGGTAGCAGTGTACCAGCAGAGAGTTGCCAGGTATTACAACAAGAAGGTCCGAGCTCGAAGCTACAAAGCCGGGGACCTCGTTCTCAGGTTAGTCCTCCCCGGGGCTCGCAAGGCAAGCGATGGGGTGCTCGGGCCCAACTGGGAGGGACCATACCTCATCAAGCAGAATCTGAAGAATGGAGCCTATCATTTGGCCAGCATGGATGGATCAGACTTACCCCGAGCCTGGAATGCTGAACACCTGCGGCCATACTACACCTAAGAACTGTCAGCCCGCTCTAACTTTGTACATGATTCTTTTTGACGATTGTCTGTAAACATGCTTTCACTTGTTTTCTGTTGTATGTGTCATGTTTGATGCAGAAAGCAAACTAGTTGAACCAGCAAATGTACATGTTAAAAAGAGCAAAGTTAATGAAATCTCTTTCTCAAGTAATCGAGCTGCGATCTATCATCATATATGCCTATATATATATTATTATTCCTTGAAGATATCTGGGTAAAAATCCAAGGAATCATTCACAACTAAAATGCTCGCATAGAATCGCTGGCCAAGGCTACGAGCATATTCTGGCAATAAGTGTCCATAAAAGGCCTCAATCGAGGATGCTTCATCAATTGATGCTCGACTCATCCATATTATCCTCACTAACAGAGGTTTACGTCGGCAAGCATCAAGTTCATTTCTCGGTTCGCAGCCGCCATGCTCCGCGACCTCGCGAATCATTGCCCCGCGACCTCGCGGGAGGGGGTAAGGCTACGCCTCTCAAATATAAAGATGCCCGCGGACCTCGAGAATCATTACCCCATGACATCGCGGGAGGGGGTAAGGCTACGCCTCTCAAATATAAAGATGCCCGCGGACCTCGCGAACCATTGCCCTCGACCTCGCGGGAGGGGGTAAGGCCACGCCTCTCAAATATAAAGCTGCCCGCGAACTCGCGAAAAGGGCTCACCCTTGAACTTCGAACACTGCCCCAGGCTGAAATCTCAAAGTTCGGGAAAATGCTGCCAGCTAGCACACTCAACGTCGTTGAAACATACGAGTCAAGGAAATTCCGAGCCCCTCACTAACTGTAAGCTCCTGCCAATCCTTTAAGGACTTGTCCAACTATGTCACATGCAGGGTCAAATACTTCGTTCGACCAAGCTATTTGCTGAGTCCAGATCCTTACGAGCTAATGCATTAATATAATCGCTGATTACAGTTAGCAGGTTCGTAAGTTAGCATGATTTTCACGATTGTGATTTACTTGACAAAATTTTAACACTTATAATGGTATGATTATTGTCTGCTAGCTGCCCATCATGTAATTAAAATATGCATATCTACACTTGGACAAAGTATTGAAATTGTGCAGGAAATCCAATATTATAATTCCGAGCCCCAAGCTCGTTGTTTGAGTCCCAACAAATAAAAGAAAATTACAAAAAGTCAAACAAACAAATGAAATGAGAACGCCCTAGACACCAGCTGGTTCATCTGAGGGAGCAGGATCAACTGAGGCTTCTACTGGGGGCTCTGCCTCAGGGACGGGCTCAGGAGCTGGTAAATCAGGAAGGGCCTCTGCTGGGGGCTCAGGCATTGGAGGACCCTCTGAAGCTGGAGGTGCCTCGGGGACCTGTCCTGGCGAAGGGGTTGGGACAGCAGATGGATCAACTGGGGGAGCAGAGGAAGTATCCGCATGTTGCGCACTCTGAGCACCTACAGTAAGCTCCGCGAACTCCCGGATCATTTGGACCCCTTCTGACCCAAAGAAGGAGTAGTCCAAGTCCGGGTAGCGCTCCCACATGCTGAACAGAAATGCCCTCTCGACCTCTTCCTCGACCCTGTTGCACTCCCGAGCTAACCTGGCCTCAATGCCCGCCTCGGTCTGAGCCAGCTTCCTCCCTGTCTGAGCCAATTTCGCTTCTGCCTCGGCCCGCTTCTCCTCGGCCCTCGCGAGTTTCCCTCTGGCTGCTCCCAAGTCCCACTGATGCTGACTTACTTTATCCTCAGCAACCTGTAGCTTTACCTTTACAACACTGAGCTCGCCTTTCAGCTAATTTAGTTCGCTGTGGGCCTTGTTGGCCTCAGAGGTAGCAGCTTCCCTACGAGCAGTCTCTTGTGACAGGGCTGTGTCAGCATCTTGAAGCTTGGCCTTAAGCTCCACATTATCCTTTTGGAGGAGGTTGACTTCCTCCTGCATCACCTTCTTCTCCTCCTCGAACTGCACCTTGGACACCCTAAAGGCCTCCTTCTCGCCAAGCTGATCGTCTACCTCCCTCATCAGCTTCACGGTTGCCATACCCAACTGAAAAAGTGAAGAGTTGTTAAAATCTGAGCCGAGGAAAATCAAGGTACAGGGGGGTTGAACCTTACCAACGCCGCGTGGCGAGCTGCGAAAGCTACGAGGTTCTGACCTGAGAGCTCAGGTTTCTGCAGCTCCGGATCGCGCTTCCCCATTACTCCGGGCACGAGTTCCACGAAGCTGTTAAGATATTCCATCTCCTTTGCTGCATCAGGATGCGGCTCGGAGTCTCCCTGCGACTCCCCTGCGAGTCCCGCAGGTCGCACAGGTGCCTCAAGACCTAGCTCCCTGTCGATAATAACTGCCCCAGGCTTGCGAACCTCGACGACGCCCTTCTTCTTCTTCGGAGCTGGGGGTGCGGCTATGGCTTTCCCTTTTTTCTTCCTGACAAGGGCCTCAGTCTCCTGCCCCTCGGGAGGACCCCCCTCAGCCGAAACCTCAGCCCTCTTCGCTGAGGAAGGACTTTGTTCTCCAGATGGGCAGCTCGCTTCTGAGGAGTCACGGATGGCCTAGTTGGAGGAGGAGCAGCTGCAGCAGGCTGAGAGGGCGCTCTTTGTGAGCGATCTGATGAAGTGTCATCCACCTCGACGACCTCGGTCGGTCCGGCAGGTGGAACCGACCTGAGAGGAGGAACGGACATCGTAAGCCTTCCCATGTCGCCCGAAGATGCGCTGGTCTGGAAGCTCGGGCTCGGAGACCTTCGTTGCAGGGGCTGTGGATCTGATTCTGACTGTGCAGGAGCAGCAAGGGCGGAAGGAACCTCGCACCTTTCCCCCCTTATTCCCAAGTGCTGGACTATGTTCAGAAGAGGACTTGTGGCAGATGGCGCGAGACCCCGCTCTACCAGCTCGCTACCGGAAGGAAAAAAGTCATCGGTTGGTTCCTTGGCTGCTGCATAAGCATTCAGAATAGAGAGCTCGTCCTGTCTAAGCTTGTAACCAGGAGCTGCGACACCTACACAGCAAAAGCCAGCTCGTAAAAAAAAAAAAAAAAAAAAAAAAGGATTCTACTTCTAATATTATTTAAGTGCTTGTGTGCCTACTAGGTGTCATCACGAAACTCCTATTATTCAGCCCGGCGAGCGAAGGGCACGTGAATAGGGCCCAATTTGACTTGTATTCCCCCACGTTGGACTTAGTGCAACTCTGGGGTAAATACGTCCTGTGAGTAGAATGTTGGCGAGGCGTGGCGTAGTAGAGTCCGTCCTTCCCAGAGATCGCCTTAAAACTGAAAACACTACGGAGGATGCGGGGTGAAGGGAACCCTAGTTTGTACTTAACGAACGCCGCAGCCAGGGTGGTTAAGTAGGCATACGAGTTCGGGGTCAATTGGAATGGGGCGAGCTTCAGGTCGTTCAAGAGATTTTTGAGGTAGCTGGGAACAGGGAACCTAAAGCCGAGCTCTATATGTTCACGGCTGATCGCCACAAAGCCCTCAGGAGGATGAGCGGCTCAATCAGTGGCCGCGGGGACGTTAGCTCTGCACCCCAAGGGGAAGCTGAATTCCTGGGCCCAAGCCTCCAGCTTTGGAAGAGTAACGAGCGAGGGCGTGTGTTTAAATGGATGGGGGTTCGTTTCCTCAGCAACCTCGTCCCCTTCTGCGACCTCCTCGTTGGACGGACCAGCTCGCGAGGTCGTAGCCTCGGCCTCACTAGTCTGACGTCCTGCCCGCCTCCTGGAAGCAGAAGCCCTGCCTCGACCAGTGCGTGAGCGACCTGACATCTACAGCATAGAAGGAATGACATCAGAACGCCTACAGCATACTGAGCCTAGCAAGACACAGAAAAAGAATTCCTGGAGCTGTTGCCCTATTCGTCAGGTCGCACACTTGGCCTCCAAAGGGCCAGAGAAGGCCCAGGGACACGGGCCCGTCAGGTACTCAATCACTCTAAATATGTGTGTTGCTAACCCTATGTTTACAGGTACCCTACCAGGCAGTAAGGAGACACTGTCATCGAAAATCTTAAACAACAACACATGGCTAAGAGATGAGACACCTAGATTAACAGCCAGGTCGCCCCCAGCGTACGCAGATACTCAAGCAACCAACACAACAAATCTTTAAAGGCCTAACAGGCTTACAGGGACCAACGGATGTGATACATAAGCAGAAAACAACAACACAACCCAGGAGCAAATCCTGTAATAACACAAAAAGCAAAGCAGGAGAAGAACTACCTTGTTTGAACTATGTACGGCTTGCTGAGAGTGGTGGCTGATTCCTGAAGTGGCGGAGTCTGAAAAGTTTGTCCGAGGGCGGATAACAAACCAGAAGAAGCAGAGAAGAAGAAATGGTGGAGAGAAGGGGAAATGGTGGAGAGAAGGGTGCTGGAGTTGTATCAGGAAAGCAAAAAGAGAAATTTGAAGAGGCCTATGGATTATATAGGCCAGGACGTCCGTCCCCAGCCATCCGATCCAACATAAAGGCATAACCGTCAAAGATCCAACGGCTAGGCACCAATCTCGGTCGTGTGCCATCATGCCTGTCAGTTACAAGACGTGCACATTTAATGCATACGGTCCCGAGACACGTTTTTCGGCTCCAACGCTTGTATGGACGCCACGTGTCGACGGTTACAGTACGGAGACTGAAGCGACACCAGAAGATTCGAAAATGGGCACCAATCACATGTTCAAGTCAGCTCCCAGTCCGTAGAACGCACAGAGAGCTGGAGGGCTTGATGTTATGCCCATTTTTTGGTTCGGCCTAGATGGGCCAGTACATCCTTATTTAATTTAAACAGAAGCCAGGGCCCAGGAGGCCCAAAGATGGAACCAGCAGTTGCAAGCCCAGCTCGTGAGGACATCCAGGTCGCAAGCCAGCAACAGTTCCCAGGATGCCCCCTGCTTGTACCTTCAGCCGGGGAGCTCGCGAGGTCGCGAGCTCGCATAGACCCCCAGATCGCCTTACCTCTCCTCTTGGCCATGTCAGCTCTCCTCCAGTGTGCATCACCTGGCTGACCAGAAGGCTTACCCAGGGGATACCGTGTATAGCAAGTTGTCAGAATTACCAACCCTCATGATTTCCCGTCGGAAACTGCTTACACAATTACCCAGAAGCATTTAATGGAGTGAAGACCTCTTCAGGTATATTAAATGCAGATCTGTGCAGGAAGAAAATCATCATCACCTTTACAATTAATGCAGCATGGCAATGTCAGAATTAGCTGAAATTAGCCGTTGCCAATAACTTGTATAACTTTCTTTTGCATTTTTTATTGTGATCTCCCCTCCTCTATAAAGATGAGAGACATTTTTACTGTACGAATAAGTAAAACATACTAGAGAACTGTCACTCTACCGGAATTACTCCAGAGTGACCGTGGACGTAGGGGCAGTCACCGAACCACATAAAAAATCCTCGTGTTTTCTCTCTCTCTCTCTCTCTCTCTCTCTTTCTCTTTAATTTCTTGCTGATCACCTCATTAAATTCGACCAACCACCAAGACCGACATTCCTCCACCTGAATTAATCACCACCAACCTAGAACTTCATCAATTGCCTATTTACTACCCTTCCATTAGTACGATCAGAACCATCCATTAATTACCAAGTTCGCCGTCTGGGCCCCAAAATCTTTGGTTGACCGTTTCCGGACGTCAACAAAAACTAATTTCTTATAAGTGTAAGATTCAAATAATTTATTATTAAAAGTTATTACACAGAAAAAACATAAATTAGGAATTAGTTTTTTTTTTTTTAATTTGTTTTTTCCTTAATACAATTCAAAATTAATAAATATGCTTGTTAAGTTTCTCTATAAGTTTATACTACTAAACTTTGGGTGTTGGTTTTATGTAAAGAATTAGTTTGAATAGACAAACTGCATTGTTTCTCTTTTTGACTTGGGGAAGGAGATAATTTGCATTTGGTACCTCAATTTTTCTATGAGGTGTAGCCATAATCACATTGTACCTACAACTACATTTATAAATTATATAATTAATGAATAGTTATAAGCAACACATTATTTCTTTGGTGTTAAATTTTAATTTACCTAATATATCGACTCATAAAGTACATATTCATGATTTAAATTGTTAATGTACATTTTGAAAATTTTCCTCTTATTATGTAATTAGAGTTCCTGAATATGTTGATTTATGAGTTACATATATAATATTTAATGTAAATATGTTTTAGCAGTCCCTTAATAATTGATATGAGTAAATTTTTAATGACCTTATAACTGCATTAAAACAAAATATTAAAAGAAAATGAGAAAAAATTGTAGAAAACAAATTTATATATTTCCAAACTTGTCACGACTCACGAGAGGAAACGGCCAGATTTATATACATATATCGTGAAGTCATAGGTCAAAATCTCATCATTTTCTCCAAATTTTACATTAATTATAGTACTTAGAGAGGTGCCTTTAATCTCTAGTTCGATTGATTTTTTTAATGATAAATTTTTATGGTATTCAAAATTTTTCTGTATCCTCTATATTTAAACTGAGGTGGCAAATCACGCCAGCGACAGCTGTGAGAAATCCTCACGTGGCGGTGCAGCCGAGCACTAAAACGGACACGTAGCGAAAATGATAGATGTGGCACTCTACTATTGCCACATGTTTTCTTTCCTGTGACCGGATTCAGTACGTGACGGTCCACCTAATGTACTGGAGTTATTTTCTCTGACTCTTGACACTGTTATTCTGATTTGCACGGTTCAAAAAGACCTAGTCCGTGAGTGCCACCATCTTCCCTCCGATAGCACACGAGATTCTTGGCGCGCAAAAATCAGTGGATCAGCATCACACTTGAAGTCAAGGCTCCACCAACTAACAAAAGAAACAGGTAGTTAACTTGAGTTTGAGAAATCCATCTCAACTTGGTGTTTCCTTTGCTGTCTTTATCAACTTTTTGTCTTTTGGTGTCTTCTTCAAATACTTGGGTTGTAGAACAAAAGCCCTCATGCGATTTTAGATTCTGGTTTCATTTTCAAACTGGGTTGGTTGGTTGGTGTACTGTTGGAGCTGGTAAAATGGGTCATTTTTTAAGTGTTCGTGAAAATGTTTTGTTCAAAGCTTGTCATTAATGTACACTCCTTGCTTGCATGCGTGTTTTGTCGCTTTTACTAGTTTTAGAACGATTGTTCTATAATGGGTTTTGGTTGCTTTTCCTTTTTTCTTTTCTTTTTTTTTTCCTCTTTCACTTAAACGCCTTCAAGTTAAGAACTTCAGTTCTCTCTCCTTTGTTTGTTGATCTTTTTCGTCTTCGTTTTGGTTGATGTTGAAGTTTCAGCGTCTTCAAATTGGTTGATTTTGAAGTTTTAAGGTCTTCAAATTGCCCTTTTTTTAAAAAAAAAAAATTAAAAAATATGAGATTTTGTTTATTTAGAGGCATTAAAAATGTTTTCCTTTTTTGTTTCTTTAGCAGTCTCACGCCACGAGAACAATCTATGCTCGGATTTTGTTCTCTCTCAAAGTAGTTGAAACCAACACAGGTTACTTGCAAGGCAAACACACTCTTCAAAGAGGTCTGTTTATTGCTTTTGTACATCTTCTATATTTTCTTGTCTCGATCTATCATTTTCTAGGAAAAAATGTGATGTGGACAAGATGCTCAAAATAAATTATATAAATCATATTCTCACAGTTTTGCTATGATTTTGTATATCTGTGTTGGGTAATATTTGTTGTGTTTCATGATGCTTTAATTTTGTGATTGATCTCAATTAGTTATTGTATCAAGATTAGTGAGATTGAAATAAGAAAATGTCAATATTAAAAAAAAAATTGTAATGAGAAGGAAAGTTTAAGTAATTGAAGATTTCAGGAAAAAAAAAATTCACATTGTACTTGAATTGCAACATAAAGACAAGTGAAGAAATTTGTTAGCAAAATGATTTTAGAAATTAGGAGGTTCATAAAACTCAAAATCCCAATTTATTCCAGTTATCTAAGTACACTGTAACGCCTACCATTGCATTCTCCAAAGAACAGATTGAAAGATATTTTACATGTGTATACATCTCTGGTCAATGCCAAAGGGACAAAAAGCACTCCATTTATTTCCCTTTTTGTTAAGTTAATGCATTTGCCAAACATGAAATAATGTAACCAACTGAAGGGTGTAAAATCAAAGAATAGGCATTATAGCCATGAGCAATCTCAAATTCAAGCCATTTTAACAACCCAGTACTTGGAAGTGAGCTTTTGTAATTTGGTTGTGTTTTACATGTTTTTCTTCTAATGGTTTTGTGAGAATTTGGAATCGAGCTTTTGTAGTTTGGTTCAGGTTACATGTTTTTCTTCTAATGCTTTATTTGAGAAGGTTTCGGTCGACATTTGAGCAGGTTTAAATTGCTGCTTTTTTTGAAATGATTTAATCTGTTCTGTGGTTAACTCATAGGCTGGAATTCATGGCATCTTCTTTTTTACGAAAGGTTGAAGCAGATTGTAGAAAGCAGGATCAAATTGATGTATTTTTTGAAAATATCTATGCCGGTTTTTATGGTATGTATATATTTTTATTTACAAATATCAGTTTAAGATGATGAAACCAATAAGAAAAATTAAAAAATATATGAAAGCAATTTTCTTAATCTACTTCTGCATCCATTTATGAAAATGCTGGAATTGCGTAACTTGTGAAAATGTTTAATATTTTATGCATGTATGTACTGTGCTATCTGCGTCTGTTCTTAAAACAGTTGTGTGAATTGCTCAGATACTGCATTGAGACTGGTACAGCATGATCCGGAGCTAGCTGTGACTCGTTACGTGAATGATGAGACAGCCTTGCATGCTTTGGCCAGAAATCCTTCAGCATATGCTAGCAGAAGCATAGGATTTCTTAGGAAGGTTGCCAATTTCTGTAAGTATCACCAGTATTCAATAGTAATAGTGCTGTTTGCGTGTCTCTAACTATATGTTCAACTTCTATATTCTAATTGAATTTGCATCCACCGTTGAAGGAAAAGACACAAAAAAAGGTTGAGTACACTGTCTAATATGCAACTTTCCATAGCAATTTCCTGAACTACTACAATATGGTGTAAATATAGCTGGGTTGAAACTCAGTTTCAAATCTCTCTTTTTGACATCTTTTAGGAGAGGTTTGTACAAATTTTATAATTTAGAATAGGTTTATGTTAAATTATTAGACTATTGGAATCTATATTTAGCTTATATTTTACAGCAGGTCAAAGAAAATTTGCCCAAATTTCACTACTCGCATGTAGCGGCCACATAGTTGTTCCTATTATTTTCACTTTCAAATGACAAATTGTTTCTGCTCGCAGTCATAGGATTGATGTTCATTGAGAATTCAGATTCGACTTCAAACCAAGCACTTGAACTACTCCAATTTGTTTGGAAAGAAATTACAAGAAGAGAGGATATCAATGTTGCAGATTTTATCAGGAAACCGTCAGACTTGCTATTTGATGCAGCCAAATTCGGTGACTTCGAATTATTAGCCGTGCTTCTTCGTTCTTATCCTGGTTTGGTTGGTGAACTAGATGAAAATCTTCGAAGCATATTCCATGTTGCAGTTCTGCACCGTCGAGTCAAAATACTTGGTCTAATAGATGAGATCGGCCTCAATGAGGATCTGTTAGCCATTGTAGATAATGAAAAGAACAACATACTTCATTTAGCTGCAAAATACCGACATGTGTCTTCAGATATGTCTGGTGCAGAGGTAGAAATGCAGCAAGAATTGATAATCTTTAAGGTAATATCTTCATTATCTTCAGTTTTTATTTTTAATATGTACTTCAAAATTTTCAACTTCCCTTTTATCTTTGTTAATGTTGCTATGATGCTGATAGGAGGTTGAGATGATGATGCCACGTTCATTACGAGAAATGAAAAATGCAGAGGGCCTTACACCAAGCGAGTTGTTCAGCATAGAACACAACCATTTACTGCAAAGTACACAACAGCATATGAGGAGCATCGCTAGGTCATTTATGTGTTTTGTTTTCTTTACTCCCGTGACTTTGCTAGCACTCTTCGTGTTTCCTGATCACATCAACAAAACAATACCCCTTTACGCAAGGGAGGCGTTACTGCAGTTGTTTACCATGTCAGACACAACGGCATTTTTCTCCTCTTGCATCTGTGTTCTGATGTGTCTGTGGATCATTATGTCTTCACATGAAGAAAACGACTTTCTCGTGTCTTCACCACTGAAGTATATGGTTGCTATCGGTGCTGTGCAGACAACTTTGATATCTATGATGGTAGCGTCCAACACAATTTCCTACATTCGACTATACGGCTCATCAAGCTGGGTTCTCTGGTTTTGTCTACTACCTGTGTTGGTGTTAGTCGCTTCGTCTGAATGGATTGTTTATCCTCTACTGAGAGACATGTTCTATGCAACATATCGAGGTTGGTATCTATCTAAGCGATGTAAACGTTAGATTTTATGTCTCTTTTGTTGCATACGTAAAATGCTACTAAACTCTTGAAGTTGTTTTTCGCTTTCACTCTCCTTTGATCAAGCCTTGTGTGTTTTTTCTGTCAATTGTGCATCTGAATATTGTACCTATCTTTTCGTGTGCAGGTTTCTTATTTTCTAAGTGCTATTGACTTGTTTTTACTTTGAGAGAGAGTTATAATTAGCAGCAATTATATTAAAACCTGCACATCAGTTATTGTCTTTCCATTATGTGATTGTGATGGTGGAGAAAAGAGGTATACATGAGACGTGTTGAATACTTTTACGAGAGTGGGGTGGTCATCTCTTTTCTAATGCCAGTTTAATATTCTTTTAATTTTTCATGAAATAATTTGCTGAAAAAATTGTTATAAACTTTAAAAATCGAAGATTACTGTTTGATTAATTATGCTATTAAAATTATTACAAATTTTAATAATAGAATAAGTACATAATTAAAATTATTACAAATCTTAATATCAGAATAAGCGATTTGTGCAGTGTGATTAATGTTTGGTAAATTTTTTGTTAATTGTGATGAATTAATAAAATATTTAAAATAAAAATAAAACTGAAATATTTAATATTTAAAATAAAAATCAATATAAAATATTTAATTTTTATTTAGTATAAATATATTCATGTATAATTAAGATTATGATATAAGTGAAAATAATTTGTTTATTTAAAAGATCCATTAAATTCTATATCAAATAATTTCTTAATCACTTTGAAAGAAAATAACTACCCATCTTTTTAAAGTTGTTATCAATAATGTCATATTATTAAATTGTCTTTTTAGAGGTTCTATCAAACATGGTTTGTATACTAATTATTAAATTATTAAGTTTTAACTTGTGAAAAGTAATACTATATGAGACTTAGTTAAATATAGTAGAAAAGTACATGGGTCAATATAGTAGAAAAGCACATAAATCTTCAACTGTCACAGGTTCAATCTCACAAAGTTTCACTATTTTTGGGTATTTTTTTCATTTGATGTGGGTTGCTTTCTTATATTTTTGGAAGCGATTCTTGGATTGCAACTCGAAGTTATATTTTAGTTGATTCCGACGATACCTTATGCAAGTACCGGTAATAATAAAAAAAAGAAAAAGTATATGGGTCTATATAACTCAATAAAATGTTAGTTATTTCCTAAATTATTTTTTCAAAAATATGTCGTAATTGATAAATCAATTTCTGAATCACAAATTTCACTTTTGGAAGTGATTCTTGGGTCGCTTCTCGGAGTCATATTTTAGTTGATTCCAATGATATCTTAGACAAGTATCAGTCATATTTTAGTTGATTCTGACGGTACCTTAGGCAAGTACCAGTAATTAAAAAAAAAAAAGGTACATGGGTCCATATAACTCTAAAAAACATTAGTTATTTCCTAAATTATTTTTCGAAAATATGTCTAATTGATAAATCGATTTCTGAATCACAAATTGAACCCCCAACATATATATTTTTTTAATTTAAAATTTATTAATTTATCCTTTTCAATGAAATTTAATTTCTTATCTATGTGTAAATTTGATGCAATTTAGATTTCCAAAAAAAAAAAAAAAAAGTTTAATGCAATTTAATTATTACAAACTATAGTAAACACTGAGCATAAATTAAGAATTAATTTTTTTTTCTTAATACTATTCCCAAATAATAGACATTCTTTTAAAGATTCTCTATTACTTTACACAATTTTACTTTTGGTGTAGGTTTTATACAAACTAGCAGCTTCAACACAGTAAATGTATTGTTAATGAATTCTTGTCTTTAATTTTTAATTTTAATTTATTTTTACTTTTTAAACCCTTACATTAGTTACTATCCAGTTACTAGTCATCACTTCTTAACTATATGGATTCCATTTAAAATACAATAAAATCAAACATCTCACCTTTTATATTCCAACTTGATCCAACTCATGCCATGTCAACTAATGAGTGAATATATTTTTCACATGAAATAAATAATTATTTATGAGTATCCATTTATGAATTGATATATCATGAGTTGGGATACAAGAAAAGATATGTAACAATACTTTACACTAAAATATATGATGTTGAAGCTTTATAATCAATATTTTTAAACTCACCACTCGACTATTCAACGAATACTCAGTTTGATCATCAGTTAATGATCAACTCATTGATTGATGGTCAAACTTATAAAAAAACATAAAATTTTTTATAAGATTAAAATATAATTATATGACTGCAAAACATTATAAAACATGTCCCATAAAATTTCAAAAGCAACTTTAGCACAATATTTGCCGACTTGACTTGGGCCGAACACTCGCTGAGTTGACCGAATACTAGCCGAGCAAACCTATCTCATAAAAGTTGCTTAGATGGAGTACTCATCGAGTTAGGCCAAGTACTCAGCCCAACTCATCGAGTACTCACTAGAGGGAGTATAACCTCCAAGTTGGGGGTTCTCGGATCTACGAAACCTCGATCACCGAGTAGTGAAACCTACTTATCTACTTTTACAACTTTGTCCATAATAGATTAAATGAAAATGTAATCAATGTGTTCTGTAATTTTTTTTTTTTTTAACTTTTTCACTTTTGTTAAGGAAAAAAAAGAGAGAATGTAATCATATTCTAGCCTCTCTTATATATCTTTATTTTGTCGGTGTGGTGAGGTTTCTCTAAAAAAGACGATAAGACAACTATAGTGCAGTGAGGTTTCACTAGGAAAAAAGACCAATAACGTTATGGTGATGATATCGTTGCGCCACCATAATACATGTGTGCATGCGCATTTAGTTGAAATTGTTAGTAAACTTTTTTGAGTTTTTACACAAATACGTATACACTTATAATTTAAGTTGTTAGTATATACTTTTTCAGACATTTTCCATTTATTGTGAAAGGAGATTTATCTTAATGTTAGGTGAGTAAATTTTCAGACTTTACTTGTATTGTTTAATTTCAATATATCTTATTAACCTTTACTCTTCAGTAGAATTTCAATTACTTATAACAAAAAATTGAAATGAAACAAACAAAAAATTTTAAATAAGGAAATTTGTTTTTATTTTTTTATTTTTTATTTTTATTTTTGGGACTTGTGATGAGAAGATTTGGTTTGTCGTATATCTTTCATATACCTAGCATGAAGTCATCCAGTCGTATCCCTAATCTCCAAATTAATTGTAATAAGTAATAAAAATAAAGGTAGTAGAAAACCTAACCCTCAAAAGAAAGCAAACATGGAGGGCAATGAGAGCAAAAAGAACACAAATCCGTGTATTCCCAATGATATCATCTTCATGACACTACACAAACTCCCTCCAAAAGCTCTTGTGAGATGCAAGTTGGTTTGCAAGTCATGGCAAGCTTTTGTTAACCAACATAAATATCATACCCGCAAGCTCATTCTTCATTCAGAGTCTTTCGTTCAATCCATCGACGTTGAAGCAGACGACACAATCAACGTTGTTGATCTTGACATTCCCTTTAAAGGTACTGATCATCATATGGTTGATATCACTTATTGTAATGGCTTCTTGTGTATTTTTGTTTTAAGCAAAGGTTTCGTAGTATGGAGTCCAATTCTAGGGAGATACAAGTGGATACCACCAAGTTTGACCCCACCAAGATTCGAAAATTTTGGATTTTGGTATGATCATTCCACCAACAATTAGGTTTATACATTTTGATAATGATAGTGAGAGCTCTCATCACTTAGTTGAGATATACTCACAATCAACTAACATTTGGCAGCCAAAGACAGTCAAATTGTTTCTGTGCAAACATATTCTGGTTTTCTAGTGAAGGATGCTCTTTATTGGATGATAGTTCATATGACACAATATTACAAATGTTGTATTGGTGTTCTTTGTTATGATACTGTACATGCAATCTTTGATGTCATTCTACCACCTGATAATGTGAGAAGTTTCGAAATTCTTGGTGATATTAACGGACGTCATTGCATAGCTCATCGTCACAAAGGCATTGTTCACCTGTGGGCAAGAGAAGTTGGCACGAATCAAGGTTGGTTCAAGTTGATGAGCCTTCAGCTTTTTGGAAGAATACCTTGTGATTACTTTGGAGTTATCCCTTTTATGAATAATGATGAAATCCGTATCAATGTAAGAGAAAAGAGGTTTCTCTGTAAACCAAAGAGGAGTAACTAGTTCCTATTCTACAATCCAGAAGCGAAGAGGTACAAAGAATTTCAGATCCCTAATATTAACTTGGAATTTGAGGAAGGGATTACTTTTACTGAGAGCCTTGCTTTACCATAAACTTAGTTTTTGAAAAGTGTATCCTTGTCTATGCAACCAACTTATAATTTCTGTTTAATGTTTGTTCATTGATTTCTATCCTTTACTTTATCATCGCTGTTGTACTAGAACTTAATTTTACTAGGACTATGTTTAATGTTTTTGTTCTTGAATCAGTCTCACTCTTAATTTCTTCTTGTATGTGTTTGTGAATATGTTATTAACATTGATTTTTGATACTGTAAGGATGACTTAGATTTTGTTTTGTCATAGACCACGTTTCCTTAATTTTATAGTGCATGATACATGTCCAGCTTGAATAAATTTTACTGGTGTGTGAATTGAAAACTGCATTGTGATTTAGGATATGGCTAAATGTTCAAAAATTGTAGCACCATGGTAACCATTTGTCCATGTGGACTTTGGCCTTGCTCCCAAATGGGTGTGGTGGAGATAAGCTGCTACCATGTTCTCTCCTTAGTACTTGAATTAATAACCTTATACGTGTTTTGGTTGCAAATCCGGTACCATCAAGGCAAGTGTGTATTAAATTTCAGTCCTACTTTCAATATGATATTGACATTTTGTGGTTGTATATATAAAATATTTTCAAATTATACTATTCTTAGCTACAAATTAAGATATACTAGAATAGTTGAATTAAAAGGTTAACTATTAGAGATGATAGAAATATATTCAAGTTTCACTTAAATAGATTCCTGGAAGAAATTATTGGATAGATAATGTCTCTGAGGAGTTAGAGAGCAAATGAGTGGCACAAATACAAAAGCAGCCGTCTTCATGTCATGGTGTTCCAATTCAATCGTTCATGGTAAGGATATAACAAAAGAAGGCTGACTGAAGCTATCATCATGGTTATGACTTATGTCAGATAAAATGAGACTTAAAAGAGTCCGAACATCGACTTAAAGTGGTAGGACAAGTGAAAATCTTTCACTTGGTAACGCGATGTAGGATAGACAGAAATTATCATTATGGAGACGAAAGAGGAGGATACTGTGTTGAAACCTGGGTCGGGTAAGCTTTTGTTGAAGAACAAAGCCTTCGTTTCACCTTGTAATAAGAATGCTGTATTAAATTGAAGCTGAGACAGAAATATAAAGCATCAAACAACTGGCGAGTTATCACCTTATCATATAGGGGTTGGTGGAGAAGATGGAAGCAAGTCGTCATTGACTTAGACATAAACGACGTCGTTTTAAATGCATCAAATTTCTTGTGTGTGTCAGTCTACTAACAGAACAAAGGTTGAATTCTTTTCCAAAAAAAAACAATGGTTGAATTGGATAAGAATTTAGGGGCATTTGGGTCGGACCCATACTTGGGTGGGTGATGACTGATGAGTGTCAAGTGTGTTGAGTCCAATCCAAAACAAACGCCCTACCCTTCGTCTTCTAAATGATACTAATCCTTATTAAAATTTGGTAAGATTTATAAGAACCGTAAACGTCTATATATATATATATAAATTTGTATGTAACGAAATAAATCATATATTAAACTGTTTGATCATGTTTATGAATAGACAAGCTTTTACTAACAATTATTTTACGGGTTATATTACTATTCAATTTTTGTATGGTTATAGAGAAAATTGGTAATCATTGAATTCTAATCCAAGGATCCAAAAAAGATTAAAGTTTAAAAATTAAGAAAAATAAAATAAAACCAATCACCCTCATAATTATCACGGTAAACATATTCATTGTAGAAGCAAAATCACCAATTTTTACCTTTCACCTAAACATTATTTTAAAGAAAACTAACTTTGTCCCAACAAAAATAATTCAACCTTTCTTTTTTTTGGGTTGTATCTATTGATTCCTGAACTACTAACAAAAACCAAGACAGAACCACAGCAGTAACCAGTCATCAGTGCTGCAAAAAAGCGCCTGTAAGATTAAATTTGAGAATGGTTTTAAGATTATAAGAAACTGGTTTTCATCAGGTATTTGTCTCATGATTTCAGTTTAAGTAATTCAGGAATCACATTTGGTCTCTTGCGGATTATTTATATATTTATTTATATTCCTGTTATAAATTTCAGACCATTAACAATAACAGAAATGACATTATACATATATATCTCTAAAGAAAGCTTTAAACAGAATCTGGAATAGAGCGGAAGATACATAGGCTCGAGTTGTTCAATCGGTGGTCGGATTTTGATCGCAGAATTAGGAAACCTCTATCCACAATGTAAGTGCCTTACCTTTGTTCTCTGTTTCTCATCCTAAAAAAAAAAAAAAACAAATGTTTTGTGTTTTTTGTTCTCTGTATGTATAACCCTATTTTGTAGGTGTTTTCCTCTGTCTGCAAACAATAAACTACTGCATTTTTTTATATGTGAGTAATTGCAATATGTAGTTATTTGATAGCTCACATAACTACCAAAGGTAGTTGATCAGCATAATCCAATTCTCTATTGGATCCGGCTTCGGGTTTTGGGTCATCTTAGGTGAATCCGACCCAAGACCCATATAACCCAACATCTCCCACTCACACAAGATGAGTCAAACAGAACTTATAGAGAAAACATTGCCCTTCTATGATAAGAAGTACAGACGTTCATACAGACAAATACATTGTGTGACTTATGAACAACGATATATGTAATAGGACTTACTTTAAATCTTAATTGTATTTTTATATAAGAGATTGTAAATTTGTTCATTATTATGTCATAGATTTAATAAAATTTTATCTGTTCAAGCACATTCAATCCCTTAAATACAATATGCTTGATCCTTTAATATTTCATGTAATTCCAATTGTGATTCTAAATCACAATTTGTCAATATGTAAATATATGAAAAATAAAATTAATTAAATCTTCCTATCTCACTTTCATGTTTTAGTCAGCAAAAATAACTAACACCACAGAAATGTCCCATAGGCCACATTATTATGACCATAGAAGACATACTAATGGTACAAACATCATCTGTTACTTTGAGATAAAGTGAATAGTCACTAAGGACATAGGTAGAAGTTTTTTACGAACTTCAATGAAACTTACATAATGAGGAATTAGGGATAAATTCACTTATTTTTCATATCGGTTACTATTACTACACGCGGTATGAAACGTATGTTACAGTGAATCTTGCCTTTCAATAAGGATGTGTATGTCTATTGTATTTAGATTATTCACTATATAGATCTTAGTTAAGATGCTCTCCTAATGCTTAACCTGAGTTACCTGAGTTTCTAAAAAGCTCGCTTTCTAAGCGCTTATTATTAATAAATTCACATCTGGTTTAATTGGGTACTCATGATGGTAGGAATACATCACAGGATGGTTCTATTATTAATGTTTGGTGTAGAACCTCATCTTGACTATGGCCAAGGCGATATTTCATATATTTTAAGTTCTTGAGAGAACAATCTCCAGTTTAATTTCTAAAATATATGTGTCTCATTTTGGCTTGCCATTCTAGCAACCAAGGTGACTGTATATGTAAGAATATCAATCTCCAACTTGATGACATACTTTATATAATTTTAGTGAAATGAATATGTGCTAGTATCATGTAATAAATTCTATGTATTTATTCATAAATGGATATAGTACAAAGTGACAATTCCAATTCTACAATCTACGCAGACCTAAAGACCTAGTATATGACATAAATACATCTCTTGTCACAGCTTTTATGAGCAAGTCCACAACTATCTCATGCATAGATACATATTTGATTATTACATTTTTCTTTGTCACCATATTTCTGACAAAATTGTACTTAGTCTCTATATGCTTTGATTTACTATAATATTTTGCATCTTTGGTATAGGCGATGACACAGTAAATGTTAAACGACTTTTCTGCATCAACTTCTAAAATTAAATCTCCTAAAAACCTCTTAAGCCACATTGCTTCTTGGACTGCTGCTGAACACGCTATAAATTCAACTTCCATAGTGGACAATATGACTATTTCTTACTACTCCAAAAGATAACACCTTGGTTAAGCAAAAATGTTTGACCAAAAGTAGATTTTTGCTCATTCGGGTCACCTCCTTAGTTAGCGTTTGTATACCCAACTAGACGCATGTTACCACCTTGATAGCATAAGGAGTAGTCTGCGGTCCTTTCAAATATGCTAATATTCTTCTTGTAACGATCTAATATTTTTGACCAGGATTAAATTGATATCTATTAACTAGTCCAACTGCATAACATGCATAAGGTCTCATATACATCATAGTGTACATGAGACTTTTGATAGTACTAAAGTAAGGAACTCTTTGCATTCTTTTACGCTCTTGTGGAGTTTTAGGGCATATTTCGAGATTAAGAGTTTATCCCTTCAAGATAGGAGTTTCTATATGTTACAATCAGCCGTATGGAATTGTTCAAGAATTTTTTAATATAAGGCTCTTGAGAAAAAGTCAAAATTTTCCTTAAACGATCTCTATTAATTTTAACTCTTAAAATATAGGCATCTTCTCCCATGTTTTTCATCTCGAAAGTTGAGAATAATAATTTCTTTATGATCATCATAAACTTCTTGTCATTTCCGGCTAATAAAATATCATTCATGTATAAAGACAAAATTACGAAGTTGTCTATTACCCGTTTAACATACAAAAATGATCCTCTTCAGTTATTTGGAATCCATAGGATATTATTGCCTCATGGAAATGAAGGTAATATTGTTCGAAGGATTGTTTTGAAATAGATCTCTTGAGCTTACAAATATTTTGCTCTTGACATTTTGAAATGAAATTCACATTTTTTCATCTAATTCTCTATTGAGAAATGCTGTTTTTACATCTACCTGATGTAATTCTAGGGCCATATGTGCGACGATATCTAATATAAGGCGAATTGAAGCAAACCTTACCATAAGGGAGAAAGTTTCTTCATAATCTATACCCTTCTATTAAGTATATCATTTTGCTACTAATATCTCTTTATACCTTTCTATTGAGTCATCTGCCTTACGCTTGATACGAAGAACCCATTTGTTTCTAATGGCTTTCCGATCAGGTGGTTATGAATTAATTTTAATAATTTATTATTAATTTTATCAATATTCCGTAATTCAGATTATTTTTAATTCTTAGTATCATCATAAATTTGTTTGAATATATAATATTCCTAACTAATTATTTAATTTACAACTAATTTAATTTTTATTTGCAATAGTTATACATATTATTTAGTATCCAATTCTAATATACATCCTCATCCAATCTAATCATACACCACACACATGACTAGAGTGCAACATATTCAATCTTATTATACACCGAACATGATATATGACTATATATAATCCAATTTAATATAATACAATTCTATCAATTCCAATACAATATTATTCAATACAATACATCATACCAAATGAGGGGTAAGTGTTCAAGCAAAGCTCAGAAGAAATTTTATTAAGAAGAGAAAGAATACAAAAGAGATCAACAAAATCTAAAAGCAGAAACCTCCTAGAATTAATAAGCAATTAACCGCTTTAAAATACAACTTGGTAGTCCATTCCATCAAATAAAATCCACGCCATTTTGTTATTCATCACAAACAAAATCCCCACCACACAGGTGATGCTGAACTACATTTCCCGAATCATAACTAAACAGGCAAGCGCTTTGTCTTAATTTGATTCCTAGAACAAAATGATGAACGTCTAAAGCAAAATGTTGAACGTATAACGTCTTTCAGTAGGGAAAAATGAAGAACAAGGTATAAACTGGCTGTTACCAAAACTAGTGCAAATGACGGTCCAGTGATTGCATTCCAACGCTCGCTATAAAACGAGAAGATGGCTGAGCTGAAAGCTAAGGTCAAGGCTATGACAGATATGAAGAGAGTTAAGAGTCCAAACATCAACTTAAGAGGTAACTGCATGCGGAAATCTTTTTCTTCGTAGCGTGATGTAAGAATGGACAGAAACATTAATATGGAGATAGAAGAGGTGAACATGGCTATTGCATCTGACACAGCAAAAACCTTCAAAAAGTTCTAATGAAGAAGAATAGGTTTTCCTGTTACTTGGTCGTTACCACCTGGGACAGTGAAGGCCGCTGCAAAAACCACAGTAGCAATGAGTGTGACGACAAGCATACAAGACGTAGCTGTGCTCTTCATCCACTTTTCTCCTCTTTCTCTTAATTCTTTGTGTGACCTGGTGAATAATTCTTTAGGTGTGTAGCCCTCTTCAGTATCTTCTGTTGCTGTACTACTCTGGCCCACTGAATGTCGGCGGATCTTATTTTTCTGGTCTCTATACGAGGGTTGGAAGATCCTTTCAACTTCCTACAATCAAAATGTGAAAATGATTCGAATGCAAATGAGTTGATTTAATTTTTAACTCCTGCATGAAAAATTTCTCTAAAAGGGTTTATAAAGTATTTTATGCAGTATAAAGAAGATTATAGATGCCTGAAATTGAATTAAAAGTTATGCTATTATCACAAAATATCAAAATTTAGTAATCCTTTTCTAGTAAGAGGTAATTTAGATGATTTTAATGTTTGAACAATTTTCAAATTCTTTTTTTATTTTTTTTTCCAATTTGATTTCACTGTTATCATCATCTGTAAAGGAATTCTCATCTAAATTCATTGAGGTTGTTACAAGTCTTAATGCTGGGGGATCTGTTATCGGAAAACCATCGTCAAACATAGATGATTCAAATCTGGGAACCGACTATGATACAAACATCAAAACCCGTTTGTATCATACATACAAAATAAAAGGAGGTTATCCAGCCGTCGGATGAAAAAAAATTGGATCCAATGGTTAGGAAGGTTATAAAAAATAATAGTAATAAAAAAATAATGGGAATAGGCTACCGGTTGAGTGAGTGGAGAAGAGAGAAAAGGTGAATTAAACAAAAAACTTGTCATCTGTCACCAGAAAATGCAGAAAATCCCTAGATCTAACACCATCAAAGCCGATCTAAACGACAAGGAGGCCAAAAAGAGACAAGTTTTGTGATTTGATCTGCGTCGACGGCAAAGCGAGCCAAGTACAAGACGTGCATCAAGGAACCGATGCTCAAAAAGATTGGTAACATTTTCTTCTTAGTCTTTTTCTATTAAATATGATGGTGGAAATTGGTGTTCGGTTGGTGGATTCTGGGTTGATGTTGGTAGTCGTCTGAATGTATTTGATGGGTGATTGTGGTGGGTGTTTGATATATATGGTGGTGGTGGTGGGTAGTTATCGTGGGTGGGTGGTTTCTGAGTGTGGTGGATACGTTTGATGGGTGGCTGTGGGTGAGTGTGTGATATTGGTCGCTGTCTATGGTTGCCATCTGTGGTGGTTTCGTCATCTTCTTATCTTCTTCTTCTTCTTACTTTTATTCTTTTATTCGTTTTCTTCTTTTCTTCTTTATTATTCAAACCATATTTGTAGGTTCGATGTTCGAATTGAACCCAGTTTCGGTGTTCGAATCAAAACCAGAAAACTGGGTTAAATTTGAACCCAAAATGTGGGTTCAAATCGAACCCACTATCCCAGTTCGATTGAACTGGGTTCTGAAATCTAGGTTTGACTCGAACCCAGATTTCAGAACCTGGTTCTCATCTAGGTCAATTAAATGATGATTTGATGTTGGTTTTTGGTTTGATTCGATGTTCGAACACCGATTTCAGAACCTGACTCTCATCTAGGTCGATTTCATAATGATTTGTTGTTGGTTCTTGGTTTGATTTGATGTTGGGTTGATTTTCTGATTTAGCTCGAACCCAAATGGATGTAGGTTGGATGCAAATCTTATCATCTAAGGGCTGGATGATCTGGCTTGCTTCATTTATACAGTTGCAGCAAGTGTTTGACTTCATTAATACTTAGACAATGAATTTTTTATCTGGGTTTGATTTGGGTTTATGTTTAGGTTTTGCAGTGATTTGGAGATTGTTTAGTGTTGGATTTTGATGGTCATGGTTGTTGATATTATTGATTGAGAGTTGAGAAAATTGAAAAGTTGAGAAAATTGAACAGATTGAAATTGTAGATGATTTGTAAAAATCAAATATTAGATTGAAGTAGAAATGTAAGATTTCTGGTAGGTTAAGGTTTGTTTAAGTATGTTTAGATTGATTTTCTTGTAATAGTTTTGTTAAAAACTTATTTTCATATGAGTTTTGTGGTATAGTAGTAATATTAAGAGTTGACATACGTAAGGATGATGCTATATGGAATCTTAATTTGAATAATGTCTTACCTGTTGATGAAAGATATTTAGTGCATTATTAATTTGCAGATTTTTGTTATATTCGTTGTAACTATGGAAAGTTTGTTGTCGTACATAAAGGTTGAAACTTGGAGTCCAAAAATGGCGGATAAGTCGATTGGAACCAGTGCTGACATTGGGGAGAGGGTTGACCTAACAGAAACACGAAAGGGAAGACTTAAAATTGGTCAAAGGGCATGGATTAACTACTTGTAAGTATTTGAACTATGTACCATTAGTATAGCAAGCTTTATTGTTATTTTTCATTGGTTAACCATAATTTATTGTTACGTTACAATAGCTCTGAATGCGAGAAAATGAACGATAATGGTATAAAGAAGGTACTATTTGGCCTACAATACTTGATGAATTTCTTGATTTTGGTGCATAGTAGATGTGGTTAAACAGATGATAATATTTTATATGTGCATGTGGCTTGTGTAGACAAGACAAAAACTAGGTAAGATTTTTAGGGATTTACCGGAAGAAGAGAAGGCGAAGTATGGGGAAATGCAATTGTCAAGTAAATTGGGTAAACGAGGTGGCCGTCGAAAAAAAGAAGAGAAATGTGATGAAGTTGATGCAGATTTGGAGATGGGAGAAAAGGATGCGAAGATGGACGTTGAATCATTGCAAACACGTTGTTCTCCGACTCGCTTTTGTCGGGTTTTGAACAACTTGAGTGAAGATCAGAAGGAGACTGTACGAGGGGTTGGTTTTGGGAACTTCTTATTATTAAACTGTGGTCGACTTCAATTGAGGCTTTGTCGGTGGCTAGTTGATCATTTTGATGTTGACACCTGCACACTTCAAGTTCATGGGCAGTCATTACAATTGAACGACACCATATTTGGAGAAGTAATGGGTATACGTGCTGATGGAGATGAAGTTGTAACATCTAGGGAGGTGCCAAACCTACAGGCATGGGGTGAAAAGATGATACTCTCACATGGGAAGTTTTGTAGGAAGTCGATAAACTCTCGCATCAACAAACTTACATCATTCGATGATGAGTTTGCCATTACATTTTGCTTGTTTTTGTTAGGCACTATTCTTGCACCTACCAATGGGGAATATGTGTCTGTGGGGTACTTGAATGCCCTACTTGATGTAAGAGGTATTGCAAGGAAGAATTGGGCTAGTTGGTGTTTTAGGAGCCTCTGTAATGGGATTCGAGTTTTCCAAACATCACAGGAGTCGAAGCAGAACAAAGTGCTTTCTGGTTGTGTTATTTTCTTACAGGTGAAGTTATATATTTAGTTGACATTTTTGTATTGTTTGATCTTGTACTATGCTCTGTAATGAAAGTAATATTGTCTGACTTTGGCTTTCGTATTTGGTAATTGAGCAGATGTTCTATCTACATTCCGTACAGCTATCTCCTGCCATCGTCGATAGGTCAGTGATACCTATTGTTGGTTGGACTAAAACAAACATTAACAAGTGCTTAGGTCGTGTCATTAAGAAAGGGGGTTTTGATTCTGATAAGGTATTTGTTATATATTGAGTGTATGCAAATTTGGTTTCAGCACATATCGTTGGTGCTTAATATACTTTGTTTGCACTCTATGCAGATTTCAATTAGACCATATCTTCCCCATGAACATCGTCCTTCAGATCATCATTCTGACCAGCAGAAGACGTCAACTGATGAACGAGAGGGTACTGTACAGCACACATCTTGTCGAAGGAAACATGTTGATGTAATTCAACTTGATGCTCTCAGTGCAACTATGGCAGTACTACGGAATGATTTTCAGTCACTTGTTAATGAGGTTCAACTAGTAAAGCGTGACATTAAAGATGTCAAAATGCAAGTGGATAGGTTAGTGGATGCTATATCTATGTTGAAAGAGAAGAACTCCCCCTTGAAAACCAATGTTGATGCTTATGTTGAGGAGTACATGCCTGAAAGCAATAAAGCATGTGGTAAAGTCTCTTTTTGTCATGTTTCTACAGTAGATCCATCATCATCTCGAAAACCTGTAGTCACTGCAACTACACAACCCATACTCGTTGAACTTGAAGATCAACCACCAGCACCACAGGCTCTTTCACCCCAAACATCCAAACATCGAGTTCGTGAACATTCATCTACAAATACTCTTACAAAAGGGAAATCCACAGCAAAGAAGAAAACTTCCTCCTCTGATATGTGGCCACACCTTGATTCACTCACACCGTCATTGGATTGCAATGCCAATGACATGTCCAAACAGGATACCATTGATTCATTTTACCGAGTGAATGAGCCTGTCATTTTGAATGCTCCGAGCCGTCATGTATGCCTTGTAAACAATTAATAAAGAATTTCATGAAATGGTTGTCAATGCATAAGTTATAAAATTGTAACCATTGTAAACTGTTTTGTAGGATGAGCACGATAAGTTGGCGGACCATGAATTACTTTCCAACTCATCTAGTCAGCTCACAATCATGAAAACACGCTCAGCCTCGAGGTGAAAGCCTAGCACGTATGTGCTGTCTCCATACATGGTGCCACACCCCTGTGGTAAAAAGGCTAAGACATTTCGGTATGGGCCATTCAAAATTGTGTATGAGTTACAAGACCATGAACGGTTGGTCATTGAGTACATCTATGACAAGGATTTACCAGCATCGTAAGTTTTAGTTATATGGCTTTAGTTTGTCATTTTGAACAACATGTGCAACAAGTTGTCTATCTTTTGTTACATTTTGATTTCATTGTTTTAAAATGCACGATAAGGGTAGCTGCATATTCTGACCTTTTTAATTATTATGGAGCTGTAGGGAGCATATTATAGACATTGATAATTTGCAAGTGTATCGTGAAAGTTTTAGAAGCTTGGAGCCGAAAAAGTTCATTAATAGCGAGGTTTGTCGGTTCTGTTTTGCGTGATTGTTATTTTGTCATGAAGCAAATTAGTTTGGGTACTATGTTGTACTATTTGTGTTGATAGTAATAGTTTTATTGACTATAGATTATATCCGCCCAAGCTGAATATAAGAACATCATTATGAGAGCAAAAGACATAAAAGAGCGCATCTGTTGGTACTTTTCAACATACTTTCAGGTATTTACTTACATGAAACGTTTTGTCGTAAAGCAACTCGGTTTGTACATATTGGTCCATTGATATTGTGAACATTTTCTAATAACTTCTATTGAATGCAGTATGCAATTCTGAACTGTACAACAGATAACATGCCAGCTTTAAAAAAATCATTGTCTAACTTTAAGGAGACGTACATGACCGATATTGCCAGATGTGATCGGGTATGTCATGTCTGTACATATTTATTTTATCGAAGTGTATGCCACCATTGTGATATGATTTTCGTGTTTAATTGGTTTATATTTTAGTTGTTATGTTTACTGGTGTAGATATTTGGTTCGTTTGGTTGCGTTTGCCTTGTGACGTCTTATTTTGAATATGTATGGCAGATATATATTCCTATTAATGATCAACACGGTCATTGGTTTCTTGGTGTCGTCCATATTGAAGAAAAAAAGGCGGAACTTTGGGACTCATGCAGACCTCGAAGGAAATCGGCGAATGCACCTCGTAAAGGGCAGTTAAAACGAATGGTATGTTCACTTTATTGCTGTAATATTCATTACACAACTTTGAAGTTGATGTAAATAAAGATTTATTGACACATAATTGGGCCACTTTGGTGGTGCATTGGTTTTGTAGCTGCAGGCGCTTGATTTTATGTTAGGGGAGGATATTACATACTCATTTCAACATTCATTCTCCTTTAGCAATTTCACAGTGGTAGAAGCGAATGCACCTCAGCAACCCAATGCATATGATTGTGGAATGTTTGTGTGCATGTTTATGGATGATATCGTGCCTACTGCGGAACAACTTGAAATGGTAAGTTACATAAGTCAACTTCAAAAATTCGTTTGTCATACGTCCATCTGACAGTTTGAATATCATTTTTAGTGTAGTGCCTAACTATGTTATTTGTTACAGTTTGATTCCACCCGGCAGCGACTCTTGTTTGCTCGATACCTTGCTCTGTTCCCCGGTAACAAAATGTCCGTAGGGATTAATGGAAAAGCCAAAGCTCGTCATGATGAATTGGTCAAAGCTAAGTTGAAGCGTAAGCTTCCGAATCGAGATGTGCCACCCATAAAAAAGCTTAGCAAGAAAGCAATGCGTCATCTATTATGAAGTTGTGTGAATAGGATTATAATATATGATCATTTTTGGCATACTCTAACAACAACCGTTTCACTTGTTTGGATACAAAGTAAACTACTATTTCCACCATTTTCTTATCATATTTCCATATGTTGATGGGTTACAGGCAGTTGGTATTCTTTTTGTCCACCACTTTATCCATCGTTTTGTATAGTGCTTAACATATAACGAGACATAGATAGATGCTATGTATATACCTAAAAAAATGTAAATACTAGCTTTTTATTGGTATTTAATCCCCATTTGGTCATTGTTTGTAGTTGTTTTGTTTATTCAGCTTCAATGTCATCTTTCATATTTAGATATCCACAATACAGTTGTGTTTATTAACTTTGGTCATAGTAAAGTGTGAATTATGTATGTTAACATATCAACATTATAATGTTATGCAATATAGGATTGACATGTCAGATGCAGCATGTTATCATCCCATAAATGTATGTTGTGGCAATCATTTTTGATAATGTCCGTACACATACCAATATGTGTGCAAAGACAACAAGTTTGCTGTGTGAATATAAGTAGCAAGTTCAAAACCAGTATGGGATCAATTGTTAGCAACAATCACTCTCTTTGACCTTTAGTACTGGTGAATGTCAGTATTCAGTTGGCGCTACATTAGCATCAGTCATGATCGGAGTCATACCAGGCGTTTCTTGAAGCATGATATTACTACCAACTCTACTTATATCTTCTAGCTGCATATGTGGACATGTCTTCACCGTGTGCCCAACTTGTCGACATTTTCCACAATGACGTATCTTTGGGGAGGTTTTCTTCGGTTTTCTTACCCCCTCCTTTGGTTGTAGCTTTTAATGGATCTTTTACATGTTCAATGTTGGGCATTGTATCCTGCCCCTCATCATTATTCATTGCTGCCTTTTCTTTTACCAAGATTCCTTCTATTCTCTCAGTGAGAAGATGGATGTTGCCTTTTGTCTCCACAAATCCTTCTGCTGTTTGAGAAGCCAAGTAGCATAGCTTTGTACACTGACTGGTTAATGCTCCATACCTAACATGTTAAATCATCATCATCATAATGTAAATTGTTCAGTGTTACCAAAATATAGAAAGAAATTACATTCTTATTCCTATGACACAATTTGTTACAGTTACTGTGCTATTAGATAGGTACATACATATATACATACATTAATATATACAACTCTATGAGGTAGGAGTATGAAGGCATGGTGTTAAAGGAGTGAACGCATGAACAACATGATAAGGCATCAATTGCTTTGGCCAAGTGGGGACGTTGTCATTGTGGTGCGGTCGCGCACGCATTAGTACTCACGGGCATGTCTTCAGTTGAGGTGCGCGACTGCACTCATAATTTGGTGCAATCGCGCAGTTAGGGCAGTGTTGCTGCGCAGCTGCACCAGTCTTATGGTGCAGTCGCACAATTCTAGCAGTGCAACGGCGCGGCTGCACCTCTGCAATGGTGCGGCCGCGCAGTTAAGACAGTGTTACTGCGCGGCTGCACCTCTGCAATGGTGTGATCGCGCAGTTAAGACAGTGTTACTGCGCAGCTGCACCTTTGCAATGGTGCGGTCGTGCACTGATGAACACCTTCATTGAGCGTCCAGAAGACAGTGCGCGGGCACCCCAGCATGGTAATGGTAGTGCCGCTGTGCCGAAACACTGCATTAATCGCGCAGCTGCGCATGCAGTTGCGAGCGGCTGCTCACCCATGGGGGAGTGCAATCTTGGTGGTTGCACTCCTCATGTGGTGGTGACCGGCCTCACATCATGGTGCACCCGCCGACGTTTGATGCATTGTTTGTGCGCACCCTCACTATTACTAGAACGTGGCCGCATAGCCTTCCTATACAATACATGAATGAAATTAATATAAAAAAGAGGTGTACATCATGTAAAGTAAACTGAAAATAAAGTTTACCGTGCCATATGAACAACATTTGCTTCACATTCGTGCACCACGTTATGAACGTCGTCGTCGGCCTTTGCGTTCTTTGTCCACCGACGCAGTATCAATGACTCTGGTAAACAGTCAATGTTCATAGCTTTCATTACACTGAATATATGGCAACAAGGGATACCAAGTGTTTGAAACAATTTGCATGAGCATAGGAAGTTATTTTCAGCTGGGTTGTATACCACATCCCAAGTTGTCTCACCGCACGCAAACTTTTTAAATGTAAATATCTTTTGCGTCATATCAGTGGCACAATTTATGATGCTTAGCGTTGCTTCTGAGTTGATTTCATCCCTTACTTTTAGGAATATGTTTCGAGTATAAACTTCTGATGCATGTGTCTCTATTTGCAACAAGTGGGTTTCCAGCATTGGATGTGAATTAATGTTCTCAAAGTTGTCTCTTGCCTCATTGTGCCGAAGTCTTTCCATCACCCTATGTGTTTGGCTGACGAACTCGAATAATTTCAAACGACAGCTCAAATATACTTTAAATAAACGGTTTATGCTCTCAGAACGTTGCGTGCTTCGCATCCCGCCAAAGAATGTGGTTCTCAAAAATGTTTCTGCCCATTGCTTCCGTCTCCCAAACAACTTTCTAACCCAAGCGTTGTCCTCTAATTTATACGTTGCAACCATCATCGACCAATATTGTTGAAAGTCAAGCTCGGTCATGTACGTAAGCATGCAGTTCGTGAACTCCCTAGTGAAGGCAACATTGCAGATATTTGTCTGCACATTTCATTCCAGATGCCATGCACATAATCGCCTAGTTGCCTCAGGCATTACTGTTTTTAGTGCTTTATGCATCGCGATATCGCCATATGTCACAACAGCTACAGGATGCTTATGTTGCATTGCTTCCAGAAAAGTTTTGAGGACCCACGTATATGTGGCTATTGTCTCATCCACCACCAAACAGAATCCAAAGACTGTAGTTTTGTTATGGTTATTCACCCCCACAAATATAACAAGAGGTCGGTTGTATGCATTCGTCTTGTACGTCGAATCGAAAGATATAACATCGCCAAAATAATGGTAATCAATTCGAGACTGCGAGTCAGCCCAAAAAATGTTCCCTAATGACCCATCTTCAGTTATAGTAAACTTGAAAAAAAAATTACCATCCATTTGCTGTTTTCCTGTCATGTATGCAATAACTGCGTCAGCATCCCCATTGGTTGAGGTACACCTATGTTTGGAATCCAACCCATTTTGCAAGTCTTTACGACTGTGACCAACACCTGCATGACTGCCAGCTTGGTGGACCATATGCTCCATCACTTGACAGGTGCGAACCCCAATATATTTCCACGATTCAGCTTGTGCAATGTTGGCAGTCGGAACATGACGATGCGAACGAAGAAACTGCGCCTGGTTTGGAGTCGCTAAGGCATGACAATGTTCCGTTACGAACTCGTCGACAACCCACATACTTTTTTCACGGTTGAATTTTATTCGCATAGCAGCTCGACAACCTTCTCGAGTTATGCCTTTGGACTCACGCTGCCTATCTCGTCGCTCCAAGTACTTTTTCTGTATGAACCCCTCCTTCGAGCAAACCCAACGTCGACATGTTATTAACCCATTTGCATCCTTTCGCAACATGTCCTTACGCACACTAAAGCCAACCACAAATGAATATTTCTGGTAAAATGCTTCTGCATCATCAACAGAAACGAATTCTTTTCCCATAACATCGGATGTACTTAAACAAGAGAAGTTATTAGGATCATCCAACGGACTTTTGCCACCTCCAACAGCAGCATCAGCATCCAAATCTCCAGTGGTCTGGGAAAGCGACGGTGTTCGTGTACATTGGTCTGCAGAGGGTGATGCATGGAAGCTATCGTTGTTAACATCCGGAAACCACTGGTGAGTAAAATAATCCACCTTTTTTTCATTCATCCCTGCACGATCCAAATAAAATAAATATCACTTACTGTGGAATGTATAGTTATACTGTAGCTACGGTGTTCCATGTATTATTATATGTTGATGTCATAGATTTATATATATATATATATGAATATGTATGTGTGTCTGTGTGCATATAAGTATACAAAAATGACATATTTATATATATATATATATATTACGACCATGAGCATGTGTGTCACGTTTCATGAGTATAACCAATACCAGAGTACACCCACATTTTGTTTACTGGCAAAGCCACTACACTACCAGCACATATATTATTACCTATGCATTTGTGGGACAATTGATGATGACCTCTTAAGCTTCTATACAGCAACGACAACCATTGTCTGTGTTGTTTGCCCCAAGTTGGATGTTGCAGGAAATAGGCAAAATAGAGCTGTATAACACCTAATATGTGTTTGTTTTAGGGTAGGTGGTTGGTTGATATAAATCCATTAATGAGACAGTTGCTCACGTAACCAAACTGAGTGGTTGGTTGGCACACCTGTTTCATTTAACATAATTGAAGACGTACCCAAGGCAGGATGTGGTTGGTTATAAGGTATGTTCACAAAATTAAGAGGGGTGGTTAAACAATTTGTTAATGGATTTTGATATTGTAACTTCCAATAATCGATCAGAAATAAAATAAATATCCTTAATGTTAAATGAAACCGTATATCCTGCGCACTTTATTTTCACATTTGTTATTCAATCTCTTGAAATTTTTAAAATTTCATCAATGTCACCATAAAATGACATAAACTAAAATGTCAACAAACTTGTTATGATATACATGGCCGCAACCTTAAAAAAAACATACCTGTTAAAAAAAATAAAATGTCGATTACATTGGATGAGCAAACAGTAAATTACTAACACACACATATACATAAATATATATAGTTATATATGTAACTATCCATAATGTGGTATTTTAACCACACCAGTTTGCAACTTCTCCTCATATCAACTATCAGCGTCGAGATGTTAAATGACAATTAGATGCAGCTGCATGGCAGTCCGTACATCCACAAAACAAACAACACATAAAATTGTATTCACATAAAATTGTATTAACATTACAAAACAATAAGTTCATACATGGTAGTACTACACCATGCCTATCAGCACATGCTTAAACTTGCACAAGACAAATACCAAGTCAGTAAAGTCACAACGAAAACAAAAATGGCAAGCATAAGCTGTCCCCGTGGACCGTCCACTTAAACCAAATGCGCCGACAGTGTTTGGTTTAAATACAACTAGTGTGTTAACATCAAATTTGCCACTTTTTATGTACCTTACAATCTGCATCCCACTGACACCTATACAACATCCACCATACATGTTATCCCTCACCCAGTACATCGCCTTGCTGCAGAGTTGTGTCATTTGTGACAGGTGTTTTTGCCTCATGTAGTAGCTGCGTAACTTGAGCAAGGGACTGTCCATGACTGGATAGTTGGGAGCACATTGATGCGAATAATTTCTCTTGCTCTACCTTAAGGTTTGCAATGGCTTGTTCTTGACGCTCCTGTAATGCATTAAGTGCACCAAAAATCTCAGAAACCCAAGCAGGTGGTTCTGCATCATTAGTACATGTTGACGGCCAACTGTCCTTACGCATTTTCTGTGCTTTTCGCTCTGCAATCGGTTTGTTACCATTCATAATGCGGTCGTGCAATGTGTCATATGTGACGCCATCAATTGGCTTAGGTGGAGACAACCACAAATCGCCCACTTCCGTTGGAACACCAGCATTCAAGCAAAATTGAGTTATAAGAGCAGGAAAAGGGAATCCATACCTTGTAGCAGTGCCGGCATCATATATTGCAGTGAAAATACACTTCCCAACGTTGATGGGTCGGTTAGTGCCAATAGCATGTACAAGTCGGGCTCTGGGTTCCCTGATTTTAGCGAAGTGCTTACTTGGAAGGAGATTGTGTGAAGCAAATGTACACCAGAATGCATACTCGACAGTGAACTTCTGATACAATATTTGTTTACTTTGAATAGTCTCTGAACCATATAGATCCGTAACCAATTGAGCTTTTGCGATATGCTCAACATTATACTCGTCAGACTCAGTAATTTCAGGAACTTTGAAGTACTTATTAATCAGAGTTGGGGTGATGATGACATTAGTACCCCTTACTGGTGTGCCCTTCCCTTCCATAAATGGCTCTGGTAGGAAGTTTGCATAAAACTCGCGGACCATGTTTTCACAGGACTTTACTGGTGTAGAGGCCAATTTCACCCATTTTCTACCACGAAGTACCTCCATAAGACCGGTGTCCTCCAAATCTTCAAATTTCACGGCCCTCTCAAAAATGAACGGACGACCGGAGAATGTCTGATATCTAGAACGAGCCTCAGAAGAGATGAAACGATGGTTTGTTGATGCTGCTCTTGAAGGAGTGACATTTTTGTTTCCCAATGATGAGGTCTAGTTTTTACCCGCCTTCTTACCCTTACTAACATGCGAGTGCTGTGACCGAAGACTGTTTTTCCTATCGTGCTGATTCTTTGAAACATTATCGTATTTGGACTTCCCCATTTTTTCTGCATCTGCAACCGTAATGATACAACTCAATATGATAACAAATAACGTTACCAATTTTTCACACTGCAAAATTTGCGTGCTATGCTATGGGTATGCATATAAAAAGCTGTATGGTTTTTGTTCATAATCGATACTTTGCAATAACAAATATTCTAACAAAAAATATCACACCATGTTTGTACACTAATACGACACCAACAGGTGCCACAGAAATCTGTAATCAACGTCGTAGTCCTACAAATAGAAATCTCATGTTTAACAGCAACCTATCACACAGACTTCTTCATAGAATGTAATACTACTACAACTGTGAAACCCATATCAGAGACACCATTTTATAATGAACTACCAACATAAATAAGAGCAAAAGACAGAAAATGGCACACCTAGTCCAAGTGTATTTCATTTGCACCATTTCAACACATAACACACTTATGTAGCACAATGACATTGATTAATATATGCAAATCACTTACTGTTCACCCCATGAAAACACAATGGTATGTAATATATGCATGCAAAATATCTCCCTATAAATAAATCACAAATCATTTTTCAGAATGGAAAAGAAACCCCAACATCTTAAACACAATCCAAACATGTTAAAATCAATATAACTTTTCATACAAGGAATAACTGAAACTATTACACCATTGTCAGGCAAAACCCCCAAAATTCATCGTACCAAGCAACCAACATTTGAGGAAAACAAAATTCGGATTTTAACCCTAAAATTGAAACACACATTCACAACAAATCCAAACAAGGTTATAACAGCAAAAATAACTTCGACAACTTCAAAACCAATCAATTGAAACATAAAAAAGTCAAAGCCCCAAAAGAATACGTCAAACCGATTCCAATTTCCTCAGAAATGACGGTATTCATGGTCAAACACTGACCTGAAAAAAAAAATGAAAAAAAAATGAAAACAAAAATATAAAAACTCACAGACGGGGTCGGCAATAAAAGAGTGACAGACGATGGCGGACGAGGAGTGACGGACGACGGCAAGAAGACAACAGCAGCAGCTGTCACGCGACTCACGTCACGTACCAACAGCAATAGCAGATGCAGAAGCAGAACCAGATCGGGAGAGGCGGAGGGAGGTAGAGAGACCAGACAGAGAGTGCAGAAAACCGCGATCTGCACTTATATCAGACGCCAAAACGGCGTCGTTTTCGCTTGGCCAAAACGACGTCGTTTTGGCTGAATTTTTTTTTTTAAAAAAAAGGGCCGACTCGGCCTCTCCGAGTCGCCCCGAGCTGGCCCGACTTGGGCCAACTTGAGCTCGATTGGGCCGATTTTGCACAGTATCCAAGTTAAAAACCATTATTGTGATTTTCAATGAAATTTAATTTTTTTTTTTTTTAAATTCCAACTCTCCTCATATGATATTTAAATTGTAAATTATTGATATATTATTTGAAGAATTAATATTTGTTTTATATGATAACTTCATTTTATATAAAGTTACATTACATTTTAATTCAAAATGAAATGCAGAATTCCAATTATATAACTGTATAAGTGATACATTATTTGTACATGGCGAAAAAACAAATTATTAAGTACTAATGTGCAAAAGCTTTACAATTTCATTGAATTAATCTTAGTTAAAAATCTTATGTAGGTATATTAGGTCTTAAAATAATATTAAATTGTATATATAGTGACATTTGCCATTAAAAAACCTCAATACGTCACAATATAACTGCAGAATAAATTCTTAAAAATATGAGTTAATATTACTTTAATCCAATTTAAGTTGTTTTCTAAAAAAAAGTAGTTTTAATTTATTAATTTTAAACATAATTCAATTTCAATTATTATATTTGTCAACATTTTGAAATTTGAAACTGCAATCGGATTGTACTGGTATTGGTTGACCACGGTAAAACAATGGTGCGTCCATATGACTTGCACTGGTATATGAAAATTTAACGCATTAAAATTGTAAGACTTGTCCTGGTATATGAGCGCGGCCGCATTGAGACGGTGGTGTAGCTGCACACCAATATCGAAATACGTACGTCACTATATTATAGTGTCACTCCAGTCACACACCTATGATCACTGCAAGGTTTATGCTTTAGTTGAGTGTGAAAATTTTAGATTTTAGAACTTATTACTTGGATGTGTGAAACTAAAATTATTAAATATAAAAATATTCAGGGATAATTCCAATTTTGTTTGTAACGTTTAACGAATTATTAATTTATGCATTTTGAATACCCATCCTCCTAAAAGTTTTACAAATTCATCAAGTTATTTTCTTTTATCGTTTAACTACACTCAAACACGTTACAAACTCTTTGAATATTAAAATATCCTTACTCAACATTTAAAAAAGCATTCAGAAATAATAATGTCCGTAACTTGTTAACCCGAACATTGGAATCGCTCACGAAACAAATATGATGTTTATTGACGTCATAAATGCATTTTTCTAAACTTTAAACAACTTTTGACGTTGGCAAAACGTCAAACTTGTTAGCAGAACGTCTTCAACGTTGATCTTAACAAGATGACGTCACCTAACTTGTTAACATAACATTGGAGTTGTTCCTAGAATAATTTTGACGTTTGCTGACGTCATACGTCAGTTTTTGTTTAGTTTGAACAAGTTCTGACGTTGTGGTAATGACAAACTTGTTCCCAGAACAATTTCGACGTTGATCTTAACAAGATGACGTCACTTAACTTGTTAACCATAACGTTAAAGTTGTTCATAGAACAACTTTGAGGTTTGCTGATGTCATACGCCTGTTTTTGTTAAGTTTGAACAAGTTCTGACGTTATCGTAATGACAAACTTGTTCCCAAAACAACTTCGACGTTGATCTCAACAAGATGACGTCACCTAACTTGTTAACAAAACGTTAAAGTTGTTCATATAACAACTTTAACGTTTGTTGACGTCATAGGCCCATTGTTGTTAGTTTTTAACAACTTCAGACGTTGTCTGAACGTCAAACTTGTTTAATAAACAACTTCAACGTTGATGTTAACAAGATGATGTCACCTAACTTGTTACCGTAACGTTATAGTTGTTCATAGAACAACTTTGACGTTTGCTGACGTCATACACCAGTTTTTGTTAAGTTTGAACAAGTTCTGACGTTGTTGTAACGACAAACTTGTTCAGACAACAACGTCAACGTAGGTCTCAACAAGATGACGTCATCCAACTTGTTAGCGCAACGTTGGAGTTGTTCATATAACAACTTTGACGCTTGCTGACGTCATATGCTAGTTTTTGTTAAGTTTGAACAACTTGGAATGTTGTGGCAACGTCAAACTTGTTCAGATAACAACTTCGACGTTGGTCTCAACAAGATGACGTCATCAAACTTGTTAGCACAACGTTGGAGTTGTTATATAACAACTTTGACGCTTGCTGACGTCATACGCCAGTTTTTGTTAAGTTTAAACAACTTGGAACGTGTTGGTAACGTCAAACTTGTTCAGATAACAACTTTGACGTTAGTCTCAACAAGATGACGTCATCCAACTTGTTAGCATAACGTTGGAGTTATTTATTTAACAACTTTGACGTTTGCTGACATCATACCTGTACTTTTTGTTAAGTTTGAACAACTTTGGACATTGGGGTAACGTCAAACTTGTTTACAAAACAACTTCGACGTTGATCTCAACAAGATGAAGTCATCCAACTTGTTAGTATAACGTTGGAGTTGTTCAGATAACAACTTGGACGTTTGCTGATGTCATACCTATATTTTTTGGCAAGTTCGAACAACTTCGGACGTTGGGGTAACGTCAAACTTGCTCAGAAAACAACTTCGATGTTGGTCTCAACAAGATGACATCATCCAATTTGTTAGCATAACGTTGGAGTTGTTTAGAGAACAACTTGGACGTTTGCTGATGTCATACCTGTACTTTTTGTCAAGTTTGAACAACTTCGGACGTTGGGGTAACGTCAAACTTGTTCAGAAAACAACTTCGATGTTGGTCTCAACAAGATGACGTCATCCAACTTGTTAGCATAACGTTGGAATTGTTCAGAGAACAACTTGGACGTTTGCTGCCGTCATACCTGTACTTTTTGTCAAGTTTGAACAACTTTGGACGTTGGGGTAACGTCAAACTTGTTCACAGAACAACTTCCACGTTGGTCTCAACAAGATGACGTCATCAAACTTGTTACCTTAACGTTGGAGTTATTTAAAGAACAACTTGAACGTTTGCTGACGTGATACTTGTACTTTTTGTCAAGTTTGAATAACTTCGGTCGTTGGGGTAACATCAAACTTGTTTAGAGAACAACTTTGACGTTGGTCTCAACAAGATGACGTCATCTAATTTGTTAGCTCAACGTTGGAGTTGTTCACAGAATAACTTGGACGTTTGCTGACGTCATACCTGTACTTTTTGTCAGGTTTGAACAACTTCAGTCGTTGGGGTAACGTCAAACTTGTGTAGACATTGGTCTTAACAAGATGACGTCATGTAACTTGTTGGCTCAACGTTAGAGTTGTTTACAGAACAATTTAGACATTTGCTGACGTCATACCTGTACTTTTTGTCAAGTTTGAACAACTTTGGACGTTGGGGTAACATCAAACTTGTTCAAAAAACAACTTCGACGTTGGTCTCAACAAAATGACATCATCCAACTTGTTAGAATAACGTTGCAGTTGTTCAGAGAACAACTTGGACGTTTGCTGACGTCATACCTGTACTTTTTGTTAGGTTTTAACAACTTTGGACGTTGGGGTAACGTCAAACTTGTTGAAATAACAACTTCGACGTTGGTCTTAACAAGATAACGTCAACCAACTTGTTAAGATAACGTTGGAGTTGTTTGTAGAACAACTTCTACGTTAATGTCAATTTTTAATAATAAAAAATAGTTAATATAATATTATATTTTATAATAAATTATTATATTTATATATTATTTCAATTATAATATTATATATTTAATTTAATAATAAAATATTAATACTAACTTAAAATATTATGAAATATTATTATAATACTATATTTTAGAATAAAATATTATATTTATATATTATTTTATTATTAAATTATTATTTTAATATTATTTATTATAAAATTATTATTTTAAATCTGCAGCAACCGGTTGAAACCGGTTGCTGCAGGTTGCAATAGAAACTATTTGGCTGCCAACTGGCAGCCAAATATGTTTGTATGGTACAAACAACTTTGTTGTTTGTACCATAGCCATTCCCTTGTATTTAAGGTTAGACAGGAAAGATTCATATAAAGCCTGAGTGTTTCATGCATTATTAGTTAATGGTTAAAAATAAAAATAGGTATACTTATGATGTTATTATTTTTTTAGACAGGAAAAATGGAATCCAGTTGAGCCGCTGGTCGAGCAATGGATGCATATGTAATCCAATTGGCAGATATAAATTCAGGTGCTTCTTCATCACAAGGCCCCCAAAATCAGAACCAAGCTCCGGCTAGCTACTACAACTTCCCTAACCTTCGTCTACATGGTCTCTCTCTATCCTTCATTCCTTCATTGATATATATTAAGATAGGGATATGAATTCCCTCCTCCACTGAGCTAAATTTGCTGCTAGCCTTTTAAATTTGTATTTTCAAAACTATTGTAAACAAATATATATATATATATATAACTTTTAAAAAAAAAAATTCCAAACTATTGAACTTTTTTTCTCAAACAAATATTTTATCCATCTTAAACATTAATACAAAAAATGTTGATAATTAGTATAAAAACCATCATAGGGTGCAGGAGGCAGAAAGCTTAGGTGCTGTTTGAAACCCTTTTTGAAAATGGTTTTCCAATTTCTGAAATGAAAAACGCTTACAAGTGCATTTGGTAATCGTTTTCAAAAACATGTTTTCGAAAATCATAACGTGGAAGTGAAAAACAAAATTTTTCCATTTTCCATGGTTTTCAAAAATGGAAACAGTAAAAATGAAAACCATAGTCTCTAGTCACAACAGATGAAAAAAATGAAGACAACCATACATGAAGATCACCACCCCACCATAGATGAAGATCATTACCAGATCTGACCCAACCACAAAAAAAAAAAAAGAAAAAAAGCACACACACACACACAAAATTCAAAAAACACAAACACAAATCAATCCATAGATGAAAAATCTCACCTACACAAACCAGAAAAACCCATCTCAAAAACACAAACACAAATTATCAATCGGCATTGAAAGCATCAAAACATCCAATCCAATTGCCGACAAAGAGTGGTGATGGAAAATGAGAGAGAGAGCAGTGTGGTGAGAGAGAAAGTGGCAATGGAAGATATGAGAGAGAGCGGTGGGTGTGTATGAAGAAGAGAGAAAGAGAGCAGTGGCGTGGGACCATGAGAGAGATGTTGGTGAGGTGAGTGAATAAATGAGGTGGAGACCATGAGATGGTGGTGAGGTGAGAGGAAAAATAATGACACAGTGATGAGGTGAGAGAAAAAATCTTTTATTATTTTTTGTTTTCCAAAATGATACATCATTTTCCATTTTCGAAGTGAGTTTTAAAAAATGTTGTCAAACACATTATCATTTTTAAAAACTTTACTTTCAAAACATATTTTTTGTCTTCAAAAACACTTTTCAAAAGCATCATCTTAAAATTATATTCAAACGCACCCTTAACCATCTAGGCAACTGCCCGGCTACCAAGATTTTGTATTATGGAGTTCGTACTTACAGATTTCAAATGCATTATGTATAATGTTCTTGCAAACTTGATCGTTTGGGAGCTACATGACATCATTTTGGTGCTCAAGAATCAATGAATCTAGATCTGATATTCAATTTCTCAGTATACAAGTGTCAACAGATTTTGCAAAACTGAGCCAAAATTGAATGAAATTAATGGTTTCTTTTTTTTTTTTTTTTTTTACTTCGTATTAAATTTACACAGACGACGAGGAACAATACGGCCAAATCTGTGAGCCTTTGTTGGAAATTAAACATGATTTTTATAGACACAAGCATGCATGAATCATGGAGGAGTTTAATTATAGATGCATTTGGAAGTTTGTGTTCATGTATTTAGAATATTCATGTATTTGGAGAGTTCATGTATTTAGATGATTTATGACATTTAATAAGTTACATGTATGTGAGAGTTCATTGTATTGTAGTTATGAGAGTTTATCCATAACTCTCTCTTGAGTCCTATAAATACCTAGGTGGTATTGTCATTCATGAAAGTGTGAGGAAACTTGAAATTTGAGAGTGGGCAATGGTGAGAAACAAAATTGTATGAAGTTAGAAAAAGTTCATAAAGAAGTTTATTTCTCCTTCCAAAATATTTGTCTAATCCTTATTTAGTTTGAGTGAATTCTCACCACCAAGTTTCCAACAGCCTTTTCATAAGGCAGCACTAGAAGGTGACTGGAAAAAAGCTACAGGTATCTTTGATATCTCAGGGCACGATTCTCCATCAATCATGGCTATCACAAAGCAACTTGAAACTGCTCTTCGCATTTGCAATAGAGGCAAGACAAATTGCTTTTGCTAAGGAGATATTACAATTGATTCAACCAGAAGACTTGATTTTGCAAGATCATAATGGAAACACTGCCTTCTCTGTCGCCGCTGCAACTGGAAATTTAGAAATTACTATGGCCATGATGGAGAAGAATCCAACTTTAGTGACACTCAAAGATAGTATGAATAAGACACTGCTCTACAAGGCTGTTATGTTCGAACGAAAGGAAATGGCAATGTATCTATGTTATACAACTGTTACATCTTTGGATCCAGACGAACGAACTGATTTGTATTTCAGAAGTATCAAGACCGACTTGTGTGGTACGTATACATTTTGTTGCACTTTGCTTGTTAATTTGGAGATGGATACCCATTTGCAATTCTTGAATTAAAGCAATTTCTTTTATATATATATATATAATTTGTCTAATTAATTTAAAGTAAAGACACAAATGTGACTTCAGAAGCGAGGCATTTTAGATCACTAGTGAAAACCAATAGCCCAACTCTTTCCTATTTTCTTTGTATCTAATTACAAAATTGTTAAAATTTTGTGTCAGTAGTTTATAACAAATCATTTAGAGATATGAAATATATTTCACATGTATATGTCTCATGCTTTTAAGTATCATTCCTAAATCTCGTGAGTCGTGAGTGAATTTTTCAGGTATGGCATTGAAGTTGCTAAAAGAATTTCCGGAGCTAGCTTTGAGCCGTGATGTTAATAGTGAAACCGCCTTGCATTTGTTGGCCGGAAAGCTTTCATCTAAATTCAGTTAGTATTCACAATACCTATAATTAGTATCGCTGCAAAGTGAAAATAATTATATTTTTGGCTGAGCTAATTCGTGCTTATCCTTCTTTGGTACACAAATTGGATGAGAATCATCGATCCATATTTCATTTTGCAAATTTACTTCGTCATACTAGTGTATTCAATCTAATACACGAATTAGGCTTCCATAAGGAGGTAATAGTTACATATGTAGATGTTCATGATAATAATATGCTGCGTCTAGCTGCCAAGTATCCAGATCCACCTCCACCCAGTAGCATGTCAAGTGCAGCAGTAGAAATGCAACAAGAATTAATAATATTTCGGCTAAAACTTTCCCATTCATCAATGTCTTAAATTTTCACATTTCTCTTTTGGCATACACATTTTAAACATTTAACTATCATAGTTGTTGTTATTAATTGTAAAATGCTGATAGGAGGTTGAAAAGTTGGTTCCACCTTCATTAAGAGAAGCCAAAAATGCAGAGGGCTTCACACCTCGAGAGTTGTTCATTATGCATCATAGACGTTTAGTGCAAAGTGGAGCTGAGTGGATGAATAGCACAGCTTCCTCATGTATGGTTGTTGCCACACTCATAGTTACCGTGGTCTTTTCAACACCCTTTACTGTTCCAGGTGGTAGCAATGATAAAACTGGAGTAATCCTTCTTCTTAAGAAAACTTGGTTTCATGTGTTTGCTATATCAGATGCAATAGCACTGTCCTCTTCTTCATTCTCCATTCTAATATTTCTCTCTACCATTACATCAGGTTTCACGCACAAACTGATTTTCATATATCTTTACCTCGTAAGTTGATGATTGGTATCGTAGCTCTCTTTATGTCTATAGTATCCATGATGGTAACTTTCACCTCAAACTACTTCTTAGTGATAGAGTTGCTATACATTTCTAGTTACTTCTAGAATTACTTAGAAAGTAAGAGATTTGTATGGAAAAGTCCAGAGAAATATGCAAGTTGGCAAGTTGAAAGTGTAGAACTTTCTACATTTGTTTATGTGAAACCACCAACTTAGGCAGCCTATAAATAGGCTCAAAACTTTCTAAATTGATGACAACTGGAAACACTACTCACAAAAGCCTCTATGTTTCCATACTCCTCCATCTATCAAAACTTCTCTTTTCAATATAATATAATATATTTGTATCCCAAACTCCATTAAAAAAAATAGGACCCATTTTTGCTCTCAAAATTTGTGGAAGATTATTGAAGAGGAATTTAGCATCTCAAAAGATACTTCCACTCTTTCAACCACCTAAAAAAAGGCAATAGAAGAAAATATGCAAAAAGATTTTCAAGCATTATTTGCTATTTAGCAAGCATTGTCAAGCGATATTTTTCCACGTATCATGGGAGCCAAAGACATGTTGCAGAAAGAGTTTCAAGGAAACAAAAAGTTACACATTATTAAACTACAATATTTGAGAAGAGATTTCAAAAATATTAAAATAAAGGATAATGAAACCACTAAAGATTATTTTTCAAGAATAAAAGAATTAGTTAATCAAATGAGAGCCTATGGTGAAAATATCATTGATAAATCAATAGTTCAAAAAATATTAATTAGTTGTATAGAAAAATATGATCCAATAATATCTGCTGTTGAAGAGTCTAAGAACATAGAAACCTTGTCTTCAACAGAATTAATAGGCTCTCTTGAAGCACATGAAAAAAGATTGGAAAGGCAAAATGAAAATTCTGTGGAGAATGTCTTTCAATCTAAAATCAAAATGTGGTCTCATAAATTTAAAGATAGTGGTTAAAATTCAGAAGTTAAGTTTAAAAATAAAGAAAATCAACAATCTAAAAATAAAAAAATATTCCTTCATCTGGAATTTGTAAAAAATAAAGAGGTCATTTGGAAAAAAAAATGTTGGTTTAAAGGAAAGTCACAATGTCAAAATTGTAAAAAGTTTGGGCATTCAATAAAAGATTGTAGACTAAAAGGAAATCATCAAGTTAATTTTACTGAAGAAAAAGAAGAAGAAGAAGAAAATTACTTTTTCATGTCTACCAAAATGCTACTGAAGAGAAAAATGAAACTTAACATTTGGATAGTGGCTATAGTAATCATATGACAAAAGATGAAAAAATTTTCTGCAGTCTTGATAAAATAGAAACAAAAGTAAGAATTGGAAATAGTGAATTTATAGAGGCTATTGGAAAAGATATTGTTACTGTAAATATGAAAAAGGGCAAGAGGTACATAAATGATGTGCTTCTCGTCCCTAACATAGCTCAAAATCTATTGAGTGTAGGACAAATGATAGAGAAAGAATACTCTTTGCATTTTGAGGGAAATTCTTTTTCAATATATGACAAGAAAAATAAAGCCTTAGAAATTGTAAGAGTTAAAATGAAAGAAAGTAGATGTTTTCCTATCTAATAGAAACATAGTACTGATGCAACTATTAAGACAAAAATAGATGATTCATGGCTTTGGCATAAGAGGTTCGGACACTTCATCTTTCATGATCTAAAGATCCTACATTAGAAAAATATGATGTAGGGCCTTCCAGTGATAACAAAAATCAATAATGTTTGTGTGAGATGCATGCTTAAGAAACAACATCGACAATCATTTCCATTCAGAAAAGCATGGACAGCCAAGAAGCCTTTGGCATTTGTCCACACAGATGTTTGTGGACTAATGCAAACTCTAACACATGATCAAAATAGGTACTTCATTCTTTTCATCGATGACTTTACCAGAATAATGTGGGTGTATTTTCCAAGAGAAAGATCGCAAGTTTTTGAGATCTTTCAGAAATTCAAAACTTTTGTCGAAAAGCAAAGCGGTTAACAATTGAAGACAACCATAAATGATCGAGGAAAGGAATACATCTCCAATCAATTCAACAAGTTCTGTGAAAAAGAAGGCATGGAGCACCAGCTTAGCATCGAATATGCCTTAGAATAGAATGGGGTATCTGAAAGAAAAATTAGAACAGTGATGATGATGACAAGATTAATGCTGATGGAGAAGGGCTTACCCAAAACTTTTAAGGTAGAAGTAATGAACATGGCTGTCTATTTACTTAATAGGTGTTTGACAAAAACAATTTAAGACTAGGCATCAATAAAAGCTTGGAGTGGGAGAAAGCCTTCACAAAACATCTCAAAATGTTGAGGTGCATATGCTATGTACATATCTTAAAGCAAAAATAGAAGCAGGTTAGATGAGAAGACTAAGAAAGACATCTTCTTAGGCTATAACAGTCAATCAAAAGGATATTGAATCTATAGCTTAAAACAAAAACTCTAATCATCAACAAAGGTGTTCAATTTAACGAAGATGTAGCATACAATTAGGAGACAAAAAAGTCGAAAGAAAGAGCATCATCTTATTAGCACTAGCTTACCAACAATATGAAAAGGAGCACAATTAAGCATTGTTAAGGGATGAACCTGCATAGCCAGAAAACTCTTCACCAAAATTACCACTAATAAGAACAAGGCCATTATTAGAAAAATATAAGACATGTAACCTGACAATGGTTGAACTGGAAAGCTATGAAGCCACCTCTAAACAAGAAGTATGGAAAAAGGCTATGGAAGAAGAAATCTGGATGATAGTAACAAAAAAAACAAAAACAAAAAAAAAACAAAACAAAACAAAACAAAACACAAGAATCAAGAGATCTTTCTAGAGACAAAGAAGTCATCTGACTTAAGTGGCTAGATAAAACAAAACTTATGGTTCAATCTAAAAATAGAAGGCACGTATGGTGGCGAAAGAATACTCACAACAATTTGGTGTTGACTATAATGAAACCTTTGCTCTAATTGCTCGTTTCGACATGATAAGACTCTTGTTATGTTCGCTGCTCAAAAGAAATGATAGATTTATCAACTAGATATGAAATCTGCATTCTTAAATGAGTATCTTGAAAGAAGAAATATATATGGAGCAACCACAAGGATTCATTATCCCAGGAAAAGAAAACGGGGTTCTCAAGTTGAAGAAAGCACTGTACAGGTAGAAGTAAGCACCGAGGGCTTGGAATAGTAAAATTGATGAATACTTCACAAGTCACTAATTCAAAAGGAGCAAAAGTGAACCAACACTCTACATCAACACCCAAGTTAATAATCTTCTTATTGTTTTTTTATATGTTGATGATCTCATCTATATAGGAAATAATGAGAAGATGATGGTATAATTTAAGGAAAATATGATGAAGACATTTGAGATGACAGACTTGGGTTTAATGCACTACTTTCTTGATATTGAGATAAATAAAAAAAAAAATTAGAATCTTTATATCATAGAAGAAATATACTGATAATCTTCTAAAGAAACTCAACATAAGCGAATGTAAACTCATGGCAACTCCTCTTATCATTGCAAAAAAATTTAGAAAAGAACACAGGTCAAACAAGGAAGATGCTTCGCTTTACAAAAATCTTATTGGAAGCTTGCTGTATCTGACTACCACAAGACCAGATATTATGTACGTTATAAGTTTATTTTCGAGGTTTATGTAGGATTCGACTAAAGTCCATTATGGAGTAGTAAAGCAGATTCTTAGATACCTATAAGGAATGAAAAACTATGAGATATAGTGCAGACCTTCAAAAAATTATACATTGATCAGTTACACAGATAGTGATTACATAGGATCATTAGATGACATGAAAAGTACTTTGGGATACGTATTTACATTTGGCTTGAAAATCATTTCATTGGCATCAAAGAAATAATCAACTAATGCTCAATCATTAGCGGAAGTTGAGTATGTGGCTACAGCACTCATAATTAGTCAAGCTATATGGCTTAAGCGCATATTTGAAGACATAAGAGAGACACAAAAGGAACCTATAGAAATCTACTACGATTATAAATAGGCAATAGCAATGGCGAAGAACCCCATGTTCCACAATAGAACTAAACATATAAGTATTAAATATCATTTCATCAAAGAAATTGAAGCGAACAAGGAAATAAAGGTCAAGTTTTGCAAGACTGAAGATCAATTAGCAGACATGTTCATAAAAGCACTAGCAAGAGGCAAATTTGAGCAACTGCATGACATGATTGGAGTTGTTAAAATGTGTAACAAGGAGGAGTGATAGAGTTACTACACATTTCTAGTTACTTCTCAAATTACTTGGAAAATAAGAGATTTGTATGGAAAAGTCGAGAGAAATATGCAAGTTGGCAAGTTGAAGTGTAGAACTTTCTACATTTGTTTATGTGAAACCACCGATGTAGGCAACCTATAAATAGGCTCAAAACTTTGTAAATGGATAACAATTGGAAACACTACTCATAAAAGTTTCTATGTTTCCATACTCCTCCATCTATCAAACTTCTCTTTTCAATATAATATAATATATTTGTATTCCAAACTTTTGAGAGCTATTATAACTCACCTGCTACCAATATCTTCTGTTTACTTAGAAATCTAGCTATCTACTCCAATACCATCACTATCTTCATGCTATACAACACACGACATTATTTTCTAATAACACATTTTCTCAACACGCACTATTTCTATTTACAATCATAATTTTTAATCAACTATCCAATGGTGACAAGTCATTTTATCTCCCAATCCTATCTCTCCAATTTGCATCAGTGCCCACCTCTCTATTTGGTCTGCTGTAATTTTCCCTTCTTGAGAGACTTATTGCTTTTGACATATCGTGATTCGCCTCTACTACCTGTAATTGGCAAATATATCAAGCTCTTCCGGCTCCGTCTCTTCTGGTTTTCTAAATTAGCAAAGTAAATGCTAGAAAACTCAAAGTTGTGTACGCTTATCATCTCAAACAGTGGAGCTTTCTTTTCCTTTCATCTATGTATGAGAAAATGGCCCATCATGCGTCTTTTCATTGCTCAGGTTTTGACAGGTTTCAAATGCCATTGTTATATGTATTTCAAGGATCATTAAGATGAAATGTGTAAATTGAAACTTTATGACATTAAACCCTTTTTTTTGCATTATGTGGTGTATCCAAATCATATACATTACTAACAAAATACATAAAAAGATTGTGACTATAGAAAAGATAAAGGAAATCAACCATCTCTGAATTAAACATACTAGAACAGGATAGATATAACAGTTGTATAAACAACTTTCAAATGCATTTTTTCATCTCAATGTTATTTCTCCATTGTCCATTGCGCAAAACCTACTTATAACTACTACTAAAAAGTAACCCAAATGGCAAATACCAATTACCTTTTCGTCTGATATATGTCATCCCATCATTTCTGAAAACGAAAATAGTTAATGATGGATGACAAACTTTCTTATACTGGTAAATGCGGAAAAACGATATGATCCGGGAATGCAATTCAAGCAATTTCTGCACTCAGTATGCTAAACTATCCTAGAGAGAAATTTACAAATTGACTTGCATAAAAGAAAGATAAGGGACCAATGCATGATCAGAAATTATTCTGACAATTAGAAAGATGATAATAGTGATTAGAGCAAGCCGTAACTCTTGCTTTCGCCCACTTCAGTTATAGATCTACAGTTAAACCTTGAAAGTTAGTGGGTGCCAAAGTACCTGTAAATTAAGACAATAATAAATTGAGACCAATAGACTTTCATATTTCAGTTACTATATTATCAAACAATCATAACTCTTCAATGACAATATCATTTCTAACAATTCATTTCTTAAAAATCTTCAGTACTAAATATTTCAGCCTTTAACAGTCGATTTCAAGATTTATGAAATAGAAGCTGAGACAGAGTTGCCATAAAGGGACAAAGACCAAACTGATACAGAGAAAAGATTGATCTTGGTGCACAAGTTGTACCCTTTGTGCAACATGCACACCTAGTATGCAACTTGCACGTCACTCAATAGCTCTCCACGTTCAGCTTGTATTGCACATCAACAGAATCTCGAGAAAATCTAAGAGATCCTGACGTTTTAAACTTTTCTAGGTCCTGCTGCTACTATTGGAAAGATACTTATCTCTTACGAGACTCTACATTATGAGACTCTACCTGCTGAATTTCATAATGGTTATATGGTATTGCTCTTTTGTTATTTGTTACTGATACAATCGTTTAAAGATGTTGGTGTTTGCTCACATACATTATTGTGCATTTTGTTTTGAACTAATATATGAGTATATTGTGTAGATTTCGCATTGAAATTATTGAAAGAGAATCGACAGTAGCTTTGGCCCATCAAGGTTGCATATATGACAAATATAGTCTCCGCCTTGCATGTGCTGGCCTTGAAAGCCCACATCAATATTCAGTTAGTCACGAAGCATGTATGTGAGAGTCACATTCATATTCAGTTAGTGTGTGTGTGTGACATTCATATTCATTATTCAATTAGTGTGCGTATGGCAAATTGCACAAACCCGTTAAGGTTTGACATAATTGCACAAAATGATGATGTTTGGGAAACCTATACTAACTTCCCCTGAGATTTTAAAAACTCAATACAAACCTCCTCTACTGTCAAATAACACTGTTAAATCCTCACAGTCAATGTTCAAAGGTACAAAAAGATAAAATACCCTTCAATAAATTTAAAATTAATATAATATATATTTTTAATTTAATTAAAAAAAAAAAAAAACTAGTCTCTATGGTAGACTAGATCTTGGTCTCCTATGGAGACCAAAAATTGGTCTCTAGCGATGGAGACAAGTGGTCTCATCGTTGGATACCTCTGACCTCTAAACTTCTAACTCATCTTGGTCTCCAGCAATCGAAACCTCCATCTCTAGCGATGGAGATCTCCATCACTGGAGACTCAGTATACAAACATATTTATAAGAGGTTGAGATAATGATGTCACATTCATTGAAAGAAATGAAAAATGCAGAGGGCCTTACACCAAGAGAGTTGTTCAACATAGAACGCAACAATTTACTGTAAAGTGCACAACAACATATGAGGAGCATCGCTAGGTCTTTTATGTGTTTTGTTTTCTTTATTCCCATGACTTTGACAGCACTCTTCATGTTTTCTGATAAAATCAGCAAAATAATACCCTTGCATCTCTGTTCTGAATTGTCTGTGGATCATCTTGTCTTCACAAAAAGAAAATGACTTTCTCGTGTCTTCACCACTGAAGTATATGGTTGCTGTCAATGCTGTGCACTCAACTTTGATATCAATGATGGTAGCGTCTAACACAATTTCTTACATTCGATTATACGACTCATCAAGCTGGATTCTTTGGTTTTGTTTGCTATCTGTGTTGGTGTTAGTCATGTCATTTGAATGGATTGTTTTGAAATTGTATTTATACATACTTATATGAATGATTTTTTTTTTTTAATATACATATTTTTAATCGGGGAACTTCATTTCAGTCCCTGAGATTTTAAAAAACATCAAGTTTTTAAAGATTTTTTAGAAACAACCTTTTTATCCCTAATTTTTCCAAAAATCTTAAAAAAAGTCCAAATTGCCAGTTAACTAACTATCAGCATTAACAGAATGCATTAAAAAATAGTTTTGCTTTGGTAGTTGTTAGTGACACATAAATTACTATATTATCTTAATAAATAATGAATTCATAAATTAAATTGTCTAAAACATCCTTAAACTTAAGTTATTAAATTACAATTTAAATTGGTTAAAGCCACTGTTGACTGTTAGTTGACAGAAGATTTGAACTTTTTTCAAAGTTTTTAAAAATTAGGGATGAAAAGAATTTTTTCAAAAGAGCTTTAAACACCTGATATTTTTCAAAACTTCAAAAATTAAAATGAACTTTCAATACTTTTATAAAATAATGAATTTATAAGTTAAATTGTCTAAGATATCCATGAATTTAAATTAGGGATATTTGTAAAAACCCCTCTGAAAAGCAAAATAATAAGAAAATACATCCACTTTTTAAAATATTAGGTAAACTACCCCCCACCGTTAAAATCTGTACAAACCGTTAGAGATTTCCATCCATAATTGTTAAAAGTCCAAAATGCTTTCAATTTTGAAAGGGATATTATGAAAAAACCCCCCTGAAAAGCAAAATAATTGGAAAACACCCCCCCAAACTGAGGGTATTTTGGACTTTTAACAATTGTGGATGGAAATCTCTAACGGTTTGTACGGATTTTAATGGTGGAGGGTAGTTTACCTAATATTTTAAAAAGTGGGGATATTTTCTTATTATTTTACTTTTCAGGGGGGTTTTTACAAATATCTCTTTAAATTATTAAATAATAATTTAAATTACTTAAAGTCACTGTTGATCATTAGTTGATTGATAGTTTGAACTTTTTTTGAAAGTTTTTGAAAAGTTAGGGATGAAAAAAACTATTTTCAAAAGAGCTTTGAAAACCTGATATTTTTCAAAATTTCAAGGATAAAATGAAGTTTTCTCTTTTTAATTTCATATCGTCAATTTTGTGAATCATTGGATTTGAATATAATGATCAATAACTACACTAGTTTTATTATGATACTAATCCTCTATAGTAACATAACCCTATGTGATAATAATGGATTAATAATATTATAGTTTTTGTTCTGAAGCTATAGTTGAATTATTTGCATATACTGTTGTGTAGACAAGTTCTATTGAATTGGATATGACATTGTCGGCTTCATCATAATGAGAAAAGAAGTCTATTGGGAAATGGCCATTAACATATAATTCAATATGTTCTTAATTTCAAATTTTGTAAACTTACAATTAAAACCATCATCAGGAAGTTAGATATGTACATTTTGAAGTAACACTCGATTTCACACTGTGATGAAAGTGAACACCCTGCTAGGTTTAAGTACTTGATTGATATCTATTCACAAAGAACTAAATTTTGGTAGTTAAAGGAAACTCTCCTGGCAAATTATTTGTATTCATGCAGATATGGTTTTCTTGTGAATGAAGCTTTCTATTGGAATATAGGATATAGGATAAATAATGAAAATAGTTGTAGTGGTATTCTTTGTTATGATACATTATATGTGATTTTATATGACTCTACCGTAGGATACTATGGAATTTGTTTATTATAGTTCATCTTCACAAGGGCCTTGACCTGTGGACAAGCAAATTAGGTAAGGATGAAAACTAATTCCAATTTATATTAATTATAACACTTAGTGGGCTTCCACCTTTTAAAAGAATATTACTAGTTGGTGAATATCTATCAATTTAACAAAGAATTATGGAATCCTTATCAATTTAAGAGGTGAGAATTTCCTCTTAACAATAAATAGGAGCAGCTCCTTTTCAAGAATCCATAAGCAAAGATGTGCAAAGTATTTCACTTCCCTGATATTAACTTGGAATTTGATCAAAAGATACGTAATTGTATAAAAAAAACTATTAACAGTGAAGCCATAAATGGAGGCATATGTAGAGGTGTGTGTCATTAGTTATCTTAGTGGAGCAAATAATGTGGAATCTAAATTATTGACTTGGTGGACCAAATAATGTGGTGGGTACCACCAAATAATGTGATGGCTATCACAAACTTTGTATTTATAAATTAAAGGAAGCAAGTTGCACCATCATATCTTTGTCTATAAATAGGCAATTGTAATGCATCTCTCACACATCACATTTCTGAACTCTTCAGTGCACTTGAGAAGTTTTTCTCCTTAGTTATCTCCTAAATTCTAAAGAGAGGTTGTATTATTGTTGTTGGTCTAATTTATTTTCTTACTTTTATTTCTTTTCAATATTATTCTCGATTTTAGACTTATGTTGGATTAGAATATCATCGGATCATCGTAATAGTGGTATTAGAATCATAAGTTCTTTAGAAAATTATGAATATGCTCTATGGTTGTAGTATCATCTGATCTTCCACATTAGAAAAGAATTGTTTCTGGTTATTGGAAATAAGTGTGGTGGTGTAAAAGTGCATGCCTAGGAAAGGTTCATACTAGAAAATACTTGGTATTTAAGTGTGTCCATTATGATCTACATCTCTTTCCTATGAACTAAATTGAAGCACCATTCATAGATACATGCACTATTTCGAAATAGGGGTACTATTGATGATAATGTTTATTACATGTCATGTGAATATATCACATAGATGGTAGTGAAATTTGAAATTGAGAGGTTCAATGGAAATAATTTTTCATTATGGAAAATGAAAATAAAGGCTATCTTGAGAAAAAATAATTGCCTACGAGCAATAGAAGAAATACTAGTCGAGATCATTGATGACACCAAGTGGATTGAGATGGATGGCAATGCAATTGCCAATCTCTATCTAGCCTTAGCAGATGGTGTATTATCAAGTGTAGCAGAAAAGAAGACAACTAAGGAGGTACGAGACACTTTGACGAAATTGTACGAGTTGAAGTCACTACATATGAAAATCTTCTTTAAAAAGAAGCTTGGTAATCTTCGAATGGCAGAATATACACTAGTAATCAACCACGTCAACACCTTAAATACTTTATTTTCTTAACTTTCAGTGTTTGGTCATATAATAGAGACAAATGAACATGCAAAATTCTACTTCAAAGTTTACCTAATTCATATAATCAACTTATCATCAACTTGACAAATAATATCCTAACAAACTATCTAGTTTTCAATGATATTGCGGTTGTTGTCATAGAAGAAGAAAGCAAGCAAAAGAACAAGAAAGACAATTTGGGAAGTAGTACACAAGCAGACGCTTTGTCAACGATAAGAGGGATGCAAACGGAGTATGGCTTCAATGGGAGTCTCAATCGTGGTATGTTAAAATCAAGAAGTAAGAAAAATATCAGATACTACAACTATAGCAAGAAAGGGCACGTCAAAAGTGAGTGTTGACACAATAAGAAGAATAAAGCTCATGAGTCATCAAACTCATAAGGATGTGTAACAAGTACCTCAGATGATAGTGATGTCTTATATAGTGAGGCGGCCATTGTAGTGGAAAGTAGATTACGATTTGCTAATGCTTGGATTCTAGAATCAGTAGCCACCTAGCACATGACCTCTTATAAATGATGGTTCCACATATATGAATCCATCTCAAGAAGAGCTATATTTATGGGTGATGATCATACTTTAAAAATCGTTGGTTTTGACACAATCAGGATAAAGATGCACAATGGTATAATTCACATTATTTACAAGGTACGACATATGGAGGGCTTGAAGAAGAATTTATTATTTTTAGGATAATTGGATGATCTCGTATGTAAGACCCATATAGAAAATGGGGTTTTAAAAATTGTTAAAGGTGTGTTTGTTGTCATGAAAGGAGAAAAGATTACTGCAAATCTATACATCTTTAAAAGAAAAACACTACTGAAGGTTGATTCATGTGTTGCATCTACTAACCATAGAGAAGAGTCAACAATGATGTGGCATTGTAAATTAGGCCACATATCTAAACGAGGTTTGAAGATTCTCTCCTAATGTAGATTGTTTCCTCGGCTCAAAATAATAAATCTACCTTTTTGTGAGCATTATGTGACAAGTAAGCAACATAGATTGAAGTTTAGCAATTCTATTGCTAGAAGCAAATGCATTCTAGACTTGATTTATTCTGATGTTTGAGAATCATTGAGTATATCCCTATGAGGAGCAAAATACTTTATATTATTAATTGATGATTACTCCAAAAAAAAAGTTGGGTGTACCATATCAAAAGGAAGTTAGATGTGTTTCTAGTGTTCAAGGCATTCGAAGCGCTAGTAGAACTTGAATATGAGAAAATGATTAAGTGATTGAGAACAGATAATGGAAAAGAATATACATATAAGGAGTTTCTTACTTTTTGCAAGTAAGAAGGAATTGAAAGGTAGTTCATAATCACATACACTCCTCAATAAAATGGGGTGGCAAAGCGGATGAATAGAATTCTTATAGAAAGAATAAGAGCTATGTTGAAGCCTGCAGGTTTACCTAAGTCATTTCGGGCAAAAGCAGTGAAGACCACCTATTATGTGATAAATCGATGTCTATTCATAGCAACTGAGTTGAAAACACCAATTGAGATTTGGATCAGTAAATTCGCTGATTATTGTACTTTACATTCGTTTAGATGTTCTGTGTATGTGATGTATAATGTTCAAGAGAGAACAAAACTTGATCTACAATTAAGAGAATATATATTCTTAGGGTATGCTGATAGAGTGAAAATGTATCGCCTGTGGGATCCTACTACTCACAAGGTTATCATCAATAGGTATGTTATCTTTGCAAAATATCAACTTTAAAGAAATAAAAATGATAGCATTTCAAAAGAAAATTAAGAGACTACAATTGCACGGGTGGAAAATAATTTAGAATATAAAAATTTAGATTCTTCTGAAGTAAAATCAGAGCACAAAGTACAAGCACTAGTAAAGACCAACACTCTAGAAATTCAATAGTCAACTTGAGAGAGGAGACCATTGGTATAGCACTCAGAGTATGTTACGGAGAGCAATGTTGCATACTGTTTTCTAACAGAATATGGAGAGCTTTCAACTTTCCATGAAGCTATAAGTAGCCTAGATGCATTTTTATGGATGACAACAATGCAAGAGGAAATTGAAACTTTACATAAAAACAAGACATGGGAACTTATACCTCTACCGTAAGGTCGAAAAGCCATTAGAAACATGTGAATCTTTAAGATCAAATAGGATGGTAATGACCAAATGGAACAGTATCGTGCAAAATTTGTGGTGAAAGGATATGCTCAGAAAGAAAGTATTGATTTCAATGAGATATTTTCCCTGGTGTTTCGACATACAACAATAAGGGTAATCTTAGCAATGTGTGTTACATTTGATCTACACTTAGAGCAATTAGATGTGAAAATTGCATTTTTTTCATGGAGAACTTGAAAAGAAATTTATATGGTCTAATCAAAAGGATTTGCTAAAAAAGGTAAAGAGAACCTAGTTCGCAGATTAAAAAAAATCTTTGTACGGTTAAAAACTAGTGTCGAGGTGTTGGTACAAGAGATTTGATTCCTTCATTATAAGTCTTGGATACAATTGACTTAGTCAGACTATTGTACATACTAAAGAGGTTTGCAGATGGTGATGATTTTATTATCTTGTTATTACATATGGATGACATGTTGATTGTAAAACCCAAAACTTTATTTTATGAAAATAATTTATTTTTTTGATGAACAATATTTTCATATGAATAGTATCTCCCTATGAATAGTATTTTTGAATGAATAGTGATTTTCGAGAGCAGACCTCGAAATTATAATTTCTGAAATAGGGTTTTCGATTTTCGGATGAATAGTATTTTCGAACGAAAATGATCAATGTGAATAGTAAATTTTGAAAAGTGGATCTCATAAAGTAAAAGTTCTGAAATTAATATTGAAATTGAGAAAAACTTAAACGAATCGAAAATAAATCCATTCGACTAGGTTATAATCGATTTGAAGCGTATTGAACGAAAATGCCCTTCTGATTATTTATAGAGTAATAAGGTGATTTGAAGTGTCTGGAGGGGTAAATCGAATTCTAGTACGATCTTCGAAGAGACTGGAAATCCCCAGATTGAATACTAGCATAATTCTCGAATCCGAATGCATAATTGGATTTTATTAGAATTTTCGGACACGTAATCAGATTTTCATAGAATTTTCAGAGGTGTCGGTTTGATTATAATAAAACTTTGGACAAATCAGAAATGATTTTCAAATTCGAAATGGATATGAAAATTTATTAAGGATTAGAATAAATTTAGTACCAAAGGAAATTATCAAAAAGGGCATGGTTGGATTCAATTGTAAAGAATAAGTGTTAGGACATTTTAGGAATTGAAAAAATGTGGTTGAATGAGTGCATAGGTTGGTGTAAAAGCATGAGAAAAAGGAAGCATGCATGCTTGGCATGTGGAAAGGAGAATTCATGCATGAGTGATATGTGTAAAGGTAAGTGTCATGCAAGAGTTACATGTGGCCTAAATGGATGACAAATGACATTAAATTATAAAGCATATATAAGTGAAATGAAAGAAATGAAAGAAGAAAAGAGTGTCACTCAGTCAAGCAAACAAGAAAGAAGAAAAAAAAAAAAAAAGAGAGAAGTGAGTGCTCTTAGTCAAGGAAAAAGTGAGGAACGATAGTAGCTATTCCCTTGGGTTCAAGGTGATTTTCAGGCCATTTTCAAACCAAAATGAGTTGCATGCTAGCATAGGACCAAGATTCAACCCTTGCATGTCCATTTCAAGAGGTAAGAACTTGATTTTCATAAGATTTTGTTATAAAAATGATTTATGTGTGTTGAATGGGCTGGTGTGATGTTTATGCTTGGATTATCATTTTTGTGTTGAAGTTTGAAGGTTTAAGGTCCCAAAATGATGATTGTAGTGTTGCATGTGAATCTAATGGAAATCCAAATGAGAAATTGATGAAATCTTGATGTTGGTTGCATGTAAGTTTTGGCCAAAGCAAGAACAAGAGGACTGCATGTTATTTTGATGATTTGATAGCATTCTTAAGAGCATTCCAAGTCCAACTAAGGCTATATGCAAGTTAAATAGGTAAGAATTTAAGTTCCATGATTTATCCTTGAGACAATGTTGGATTATGATCTTGTGATATTTATGTTGGGTTTATACTTTTAATGGGATGGTTGTGATTTGTTTATGTTGGTTTGAGGATTTGTAACTTCAAAACCATGAATATGAGGCTGCATGTGATATTGGATGCAAGGTTTGATGGAAAAACTCATATAGAATGCATGTAGTTTCGGCCATGATAGATGTTTGATAATTCAAATGGATTTTGGTTGTTTGATCATGATATTTAAGTGTTTTTGAAGTGCATGCAAGTAAAAATAATTATGAAAATATGGATATTATGGGCTATCTTGATGTTAAATTGAATAAGAAAATTGTTTTGGATGTTTTGAATAATATTATGAGTTGTCTTGATGTTAAGTTGAATAAAAAAATTGTTTTGGATGTTTTGAATGATATTATGGGCTGTCTTGATGTTAAGTTGAATGGGAAAATTGTTTTGGATGCTTTTGAATAACATTAGGAGTTGTTTTGATGTTGAATTTAATAAGGAAATGTGATGTTAAAATTTGAAGCAAGCTTTGAGGTTGCAAGCTGCCATGATTTAGTTTTTAGGATATTAAAGTGTTGTGCAATTAATTTTGAATGATTTGAATGGTTCCATAGGTTATTTTGATGATAGAATTGACTTGAAAATTAAAAGAAATTGATTTGGATGTCAAATAGTCGTTTCGCAACTAAATATTTTTCGAGGTTGCACTAATGTGATGTTTGATTATGTTTGCGATGAGAAAAATCGAATAGGATTGATGGTGTAAAAATTGATAGTTATTTGGCCAACATGGGCCAAGATAATGCGAAAATGCATTTAATGTATTAGTATCGAATTTAGGTTTGAATTGATGAGTTTTATATGTGTGAAGGTTGCGAAATTCGAATGGAATGTATATCCTTGTAATTAGGATCGTTATGACTCAAAAAAGGGTACTTTGATACCCTCGAGTAATTAGAAATATATGTGCGATGCATGCGTACGTTCTAAGCGGGAATCGTGTTTGTGTTTAAGTGTAAGTAAAGCAACAAACTTAACGAAGGGCACGGAAGAGTGGTTGTTGATTTGGGAAGCAAGTAGTGAGTGTAGACATTTACAAGCTTTATTGAATTTTATGAATTGATTATTCAAAATTGTTAATATTTAAGTTCATATTTGATTTATCAAACTTTTGGCGTGATTTTATTTTTATTACAATGCATGTATAGTTCTTAAATTTATATTATAAATGTAATTATCTTTCAAGCATGTTATAAATATATTTATTTTTTCTAAAGCAAAGCAAGTAGAAAGTTTGATCGAAATACATGTATAGAAATTACATGCTAAAAATATTTCGAATGTTTTAGGTTTTTGCCTTAGAAAGAAAGTTTAGACTTTTATCTTAGCAAAATTGTGACCCCAGAGTTCCCACATCCATGCGACTACACAGGTAGCATTCTTTAGTCCTAGTTTCATGACGTGTAGACGTACAGTTGCGTAAAGACGAGTTTCCCTGGGTTATCTTGTAAGGCAAGTTTCAAAAAGAAAAGCACATCATTAGATGTGAGATTCAGAAAACGAGAAAAGTTTTACAGTTTATGGAAATTATTATCATTTTCAAGCGAAAATACTTTTATATTTTATGTTCAATTATATTTTTATTAGTTTGAGATAAATTACTAGTTTTCCAAATTATTTTGAAAGGTGTATATATATATATATATATTAAAAGCAAGTTTCAAAGCCTAAAAGTTACTAACTCACTAAGTAATACTCATTACTCTTTTCATGTTTTATAAAAACCTTCCCTAATACAGATGCGAGCAAGAGATCAAAGGGAGCTCCGTCGGGTGTGCACTAGGGCTGAAGACACAATGCTGCCACACTAGTTTGTTTACTTCTGTAATATCATATATTTACATAACTTTTGAGACATTATGCATGTTTTGTAATAATTTAAGAATACATATTTTATGTTTTTGCACTATGTTGAGAACTATGTGTGCACTTTGTTTTATTTAGTTTCAATGGATTTTCAAATTATCTTTTGAATGAAATTGTATTTATGATTGATTGTGGATTTGGATAAGGGCCTGATGCCCGGAAGTTGAGATTTGCATGACTATAGAAGTGCATAGGTTTTATATCTTGTTTTTACAAGGTGGAATTTTAAAAAAAGCAGTCATCATACTGTCAGATTTTTATAAACCCTGTTTTGCAAATGATTACTTAAAAATCAAAAGTTGCCACCTATTTCTGTTTGAAAATAAATTCTAAGAGTTTTAAAAAGGGTTTTTAGAAAAAATAAGAGGCTTAGCTTCACGGAGTATTTTAGACGGAGCAGATATTGATTGGAAGGTTATCGTGGGGTTGCCGGACGGGCTACCTAGTAGTATAAGGAAGAAGGGCCCGTCATTAATAGCAGACCCTAACAAAGATTAAATCTAAGAATTAAGGGCACAATTGGCTAGGGAATTTGATATGAAGGATCTAGGACCAACAAACATTATTCTAAGGATACAAATTCACTGAGACAGAAAAGATAGGAAGATTTAGCCATCCCAAAAAAATTGCTTAAGAAAATTCTTGTGTCGCTTTAACATGTAAGATTATAAGCCAATTTCTAACCCTTTTCCTATAAATTACAAATTACTCTCAGGTATAAGCCCTATTAATGAAGTGAAGAGAATGAAAATGTCTTGAGTATCATATGCATCAGCAGCGGGAAGTTATATATATAAGATTGGACATTGCACAAGCAGTGGGAGTGGTTAGTCGATATATACCGAATCCTGATAAAAAGTATTGTAATGTTGTGAAGAGGATTCTAAAATACATTAGACAATCCTCAAATGTTGCATTATATTATGAAAGATCAGAGTTTATTGTCCTTATCAATATGGATTCAAATTTTATAAAGGATTTCGATAAAAGAAAATCTACTATAAGCTATATGTTTATGATTATAGGAGAAGCTGTGAACTAGGTATCAAGTTATAAATAGTTATGGTTTTATCTACAATAAAAGCACAATACATGACAGCTACACAAGCTTTTAAGGAAGCAATTTGGACTAAAACGTTATCGGAGGAGCTTGGGCACAAATAATGAAAAATCTCTTTGTTTTGTGACAGTCAAAGCGCTTTACATATTGCAAGGAATCTAGCATTTCATTCCTAAACAAAGTAAGTAGGAGGCCAATATCATTTCTTTTGTGAAGTAATGGAAGAAGGTAGTGTGAACATGCAAAAGATACACACTAAGGAGAACTTAGTAGATACAATGATCAAACCTATCAATACTGATAAATTCATCTGGTATAGATTCTCATATGGTCTTGTAGAAACCTAAGCAGTAGGAGCTTGATCAAAGATCATAATGATAAACCAAATCATCTAAAATGGCTTTAAGTGGGAGAATGTTAAATGTGAAGCCATATATGGAGGCACATGTAGAGGTGTGTGTCATTAGTTGTCTTAATAGAGCAAATAATGTGGAATCTAAAATATTGACTTAGTGGACCAAATAATGTGATGGCTATCATTACCTTTGTATTTATAAATTAAAGGAAACAAGTTGCACTTTCACATCTTTGTCTATAATTATGCAATTGTAATACATCTCCCACGTATCCCATTTTCAAACTCTCAAGTTCATTTGAGAATTTTTTCTTCTAAGTCTCTTCTAAATTCTAAAGAGAGATTATATTATTGTTATTGGTCTAATAAAATTCTTCTAGTCTTGGTCCGAAGATGTTTCCTTCACATTAAGGGTTTTATCATGTAAATCTTATGTCAACTATTTTTATTTTATTATCTTGCTTCTATTTTCTTTCAATATTATTCTCAATTTCAGACTTATGCTAGATTAGAATAGTATTAGGCCGTTATAACAAAAAACAATTCAAAATTATGACATTCTTATAAAATAAAAGCTAGGGGAAATTGCACAAACCTCCCCTGCGGTTTGGCAAAATTGCACAAATATGATGATATTTGGAAAACTCGCACTGACCTCCTCTCAGATTTCAAAAACTCATCACTAACCTCCGTTATCGTCAGTTAACCGTTAGTCAACCACCGTTAAATCAAATTTTGAAGGGTAAAAGGGTCAATTCAAAACTAATAAATATTTTAATTAAAAATAATATTTTTAATTAATAAAATAATAATATAATTTTTTTTTTCAAAAATCATCATCTCCTACCTCTCATCATCCCCTCATCTTCATTTTCATCATCTACCTCTCATCTTTTTACTCATCTTCTACCTCTCATCATCTTCTATATTCATTAAAATCATCATCTCCATCATTTTCATTAAACTAACATCATCAAAATCAAACATCATAATCAAACCAAATATCAAAATTTTCTAAAAATTAAAAAAACTAAATGAAAATTTCAAAAAAGAAAAATTGGTAATCTGGTCTCTATCGCCAAAGACCAAATCTAGTCTCCGACAATGGAGACTAGGCTGCTGTCTCCATCATTAGAGACGTCGGTCTCTAGCGATGGAGAAAGTCTCCATCGTTGGAGACGAGACAAAACCGTCTCCATGGCTAGAGATGGCATCTCCAGCCATGGAGACGAGAGATCTCCATGGCTAGAGACACCATCTCCGGCCATGAAGATGGGTTCTGGTCACCATAGGAGACCTGATCTGGTCTCCCATGGAGACCAAAAAATATATATATATATATATTAAAAAAAATGTATATTTATTTATATTTTTAATTAAATTAAAAATATATATTATATTAATTTTAAGAATTTATTGAAGGGTATTTTAGTTTTTTTATAATTTTGACCTTTGACCTTAACAATTTGACGCCTGTTGACTGACGACAGGAGAGGTTTATGATGAGTTTTAGAACCTCATGGGAGGTCAATGCAAGTTTTTCAAACATCGTCATGTTTGTGTAATTTCATCAAACCTCAAGGGGGTTTGTGCAATTTCCCCTAAAAGCCATTTGAAATCAAAGATTGAATATTACACATATATTGTGAAGTCATGGCTTTAAATCTCATCATTTTCTCCAAAATTTATATTAATTATAACACTTAGAGTTGCATTTAGTGTTGAGTTTAATTGATTTTTTTAATGATAAATTTGGATGGGATTCAAAATTCCATGTACTGTATATTTAAACTCAGATGGCAAGTCATGTGGGAGGAAGGCAGATAAACAAACACATTAGTGCAGTGATACTAATGTCATGCCAAAGACTACAACACATGCAATTATTTGAGACATACATCAACACGTCACGCCGGCGACAGCCTCATAAAGGAGAAAATCTTCACGTGGCGGTTCAGCCGAGCACTAAAAATGATACATGTGGCACTCTACTATTGCCACATGTCTTCTTTCCAGTGACCGGATTCAGTACGTGACGGTCCACCAAGTGCACTGAAGTAATTCTCTCCTTGCTATTTATGTTTTGTTCAAAGCTTGCTATTAATGTACACTCCCTGCCTGCATGCGCGTTTTGTCGGTTTTACTAGTTTTAGAACGAATTGTTTTATAATGGGTTCTTGTTACTTTTCATTTTTTCCACTTAAACGCCTTGTAGTTTTGATCTTTGGCTCTCTCTCCTCTGTTTTTTTTGATCTCTTTCTTCTTTGTTTTGGTTGAAGTTGAAGTTTCTTTTTTTTTTTTTTTTTTTTGGGGGGGAGGAGGGGTGAAGGATAAGGTTGACGTTGAAGTTTTAAGGTGTTGAAATTGCCTTTTTTTTTTTTATTATATGTATTTAATTTAGTGGCACTAAAAATGTTTTCTGCTTTTGTTTCTTTGGCAGTCTCACACCACGAGAGCCATCTATACACAGACTGTTCTCTCAAAGTACTTGAAACCAACACAGGTTACTTGCAAAGCAAACGCACTCTTCAAAGAGGTCAGTTTATAGCTTTTGTCCATCTTTTACGTTTTCTTGTCTCTATCTATCATTTTCTAGGAAAAAATGTGATGTGGACAAGATGCTCAAATAAATGTTATGTAAATTATAGTCTTACAGTTTTGCTATGATTTTGTGTATCTGTGTTGGGTAATATTTGTTGTCTTTCATGATGCTTTAATTTTATGATTGATATGGAGTAGAAGATATTCTGATATCTTTTAGTTATTGTATCAAGATTATTGAGATGAAAATAAGAAAATATCAATATTAAAAAAAAAAAATTGTAATGAGATGGAAAATTTAAGTAATTGAAGATTTTAAGGGAAAAATAAAAATTCACATTGTACTTGAATTGCAACATAAAGACAAGTGAATAAATCTGTTAGCAGAATGATTTTAGAAATTAGGAGGTTCTTAAAACTCAAAATCCCAGTTTACTCCAGTTATCTACTTACACTATAATGCCTACTGTTACAGTCTCTGAAGAACAGATTGAAAGATATTTTACATGTGTATACATCTTTGGTCAATAGCAAAGGGACAAAAAGCACTCCATTTGTTTCTCTTTTTGTTAAGTTAATGCATTTGCCAGACATGAAATAACGTAACCAACTGAAAGGCGTAAAATCAAAGAATAGGCATTATCGCCATGAGCAGTCTCATATTCAAGCCATTTTAACAACCCAGTACTTGGAAGTGAGCTTTTGCAGTTTGGTTGAGGTTACACGTTTTTCTTCTAATGGTTTATTTGAGAAGGTATCGGTTGACATTTGAGCAGGTTTAAATTGCTGCTTTTTTTGAAATGATTTAATCTGTTTTGTGGTTAACTCATAGTCTGGAATTCATGGCATCTTCTTTTTTACGTAAGGTTGAAGCAGACTGTAGAAAGCAGGATCGAATGGATGTATTTTTTGAAAATATCTACGCCGGCTTTTATGATACGTATATATTTTATTTACAAATATCAGTTTAAGATGATGAAACTTGTAAGCAAAATTTTAAAAATATATGAAAGCAATTTTCTTAATCTACTTCTGCATCCATTTATGAAAATGCTGGAATTGCGTAACTTGTAAAAATGTTTGATATTTTATGCATGTATGTACTGTGCTATCTGCGTCTGTTCTTAAAACAGTTGTGTGAATTGCTCAGATACTGCATTGAGACTGGTACAACATGATCCAGAGCTAGCTGTGACTCGTTACGTGAATGATGAGACAGCGTTGCATGCTTTGGCCAGAAATCCTTCAGCATATGCTAGCAGAAGCATAGGATTTCTTAGGAAGGTTGTCAATTTCTGTAAGTATCACCAGTATTCAATAGTAATAGTGCTATTTGTATGTCTCTAATTACATGCTCAACTTCTTTATTATAATAGAATTTGCATCCACCATTGAAAGAAAATACACAAAAAAAGGTTGAATACATTGTCTAATGTGCAACTTCAATTCCATAGCAATTTCCAGAACTACCACTACAAGAAATATGAACATTAGATACCATATATTTGAAGTCGCATAGATCTTTGGTTTCTAAATAGCATTTTTCGTAATGCATTCTGTCATTTGTCTCTGTAGATATAAATTTTTGTTTTATTATTGGACTTTTAACTTAGGGGACATTTTGAGACGATATAATTTGTCTTTGAATGAAGCAATCTGCTACCATCCCCATTCCGTACATAAATGTTGGTTATATTTTAAGTCCAATTTGGCTTTTGTCTTTGATAGAAGCTTTTAGGAACGAAATTTAGCACTTGTCTCTATAAATATGGATTATAAATTCATTATTAGCTTGGGAGAACATTTAGAGGCAATGCAATGTGTCTCTAAATCTTGTTTTCTACTACGATATGATATTTTGTCTCTAAATACTACTCACTTTTTTAAATATAGTTTCCAAAGATAATTCTCAATAATGTAATTTGATGTTTGTCTCCATATATATAAATTTTCATATGCTTGAGACATTGGAAACTACACATTTCGTCTCAGTAGCAAGCATTCTACTACAAAAGGGATTTGGTAGCCAAATATTATTTTAATATCGATGCCCAACCCTGGCAAAATATTATGTCAATTTTGGATTTATTTAGATAAATATTTATTTATTTGAATTAAAAACCTTGGTTTAAAAGCGTCTTATGAGACAAATATTTTAGTAGCAAAAAACATGGTAAGTTATTCTTTCTTTAGAGACTAAGTTGTTGGTCCTAAAAAACAAAAAAATTTAAGGAAGTTGATAATTAATGAACAATATGAGACATAAGATTGTAGTAGCCAAATGGTTATATTACTTTCTTTGTTTCTTATACCAAAATATTGGTCTTAATTGAATAAAAAATTTTAATATAATAAGAGAATGAGTTGGAAATATAAGTTTTTAAATTCGATTTAATGTAGATGAAAAATAGAGTTGCATACTCTTGTAAAATTGGTGATGAAATGAATTGATATTACATAAAAGATTGATCAATTATATATATATATATATATTGTAAAAGTCAATGTTTAATATGGTTACAAAATTTTTACTTTTGGCCCATTACAAGTAATTTATTTGGATTTTCATTTCACTTCTTAAATAATTTGAGTTCCATCAATAAATGAGCACTGAATTTGTGTTTTAACTAAGTCATATGCTAGAGTTTCTTAATTTACGATTTGATGAGAATAAGGTGCTATTATTAATATGCATTTAGGTTTAATTCTATTTTAGAAAACATCATTTATCCATTTTTAAATCTCATTTGACAAAAGTTATATAGCATATGTTGACTTTGATTTTTTTTTTTTTTTTTTTAAAAAGAAGATTCAGATCAAGTAGATCAAAGGTTTGCTGACTAAGATCAATCATTGCTTTTGTAACGGAAATATAAATTATTACTTGCTTGTTACGTATTAACTTAGTTACTTTATTTTATTACATTGAATTCAAATGAATAGCATAAGATTATTACTTGCATATTATATGTTTAGAGTGATTTATCATATTTAGAGAAGATAATTCCACATTCAAACCTATGAACCTATGGATTTATGCCCATAATTGGAGAGTGTTTGATTTTATTAAATGGGTTTATGGGTGAGTGTTGATTTTATTAAGTGGATTCATGGGCAGATTTTGATATGAAATTTCACGTTAGATACGGGTTTGGGTGTGGATACAGATGCAAAAAGAATCTACACCTACACTTGTGGACCAGCGAAATTACACACACACACACACACACACAAAGCTATATGTGATATTTGTATTTATTTTGATAAACTGTACTTAAAATAATGTATGAGTGTGGGTTTTGCAAAACCTATTGAAACCCATCTTCTGTCATCCCTAATTTTTGTCACCTAAATTATTAAGTAGATTGGTAATATATTTTAATTAACAATAAATTATAAAATTGGAAATTAAAAAATGGTATTTATCTTAATTAGATACCAATAGAAGTTGCAAGTCAAGAAGATTGAAACTTTTTAAATGGTCGCACAACAACAAATTTCATACCTTATAGCATTGCTTAATAGCATTCTTTTTAAAATGCAATATATTTCCCATAAACAATTGCATTTTAATATAAAATACTATTGAGTTGTAATAGTTGATTTTTTACTATCTTTTAATCGTAATTATATAGCATTCAATGAATGTTACACGGTCATCAAAAAATTTTGTTAGTGTAATTTAAATGTTATAGTATTTTGAATATGTCATAAATAGTCTTTGTTGGCGTCAGCAATCCCATGCCTTCAATTGTGTGAGGCATGGGTTCGACATCCCTCCTGTAGCATCCAAATTATGTATATAATAATAATAATAATAGTTATTTTATCATTTGTGTGAGTTGATCTCACACCTTCGTGTGAGCCTCCTTCTATCTCTATAAGAGCGGATTCCTTTCAATTGGAAGTAGTCCCCTAAACCACGTCACTATTATCCTAACTCGGTTGGTCACGTAGTTCTCTAAATTCGTTCCGATTACAATTCTTATGCTAAAAAAAAAAAAATTGTAATATAGAAAAGAAAAAAAGAAAAGCCGACGCACAAAATCCAATAGCAGGAAAGAGAATGAGAAACCCGCTTAATTTTTACCCCAATTTTTTAGGTTCCCCTAATCTCTTATTTTTCAATATCTCATAACATGGAAACCGCACCATATTCACTTGCTAGCCAATACAATTCTGGCTCTCTATATTCTGATTTCCCTCTTTTTCATAGGTCTATCTGTCTCTATTTTCATCCGCATTCAGATCCGACCGCAACTGGTGCTCTTTCTCATGCAGCCTTGCCTTCGGTCTCTCTAAACCCTCTCCTTCCTTTGATACTACAATCACTGCTAATTTTCTATTATTATAAACTTGAATTATTTACTAATCTTGATTGCATTATCAGAGTGAAGGATGCTTCTAATGGATTTGAGGAGCCATGGGAGATCAGTGGAGATAGAGGGACTGGAGTCGCCTCATGACATAGCAAATGCTGCAAATGATTTGGCCACTTTGGTGAAAGTAGAAGGGTCGGGCTTGGCCTGATGTTGTGATTGGCCACTCCATGGGTAGTAAGGTCGCCTTGCACTTCGCCCAGATCTTGACTCGTGCCATTTACGGTCAATTCGCTGCATCTCCCAAACAGGTTTCACTCTTCGTTTTATTATACATGTGATTCATTGTATCAGACACACCTTGAAAATTTGTCTGAAATCTACATCTGCTAGATTGCAACGCTATCCTTAATTCTTTGTTATTGGCTGGTACTCAATGAAATTGGGCTCTTCTAGTTATGTCTTTTGGCGTTCATTCATGGTTATGTATGATTTAATATCTGGTAATTTATCTTAATAGAATTCACATTTAAAGTGGTTGTAAGGAAACCTGATTGATAATGGAAATGACTTTTTTTTTTCACTACTGTATATGAATCCTATTTATATTGAAGAAGAGGGCTCATAAAAGAAAATTTCAGTTTATTTCGTCATCTATGCATCTAATTTTCATCTTTGATTATCTTATTCCAAAAGTAGGTTGTTTTAACTTTCAACTATACTTAAATTGTGGAAATTTTTTGCATGCTTAAAATTTTTTTTGTTTTGATTTACATATGTTATATACTAAAATTTTCTAGAAATTGTGGAAATTTTTTGCATGCAAAATTAGGGCTGGCAATTTGGAACCCGACACGACGGGTCGACACGAAACCGACACGATTATTATGGGTTAGGGTTGAGTATTAACGGGTTGGGTAAATAAATGGGTCAACCCATCTAACCCGTTTAATTATCTTGTCGAGTTCGGGTTGTATTTAACGGGTTACGGGTTGACCCGTTAAATAAGGGTAAAGAAGTAATTTTATTTTAGAGGGGTAGTCATATAATTTTAGTGGTAGATATATATACCCTTCAAAGTTCAAACCCCTAATCTAAACACAAGTCTCCAAACTTCATCTCTATATTTCATCTCATCACAAATTGTCATGTAGTGGTAAAATTTTATTGGTTTTGATAAAATTCTTTTTAAAATATTTTTTTCATGTATAAATGTATAATTTCTTAATTAGTTAACTTTTAATTATTGTATTTTGACAAGTTTAGTTTGGTGGATGTAATCAATACTTGATGTTGTTTTTCTATTATAAAAGATTACATCAAAAAAAATTTTATGCTGTTTTTTTTTTTTTTTTAATATGAAGGACTATATTTGTAAAGATATTTTTATAATCATCTTTATAAATATTGGTATTTTTATGGTTTGGATTGTATTTGCGAATGATTGTATTTTTTAGGTCTTATGTATCTTTATTTTAATTTTGTTTTTTGTTATATCTATATTAAAATTTAAATGTATTAACTATCATTAAATGGGTCATAAACGGATCGATTAAACGGGTTATTATTCGTGTTTGTTAAACAGGTTACTAACGTATCGGTTAAGCAAGTCATTAACAGGTTGATCTGTTAGTAACCGTGTCATATTCGGGTTGAGGGGGTTCAACCTGTTTCCTTATCGGGTCGTGTAAAAAATTATCGGGTCGGGTTCATGTTATGTCCAACCCAATCCATCAACCCGGATTCCCACCCCTATGCAAAATTTTCTGGAGTTCGAAGTAAGGCCATAGATATAAATGGCACGGCTAAAAGAAAACTAAGACACTCTTTGTTGTTAAAGCAAGAGATCCCTGCTTTGTCACTAGTGTAGCGAAAATTTTCAAATTTTCTCACCAAGGATCATTTTTAGTTACATTAGAAAGTTTATAAGACTTTTTTTTTTCTTCTTTTCTGATGCAGAACAGTTGTGCGTACTGGATTACATCCCTAGAGCAGTGAAGCCTAGAAAAAGTGATGGTGAGGTAAAGAAAGTTCTAAAAACCTTATAGAGTTTGCCTTCAATAGTTTCATCGTGAAAGTAAATTCATGTCCTTTTTATGACATATGATTTTCGCTTGGTGGATGTGTTGTGTGTTAGTCAATCTGTTGTTTTCTGATAATCAGGTTGAAGTATAGATTTCAGGTGGAATAAGCTCTGGCATTATGTTGTCTCTCGCACACATCCTGATTATCGCAAATGGCGAGATCGACTAATAAAGATGCTGAAGCTCTTCTCCACTTGCTTCTCTCTGCTTATGCCACCACTCTCATTATTCTCAAGGTTTGTTTCTCGTATATTTTCTATCTCTATTTTCAATTCATTAACTGAATTAGTTTGAATTTGGATGGTGTAGATCACCGATCTCTATGTGGGTTTCGCTGTCTTTACTACTCTCATTCAAGTACTAATATTATCATGATTTTCGATCTTCTGTTTTAGCTTCACCGTGAACTCTTAATTTGTTTTTGTCTGTAGAAAGATGAATTTTGGTCATTTGTGTTTCAATTTATTTGGCTTTGTGGAAAATCAAAAAATGTATATCATAATAAATAAGTACTCTTGACTGAAATGTTCTATAGGTCTGACTTGTGAAATCTAATTTCAATTGCTTCTTTTCAGTGTGTTTTTGGCTGTTGAATGCAATATTAGATTACATTAAATTATGGGATCTACATTTACATTTGCATTTTTGAGTTTTATATGATTTTATCGGAATAATTATGTGACTCTAGCATTTTAGTTAATGAACTAAAGATTTTTCTTTTTTTGACGGATGAAGGTTTTAACAAGATCAGTCATTAAATATTCAACTGTTTAGAACATGATATATGTTGGTCAATTTTGTTTCTCTTTGTCTAATTTCTCCTTATAGCTGGTATTTGCAGTAGTGCTTGTGGGGGGCGATATTTAATGGGACAGGTCTCATTGCCATTATCAATTCAATGTGCAGTGTGGACATAGTATTTAGGAAGTCTGCATTCAATATTTAGCCCATTTATTTTCTATGGTTTTAGGATATCTTTTGGAGAAGTTCATGTACCAGCATTTTGATTGTTATATATGTTTGTGGCTTAGTTACTATTTGAATTGATCTTATTTATTTTGTTTTTGAATAAAGGTTGATGAAGGTCAACTTCCTAGTTGGATAATTTTATTCCACGATACACACTACAATGAAAAGAATGGATGGGTCAATGATGTTGCACATGAAAGATTTGTAAGTTTATTTCCATAACATTAGAATTTGCATTAGCTACCTTTGTGGTCACATATATAGATAATGAATAGTATAGTTTATTTTAAAACTACAATTAAGTCTTATATCTTATCTATCTTAGATGAGAATGCATTTGGTGTTTTAAATTTTATGAGATATGGTTGATTTGGTAGATTTTATTAGATGGATGGAGAATTTGAAGATGATATATGTTTGCTAACATTATGCAGATCGAATTTTTCATGGTAGTTGCTAAGTTTAGTTTTTGTTTGATGGTTTAAGTTTATTTATCATATTAGACAGTACATGTCAATATGTATTGGAAATTTGACATATAAATATTATATGCAATCCTACATTTGATAGACTATTGATCATGTTAAATAAAATTGTTAGGAACAAATGATTGCATTACAAACAAAATCTGTGGAAGATGGAATTTTGTTAACTTATGAAGAAATTTGTGAACAAGTTCTTGGAAAAAGAGCAGGTTATATGAAGGGTTTGGGATTTGGACACATCCTAAGTCATTTAAATATGATACCTCTACACAAGTGAACCTTGAGCTAAAGTGAAAAATCGACCTTCAAGAGTTAGAGCTTGAAACTCAACAAGCAACTTTAAAGAGTCAATAAGAGAAGATTGATGGTCAACAAAAAAAAATTGACAATCATGAAGAAAAGATGGAAAATCAGCTTCAATTAATTCAGCAACTTCAAGCACAAAATCAAAAGATTTTGGAGTTCATGAACAAGTTCTCAACTTGATAGTTTGAGTACATTTTGTTTTCAGTTTATAGGGGTTTTTGTGATGCCTTAGTGTACTAAGTGCTTAACCTTTGATTACCCTCCCTTAGTATGGTACTTTTTATGATTTTGTTATGAATTATAAACTCATTATCATGCTTTATTTTATTATGTAACTTTCTTTCAACCTTGTTATCTCCTAATTGTCATCTTTTGTGAATTGCTATGTCATGTGGAATATAACTATATTTGATAATATGGTGCAACATTTTCTTTTCTTTACTTGTAGTGATTTTTCTACTATTTTTTGTGTTCCATCTTGATTATTTATAAATAAGTAATATTTCTTTTAGCACTTTGAATGTATATTTTAGACATTTTCTTTTAATATATTTAATTCTCTATTGTTATCAAAACTAAAACATTAAACAAATTGACTAATGTTAAAAGAAATATATTAATAAATATATAAATTAATCATTGATGACCACCAAGAATTTTAACATTAAATGGTATTTTAAAATCATGGTTTTGGATACCAAATATTTTGTCTCACAATGAGTTGGGGAAATATAAAAATTTTGTCTACCGAGAGTTTGGTCTCAAAATACTGCTTATAAATATTAGCTTTACTTATTAGAGACGAAAATGTTAGTAGTCAAATTGATGTAGATGTAATTTGTGTTTCAAAAGACATCATCGTAGACTATTTTTGTGGTCTCCAAATGACTTACCTAATCCCTTTGACAAAAATTGGAGATGATAATGTTAGTAGCCAAAGATCAATATTTGTTGCGTTTCGAAACACACCATCAAAGGTAGTAGATGTAATTTGTGTTTCAAAAGACACCATTGTAGACTACTTTTGTGGTCTCCAAATGACATACCTAATCCCTTTGACAAAAATTGGAGACGATAATGTTAGTAGCCAAAGATCAATATTTGTTGCGTTTCGAAACACACCATCAAAGACCATTGTTTTTCGTCTCCAAATAGCATACCTAACTTCTTTGATAAAAGAAATGGGGACGAATTTATAGGGAATTAGCTACTAACTTATTGGTCACTTATTGTCAACATTTGGAGACGACATTAATATCGTCTCGGTAGCTATTCTAAGATGGACATTTAGCTACCAGTGTGCTACCAACTTAATGTGATAGCGAAATATTTTTCGAGTCGAAAGTAATTGATTTGAAGACTAATTAGCTTTGTCTCGGAATAGCATATATTTTGTAGTGTACTACAAAATGGTGTAAATATAGCTGGTTTGGAATTCAGTTTCAAATCTCTCTTTTGGACGTATTTTAGGAGAGTTTTTTTACAAATTTATAATTTACAATAGCTTATGTTATTAGGTTATTGGAATCTATATTTTGCTCATATTTTAGAGCAGGTCAAAGAAAATTTGCCCAAATTTCACTACTCCCATGTAGCGGCCACATAGTTGTTCCTATTATTTTCACTTTCAAATGACAAATTGTTTCTGCTCTCAGTCATGGGATTGAAGTTCATTGAGAATTCAGATTCGACTTCAAACCAAGCACTTGAAATACTCCAATTTGTTTGGAAAGAAATAATAAGAAGACAAGATATCGATGTTGCAGATTTTATCAGGAAACCATCTGACTTGCCGTCTGATGCAGCTAAACTCAATGCCTCGTTCTTATCCTGGTTTGGTTGGTGAGCTAGATGAAAGTCTTCGAAGCATTCTCCATGTTGCGGTTCTGCACCGCCGGGTCAATATACTCGGCCTAATAGATGAGATAGGCCTCAATGAGGATCTGTTAGCCATTGTGAACTAAGAAAGAAACAACATACTTCATTTAGATGCAAAATATAGAAGTGTGTCTTCAGATATGTTTGGTGCAGAGTTAGAAATGCAGCAAGAGTTGTCAATCTTTAAGGTAATATCTTCATCATCTTCAATTTTTACTTTTTATATGTACTTCAAAATTTTCAACTTCCCTTTTATCTTTGTTAACGTTTTTATGATGCTGATAGGAGGTTGAGATGATGATGCCACCTTCGTTATGAGAAATGAAAAATGCAGACGGCCTTACACCAAACGAGTTGTTTAGCATAGAACAAAACCATTTACTGCAAAGTACACGACAGCATATGAGGACCATCGCTAGGTCATTTATGTGTTTCGTTTTCTTTACTTCCCTGACTTTGCTAGCACTCTTCGTGTTACCTGATCATATCAACAAAACAACACCCCTTCACCCGAAAGAGACATTGCTGCAGTTGTTTACCATATCAGACACAACGGCATTTTTCTCCTCCTGCATCTGTGTTCTTATGTGTCTGTGGATCACCATGTCTTCACACGAAGAAAACGACCTTCTTGTGTCTTCACCACTGAAGTTGCTATCGGTGCTGTGAACACAACTTTGATATTTATGATGGAAACGTCCAACACAATTTCTTACATTTGACTATACGGCTCATCAAGCTGGGTTCTCTGGTTTTGTCTACTGCCTGTGTCGGTGTTAGTCGATTCGTCTGGATGGATTGTTTTTCCTCTACCGAGAGACTTGTTGTATGCAACATGTCGAGGTTGGTATTTATCCAGGCGATGTAAACGTTAGATTTTGCTTCTCTTTTGTTGCATTTGTAAATGCTACTAAACTCTTGAAGTTGTTTTTCGCCTTCAATCTCCTTTACTCAAGCCTTGTATGTTTTCCTTGTCAATTGTGTGCATCTAAATATTGTGCCTATCTTTTCATGTGCAGGTTTCTTATTTTCTAAGTGCTAATGACTTGCTTTTATTAAGAGATAGAGTTATCAACTTATCATTAGTAGCAAGTATATTAAAACCTGCACATCAGTTATTGTCTTTCCGTTACGTGATTGTGATGGTGGAGAAAAGAGGCACATATGAAACGCATCGAATACTTCTATGAGAGAGTGGGGTGGTATCTCTTTTTTAATGCCAGTTTAATATTATTATAATTTTTAAAGACATAATTTGCTGAAAAAATTGTTATAAACTATAAAAATTGAAGATTACTGGTTGATTAATTCTGCTTTTAGAGTTAATATAAATTTTAATAAGAGGATAAGCACAAGTAAAATTGACAGACCCGACCTGAATTCCCTCTATCGGAGCTCAAGTGAGCCTGTCTGGTAACCCACGAAAACCTTTTGGACTCTAGCTAGCAAGACCAAAAGTATTCCGTGCAGTGAACCTTTAAATTTGACCCTTTTCTAAATGTATGAATTAAAAATTTTAAAATTTTATTTTTCTGTAATTAAGGTTTTTTCAAAAATTTTGGTAACATAACAGCTGTTTTTCAACATATTTCTTCCTTTCAAATCACCTGAAATCAATTTTTAAATACTTCTAAAATTCATATATTTTTCTCCACTTCTAATTTGGACCTCAGGCCCATCTCAAATTAAAACCTAGTCACAATCAATCTAATTCATTAAGAATCATTTCAAACTTTGAAACTATATTTTTATGCATACAATGAAAAGTATTTATACATAATCCAAATATTTATGTCATGCATAAGTAATAATCACCAAAAATTTGGTTTACATCAACACAACACATCACTACAAATGTGGCAAACTTTACAAACTTATTTACAACCAAAAACATAAACATGTACATAATTTTGTCTTAACCAAAATATGCATAAATTTGATTTCACAGAAGCATCAATAATATCTAGCCCACCTAGTCTGAAGTAAGAGAATGGGTACCCTGATTACTCGTCCCTGCACTTGGGGAGGTTTTTCATAATGTAAAACGAGAAAGAGTGAGCTAAAAAAACTCAGTGAGTGTTATACATTTCTACTTAAACTTTGTTTTCGAAAATCAAGCTCCCAAAAATTATTTAAAAGAAATCTCTATTTCTTAAACATTTTTATCTTTGAAACCATATACTTTATAACTTTGATAAATGATTTTTTAAAAGCTCGTAATCGTGCATAAAATATGATAAGGTCTCGTACTTTGAATAGAATCATAAAATTCTAAAATATTCCATAAACTTTCAAGAAATAGCTAAAATGTTATTTTTCTAAATCTCACATTTAGTGATGTACTTTTCTTTCTAAAACTGTACCAATGGAAGCTCAAAGAAGCTACAATCACATGGCGACTAGTTTAATGCTGCACAATATGAGATCACGCAGCAAATTTGTTAGTAGCGCACATTGTGACAAACTATAAAAACATCTAAACTACTATGCAATGGAATTCTATATCGTATACTTAGAGTAAGATAATACCTACATGTGTAGAGGGCGACATGATTGACTCAATACTCAACCCCTCGGTGTTAGTGACGCGCTCTCCTAACACTTGTCATACACGTATAAGGTATACCGGTTGGGTTTGAATCTATAATCTATAAATTTAGGTAAGTCATTAGCCTTTGAAATTTTCCTTTATATATAATTCAAAGTTAAAATTTTCATTCTATAAGCATGAAAATACAATAACATATTACATACTCACTAAAACATAAAAAGCTTATTATTTCTACAATTTCATGCATAAAATATTTCTTTTTAGAATAATACATAAAAGTATTCATAAACCAACATATTTAATGGAAACTCATTTTCAAAAAAATGCTTTAAAAATAAGCTAATAATGCATTTAACATTCATAAAAGAAATTTACACTCACAGTTTCCTAGCTTACGGTAATTTACAATTCCAGATTGCTTCACCTTCATGCTACTTACATATTTTTACATTCTATTATTAGACAACATTGCAACTGAACTTATTCGTATCTACACATCCATTAACACGTATCAATTCACACAAATGCTTCGCTACACAATGATTTCTAAACACCCCAATTTAAGTCTAAATTCTATATCAAAGCATGAAACATATTTTTGGATCATTTTATCCTATATTGGCCGAATTCTTACCAACTTTTACACCATTAATTTCATTCAATTTTTCTCATCGTAATCACACTTGAACATATGTATAGGGATGTAAATGCAGGTCAAATTTATAAAATATCACACTTTTGTAAATCAACAAAGTTTGGCCTTAAAGTAACCACTTGACATTCCAATGAATTTCTTTCAATTTCCATGCTATTTTTATCATCAACACAACCCATAAAATCATTCAAAGCATCCAAAAACAATTTTCCATCACCTTAACCTCAATATGGCTAAGCATAGCATTTCAACATACAATATTTTTGCTTCTTATTTCAACACCAAAATCAAACATTTCAACACATTTTCAAATATGAAAATCACTCAAATAACTTAAACTTAACTGGAACCATTTATCCTCCTTTTTGTCGTGTACGACATACAACCTAACACCAACATTCCATCTAAGTTTTACACTTGAATGCACAACAAAACCACATCATTTTTCATGGCAAAACAATCAAACTCAATTTGAACTATAAAAACTCATCTTGGCCATGACTTACATGCATAACCAAACCAATTTTCCTTGAGATTTCACATCAAAATCACATGCAACATAACACCCAAACATAAATTCACAATCTATTCATCAAAAACCATAAATTCAAGAATTTTCACAAACTAGTTCATGGAAACTTAATTCTTACCTCTTCAATTCAACTTCAAATGGATGGGTTTCACTCCTAGGTTTGTGTACAACCTTTGCATGTGTTGAAATTCTTCAAAAATGGCTTCCAAAATCATCGAACCTAGGGGTGGACGTTTTCAGTTTCAGGTTGGGTTGGGTTGGATTGAAAATCTCCCAACCCAACCCAACCCAATAAATTATTCAACCCAACCCAATAGTTGATATTGGGTTGTGTTGGGTTGATTGAGTTAGATTTAATTTACCATAAAGGTACAAATGATCTAATTGATAACTTTTTTAGTTTTAATAATTTGATTACAGATAAAATAAATACAAATAAAGATCTAATTATTGTAAATAAAAGAGTAAATTCGATATAAAAGTTGTCATTAATCTTTATCATGAACAAATGATCTTCTAGAGATGGGAGAAAATCTTGGATTTAGAATTAGGGATAGACGTTTGTCGGGTTCGGATTAGGTTGGATTGAAAATTTTTTAACCCAACCCAATTTAATTTTCAACCCACCTCAACCCAACCCATTAAATTTTTTTTAAGATGTAACCCAACCCAATCCAATCCAATAAAAAATGGTCGGGTTGGGTTGAAGATGCCCACCCCTAACCAAACTTGTTGTTGTCCTCTTTTGTTATTCTTGACAGAACACTTCTTCCCTTTGCTAAATTGCTTCTCTTTATTTCTCATTTCATTCATGTTTGTTTTCAATTTTATATATGGTTTATATCTCTTTGCCACTTGTTAACCATGTTCCTTCTATTGTTGACACATGTTCATGCATTGTCTCATTCTTTCTTTTGACGCCAAGTGTCTCATCTTTATGCATCACTTTCATACTTTTCAATTTTCTAAAATGTCCTTCTCGTAAATGAAATCATCTCCAGTCCATTTGAAAATTTTATTATAATTCAATTTTACATTCGAAAATTTTATTAGAATTCGATTACACATCCGGATCCGACCACTTCAAATTATTTTATTACCTCGCAAATGAAATCATCTTCGGTCATATCAGAAAATTCTACTAAAATTCAATTACAGATATGAGTACTTTAATTTATTTTATTACTCCATAAATACTTGCACATTTAATACAGTACATGTACAATACAATGATCGAGAGGGTATGTTATCAAAATTATTACAAATCTTGATAAAATAAGTTGTATGCATAGTGTGGCTAACGTTTGGAAAATTTTATGTTAATTGTTATGAATTTATAAAATATTTAAAATAGAAATAAAAATAAAATATTTAAATTTTATATAAATTTGCAAAATATTTAAAAGAAAAATAAAAATAAAAATAAAATATTTAATTTTTTTTTGTGTTAATATATTTGTATATAATTAATGTTGAGATATAAATGTCCTTATAATAAAACTAATGAAAATGAACATCTTTTTTATTTAAAAGATTCGTTAAATTTTACATCAAATAACTTTATAGTCACTTTAAAAGAAAATAACTTCCCATCTTTTTAAAGTCGTTATCAAATGTATCAAATTATTAAATAATTTTTTTTAGAAGTTCTATCAAACATTGTTTTTAAATTAATTATTAAATTAGTAAGTTTTAACATGTAAAAATTAATACTATATGAGACTTAGTTAAATATGGTAGAAAAGTACAACTAAACAAAATATTAGTTATTTCCTAAATTATTTTTTAAAAATAAGTCTTAATTGATAAATCAATTTTCGAATCACAAATTGAACTCCCAATAATTTTTTATTTAAAATTTATTAATATACTGTTTCCAATGAAATTTAATTTCTTACCTATGCATAAGTTTAAAGCAATCTAATTATTAAAAACTATAGTAAACACTTGAGCATAAATTAAGATCAATTATAAGTTGTTTTTTTCTTCATACGATTTTCAAATAATAGGCATTATTTTCTTTCAACTAATAATAATAATAATAATAATAATAGACATTCTTTTAAAAATTCTCTATCAGTTTACACAAGTTTGCTTTTGGTGTAGGTTTTATGCAAATGATCAGCTTCAACACAATAAATGTATTGATAATGACTAATTATGAGAATGAATTTTTAAAATTTTAAAATTTAATTTATTTTTATCTTTAAACTCTTACATTACTATCCAATTATTCGTTATCACTTCTTAACTATATGGATTTTATATAAATACAGTAAAATCAAACATTTCACCTTTTATATTCCAACTTGATCCAACTCATGCCATGTCAACTAATGAGTGAATATATTTTTCACATGAAATAAATAATTATTTATGAGTATCCATTCATAATTGATATATCATGAGTTGGGATATAATATGATGGGATATGTAAATTTACTCTAATCTAAAATAAATAATGTTGAAGCTAATAATTGTAGTAGGGTCAAAATCATAGTATGTTGGCTTCAAATAGGTCTCATCAGTCAACTTTCCTACAAACTAAGAACTTAGATCCTGCACAAATCAAACAAAGAGAACATGGATGATCTTGACATAGGTGGGGTGCCGGTCAAAGATACTTTGACGCTCAAGTCAGTAAACAATATAAAAATAGGTAAAAACAAGTAATATAGTAGTGCAATAATTGTTTTATCATGCATCGTATCAACTAGGGAAGATAGATGACAATATAATTTATCTATAAATTATATCTATGAGCATAATACAATATTATGTCACCAAATCATGGTTTATCAAGTATGACTATAATGAAGCATCTGGGATGTGCATCAGCATAATATCGGGAAAATATTATAATCATATATATAATGGCATATTAAAGAGAATATCTAAGTAATAATAAACATAGCCATGTAACAAGCATGAGCATGTAGCCATGAGTATGATCATGTAACCTAAACTAACAGGCAAAAGTAATAGAAAAATATAATATATAAGAGCCATTAATATAATATGAACTAGGTTTACATATATAAATAAATAAATAAATGTGTGTGCATATATATATAAAAAATATATATATAAAAATACAATGATCCAATGGTGTATAATAAACATATATCAGATAAGTGGTGCACTCATAAGACAACTAATCTCATCCTAGAAAGGAATGAGTATGGCATCATGTTGAGTGGCAAGTAATAATATATCATGTCAGATAGAGGGTTGACCGATCATGTGAATGGCAACTTGGCAAGCATGAGTTGATTGACCAACCAATGTTGAGTGGGCATATATCATAAAGCAATAAGCATGACCGAATAACTTGGCATGAAATCTCAATGTAATTGGTTGATCATGAAAGCATACCCCAGAGACCAGCTAAGCCACCAAACACATGGCCAACACCCATCATGGTTTCACTCGGCGGTGGCAACGACAAAGAGCAGAACTGATAAAGAATTAAACCTCCAACCGGTGGTCGATGACTACCGCGCGACAACAGAACAGAACGGAGGCGGTCACACAGCGTGAACGATGCCCGGACTGGTGACACGGCAATATGGATCAGCAGAGACATATCTGGCGGGGATGGTTGCCGATCATTTAATGATGATAGTTAAGGGTGATAAAGAAAGAGGTAAAGAACCAAGGTACAAAGGCGTGTATGAGAGAACCAGTGTATGACTAGGCATGGAGGCTTGTTCTCCTCCTTTTCTTGTGTTAAAGCCCTATTATTTATACATGTGAACCCCTTGATTCGTGGAGATCATAGTGAAATAGAATAAGGAAATAGATGAGTGATTAATAAGGAAATAAATTGTCTTAAAGGTAAAGATAACATTTTATTTGAGAGATTTTTCGGATGCTTTCCTCATTTGCCTATAATTCGAATATTGTAATTCATTCAATGTAGACAATTTCCTTTACGGATCAGGGCTATCCATAATTACGACTTGTAGGCCTTTAGATCCAGCCCAATCGATAGATTAAGACCAATAATTTGGACCGTGCAAATTTTGACCACTACAATAATAAATTAAGTGAAATGTAATTCCATGTGTTTGGTGTGTGTATATATTTATTTATTTACTTTTTCAAATTCTGTAAGGAAAAAGAAAATGAATTTGGTCACATTCTAGCCTCTCTTATATATCTTTATTTTATTGGTGCGGGAAGGTTTCACTGAAATGAAGATAATTAAAAGAAAAAAAAAACAATAATATTATTGTGATGATATTGTTGGGCCATCGTAATACATGTGTGCATACACTTTTAGTCGAGATTGTTAGTAAACTTTTTTTGAGTTTTTATATAAATATGTATACACTTATAGTTTAAGTTGGTAAAGTACATCGTTTCTCTTCAAAACATTGGTAGTATATATTTTTTAAGATATTCTCACTTTATTGTGAAAGGAGATTTCTCTTGATGTTAGGTGAGTAAATTTTCAAACTTTACTTATTATGAAAGGAGATTTCTCTTGCTGTTAGCCAAAGAACCACACAATTAACAATCAATCCATGCAAATCTCATTCATCAACATGAATAAATAAAAATATGTATATTATCAAATAATTAGTGCCTACTCTTATGACATACAAAGATTCGTAACCAAAGGATATTCATTAAATATTGAATCAATTATTAAACTGGCAAAACCGAGGTTTTAATACCAATTGAAAGGAAAAATCAATTTTAGATTAATGCAGAAATGTGGATTTTAAAATTTTGTTTAAACAAAAATGTACCAAATAAATGCTAGTAATAACAATTTAATAATTAAATTAATAGGATCGAATCTCACCTTACATGAAGATTTAATTGATATTTTTTTATTTGCAAATTTTTCATCATTCGATTTTCTTTGTCATGACTCTTCACAAAAGAAACAATGTGTGGACACATTCTTGAAGAATCAAATCACGAAATCTTTTTATAGGAGAAAATTATGTAGAAATTAAAAAAAAAAAAAAACAATTTACTTGATTTCTTTTGAGATGGGCCAATATGGTGTTTTTAATTAATGGAAATTTTTGGTTCAAGTAGCCAAAAATTCTCTCTTTTCTTATTACCAACATAAAACACCCTTTTGTAAAAGTAAGCTAGGGTTTTCAATTTAATAAGGAATCCAATTTCCATTTTAAATTGAAAGATTTAGTTCCTATCCAATATAGAATCAAGTTTCTTGTTGGCTTGGAACTCTTTACTTTTAATTTAATATGAAATCCAATTCCTATTAAATTAAAACTCCTTGAATTTAATTTAATCTGGAATCTAATTTCAATTAAATTAAATTATTATTTCCATTAATTAATTAAATATTTTTTATTAAATTAAATGATTCTAAGTTATTATTTATTTAATGACACCATTTAGAATTAAACTCATGATCTCTACAGATAATTAAATAATTAACAATTGATTAAATAATTATAAATATTTAAATAATTTGTGAAAATGTCTACAAAATTTATGTGTAACACTAATGATTGGATATTCTTGTTATATTCTTCATGTTGTTTCTTTATATGGTTGTGAGCTAACAAGGGGACTAAATGGACCTATAATTTGAGATCCAATATTATGGAAATTATTAATTAAACTCTTTAATAAATAATTCATTATTTTTGACCTTAGAGTAACTTCATTAAAAACTTAAGGCTGCACTCTCAAAATCGTAGATATTTTACACAATCTAAATTTTTAACGTCCATCGATTTAATCATTTCACATGATTCGATTATTCATGATTAGTTCATAATTAGAGCTAGGTCATTAAAATTCGTTATAACTCTCTAATTATATCTTGTTCCATTAAGTGCTATTGATTCTTTAATGAATAATATATCTATAACAATTTATGAATTTATTTTTGAACGCTTTGATTGTTCAAGACCCAAATTAACACTTAATGGAACTACTCATCTACTTCTCATAAGAATGAGTGGATTCCATTATTGTATAGAATGTTTCCAGTCACTTATTAAATCACATCTCCAAAGTACGAAACTTATTGACTGTAAATCTATAATAGTCTCACTCATATAAATCAAAAGATATGACTCAACAAATATGAGTTTATAAAACACTCAGGATTAAGATCAATTTGTATATGATCATCTTGTCGATAAATATGAATTTCTTTGTTTAACGAATATTAATAACAAATTCATTTTTATCATGGTCCAATCCTCTATAATCTCTATCATATAAGGTGCCTTCATTTTCATGTCATCATATGAATGATCTTGGATAAGATCATCGTATAAAATACGAAATGAACTATAGTTGTAGATCTATCATAAACAAAGAACTCAACTTTGTTTGCTTTCTACGTACTTTTTAAATTACTGATCTCAAACTAAATCCTCTTATATATAACATTTATATACTTAATTTGACACTATATAAGTAATCACAAATGTTACATGATATTCGTGTAAAACAAATATTTTACAAATGCACATAAATTGAATAAACTAAGCATTATTTATTTATTATTTATTTTAAACGTTTACAAATTGTAAGCTCTCAAGGCATTAAACACTAACAATCTCCCACTTGCCCTAGAGCTCATGAGACATGTCTTGTAATTCTAAACTCTCTAAGTGACCTTCAAAAACTTTTAGTTGTTAAGGTCTTTGTAAACTTATCAACATAACTGTCCTATAAAGTGATCTTCATCACTAAAACATCCATTTTGTGTACTACCTCCCTAAGGAGATGGTACTTTCTCTCTATTATATGTTTCTCATGCTTGTGGCTTCTTTGATCTTTAGAATTAGCCATTACACTACTATTTTCATAATAAAAAGTGAATGACTTGTCCATATTTGGAACAACTTCCAAATCTATCAAGAACTTATGAAGTCAAACCGCTTTCTTAGCCACTTCATAAGCTGCTACATATTTAGCTTCTATGGTGGAGTCAACAATGCATGATTTGAAGGGACTCGACCCAGGTTTCCCTTTTAGGGACTCAAGAGGAGCCCTGTCGGTACCTCAATGAAAGTTCTTGCAGTCTTTGTACTGATGACTACTCTAAAGGACTCCGTGGAGCAAAGCCATAATACATTTTCATTTCTAAATCATTTAAAAATTAGGATGGAAAAATTTCGGTAGCACAATGACTGTTTTTCGACATTTTCAACATTATCGAAACGCTTGTAAAACAATTTACAAACACTTCTAAATTCATACATTCTTCTTCACTTTCAATTTGGACCTCAGGTCTATCTTAAAATCCAAACTCAACCACAATTCAAAGTATTTCAATCAAAACCATTCCGAACTTAAAAACATTTTAACATATATAAAATCATTAGCATCAACATAAAATCAGAAGTATTTACATTATGTATATTCATAAAACATCAAAATATGTACATTGATTTTTTACAGATGCAATCATCGGAAGGGCTTGCCTAATTTTACATTGGAGATCGCCTACTCTGAGCACTTGTTTCTGCACCTGGGGATGATTTTATTTATAAAATAAACAAGAAATAGTGAGCCAAAGGAACTCAATGAATGTTATACATTTCTATTCAAAATTTGCTTTCTAAAATATCCTCTCAAAAATCATTTGGAAATCTAAGTTTCTTAATACTTTATCCAAATCATAAATCTTATGCTTTTGCAAAAACATTTATATAAATTTGCTTGAAAACATAAATTCATTCATCAATAAAATTCATACAATACATGTACATGGATATATATAAAAAATATAGCTTTCATTCATGAAACATATATCCAATGAAACCTAATGAAATCATAAATCACCGTCCAGTGCTAGGACACCGGTGGTGGGGATGGTCAATCTCAGTCATAAGCCACTATATTGCGGAATATTACCTCGCTTTGCATAGGGCGTCAGTTATAGTAGTACTTTAAAAACGCGTAGATGGCAACATAACAAACTCAATCCCCCCATAGTTAGTGGACTTGACCACCCCCCCCCCCCCCCCCACCCCAACTAACGTACCATATGCGTAATAAAGTACTTTGGCAGCATTTCAGTCATATCATAGGGATTAGGGTAACCATAGGTTTTGAAAACTTTCATTTCATTTCACTTTAAAAATTTAGTTTGTATACTAAATTAATTATTCATAAAAACATATTGCTTTCAAATTGTTGCTAAAAACATAAAAATATATTTCTTTAATAATTTCATACTATAAACATTTCTTTCATAAAACTCATTTAAATTTCAAGAAGCTATAATATTCATTAAAACAAATTTAGAACATGCTTTTCACATTTATAAAATAAATTTTCACTCACATTAAAGCATTCCAGAACGCATTTATCATTTCATAAAATAATTTATACTCACTATTTCCTAACTCACGAAATTTCATCATTTCTTAGCTCGCAATAATCTACGGCTTCAAATTCCTTCGCCTCTTCGTTACCTATATATTTTCACATTCGATTAGTAGGCAACTTCGTGACTAAACTTATTCGTATCTACACATCCATTAACACATATCAATTCACACAAATACCTAACTACCCAAGAATATCTTAACATCCTTTTTCCAACCGTATCCACCTCAGTTATTCGTATAAAATTTCCATTCGAAATTCTTAATAACTAAGCATGTAAAATACTTCAATTAAAGTCTAAATTCTATATCAATACATTAAACACATTTTTGGATCATTTAATCCTATGTTGGCCGAACATACACCCATTCTTACACCATTAATCTTTTTTAATTTTCTCATCCATAACCACATTTAAACATATGTATAGGGTGTAAATGCAAGTCAAATTCATAAAATATCACATTTGTATAAATAACAATAGTTTGGTTGCAAAGTAGTCATTTAACATCCAATGTATTTTTTTTTCAATTCCAAGTTAATTCAATCATCAATATAACTCATAAAATCATTCAAATCATTCAAAAATAATTGTATGACACTTCAATACACTCCTAACCAAAATATGGCAACTTGTATACCAAATTTTTGCTTCAAATTTCAACATTTTAACACATTTGCATGTATGAAAATTATTCAAACAAAATGAACTCAAGTTGGGTCATTTTAATCACCTCTTGGCTGAATTCTACATGCACAATATCACCAAAATTCCTTCAAGATTTCTCACTTGCATGCACATTATAATCTCATCATTTTTCATGTCAAAACAACTAAACTCATATTAAACCATGGAGACCTTTCTTTGGGTGTGAGTTGCATGCCACAAAAACACAAATTTTTCTTCAAATCTCACACCAAAGCCACATGCAACTTGATACCCATCACTTTGAAATCACAAATTCTCAACTCAAACATAAAATCATAAATCCAACATCTACTCAATTTAGTTCATGGAAAACTAAATATTACCTCTTCAAACTAACTTCAAATGGATGGATTTCACTCCCAGGCTTATATACCACCTTTGCATGTGTTGAAATCCTTCAAAATGGCTTCCAAATCAATCAAGACAGTAGCTATCTCCTTTGGTTCCTCTCAACAAAACTGTTTTCTTTCTCTCTTGGCAGAATACTCTTTCTTCTCATGACTGAATTGCTTCTTTATCTTGTATGTGTTGAGATTGCTCAAAAATAACTTCAAAATCACTCAAAATGGCAGCTATCTTTGGTTCTAGTTTCTTGGCCGAGAGAGAGAGAGCTTGTGACCATGAGAATGAGCTCATGGTCGTGAGAGAAAGCTTGTGTCTTGTTGTTGACCGAATGTAATCTATTATCTCTTGCTCATTTCTTGTTTGTTTTCATTTATATATATATATGATCAACATTGCTTTGCCACTTGTTAAACACTTATCTTTTCTTATTGACAATTATCTTCTCTTGTTGACACATGGCTTTCATATAAGCCTTCATTCTCTCTTTTTATGACACTTGTCACGCATGCATTCTTTCATCCTTCTAATCTCCTAAAATGCCCTTATCATATTTAGAATCATTTTCGGTCCGTCTGGAAATTATATTATAGCTCAATTTCACATCCGAAAATTTTATTAGAATTTGATTACACATCCGGATCCAATTACTTTGAATTATTTTATTACTATGCAATTAAAATAATCTCCGATCTGATCCAAAAATTCTACTAAAATTTAATTACATAACCAGATACTTAAAATTATTTTATTACCATATGAATACTGTATACGATACTAAAATCAAATAGAGTATTTTCGTCCAATAAACTTTAGATCACTTATAATCTCTTCAAATTGACTTATCTTTGATCCATCTCAGTTTCATTTAACTCTAGCACTAATTCTGAAACTTTTGATTTGCGTGGGTCGCTTTTCGAAAATCATTGTTCATGTAGACATTATCTACTAGAAAACACTATTTACTAAAAAAATTTATTTCTTCTATGAAGAGGAAATTTTGGGTTTTATAAATCTAAAAATCACTATTCACTCAAAAATACTATTAATCGAAAACACTATTCATACGAAATTACTATTCATCAAAAAAATTTATTTCTCCTAAAAAAAGAAAATTCTAGGCTTTACACGATTTCTTAACACTCCTTCATACTATAGCTCCACCACCAAGGGTGAATACTGATTTGGATGTATATTTCCTTAAATCCTTATTCAACTGAATATCAGAATCTGTATATCCTATTGGAATCAAATTCCCATCAAAATACACAAACATATACTCTCTTGTTCTCCGAAGAAACTTAAGAATATGTTTTATTGCCACCTAATGATCTAATCATGGATTAGACTGATAATGCCTCACTACTCCTATTGAATATCACATATTCGATCTTGTGCATAGTATAGCATACATGAGATTGTCTACTATAAAGGCATAGGGAATCTATCTCATATTCTCAACCTCTTGAGATGTCTCAAGACACTATTCCTTAGACAAATGAATTTTAATACTTGCATTGCAAAACGTACTAGGATCTTATTAATGTATGATGTTTGAGACAATGTTAACAGTTCGTTCTTATGATCTCGTATGATTTATGTCTTGAAAACATAACTAGCCTCTCAAAATCTTTCATTTGGAATTGGTTAGCAAGTCAGTTTTTTATATCAAGTAATGCTCCAACGTCATTCCCAATGAGTAAGATATAGTTAACGTAAAATTATGAGGAAAATCACTTTCTTATCTATGATACACTTGTATACACAAAGTTCATTGACATTTTGCTCAAAACTATAAGACTTGATCAAAATATTAAATCTAATATTCCAAGATCAAGAAGCTTGCATAAGTCTATAAATAAACCTTTGCAACTTACAAACATTTTTGCTTTGACCTTGGATTACAAATTCATCTAATTGTACCGTATAGATGCTTTCATCAAGATTGTCATTCAAGAACGTAGTCTTGGCATCCATGTGTAATATCTCATAGTCAAGACATGTAATAATGGATTAAAGAATGCGAATGGACATAAGCATGACCACTAGTAAGAAAGTTTCTTCGTAGTCAAGTCTCTCCTTTTGGATTTAACCCTTTACCACTAGCTTAGCTTTAAAGTTCGCCACCTTTCTATCCACTCCTTTCTTCTTCTTGTAGATCCATTTGCAACCTATGGATTTTACCCCTTCTAGTTGATCCATAAGTTCCCAGACTGAATTTGAGTTCAAAAACTCTATCTTAAGAAATATGAATTTAAGTCATTCCTCCTTATCAGATTTATCCATTGCATCCCTAGATGTCAATGGATTATCTACTCTATCATTAGAGATAACAACTTATGCCTCTCTAAAATTACGTAGTAAATAGGTTTTCTCACAACCCTCCCAGTATAATGAGGTGGTAGATCACTTTGACAAGAATCTGTTTAACTTTTAGATGTGGCCTTAACTATGTTGTTATCAATAATGGTTGTTGATTGGGTATTGGTCCAACCAAGCAATAGCTTTTTGAGTACAACTATACTTTGAGTTATGTGATCTTTTGTATAATTATCTTCAAAAAATGTAGCATTTGTTGACACAAACACTTTATCTCTATGAGGATTTTAAAAGAATTCATCTTTAGTTCCTCTAGGGTAGCTTATAAATAGGCACACTTGTGAATGTGGTTCCAATGCTTCTTAGTTTTGTTCCTCAATGCATATGCTAGACACCTCTATATGTGAAAATATCTAAAACTAGTTTTGTGACCATTCACAACTCTAAAGGCATCTTAGGAACACAGTTTGCAATGTATTTCCCAAGAAGAAACTAGATAATGATGAAAACTAATCATATATCTCATCATGTTTTGTGAGGTTCAATTTCTCCCCTCTACAACACCATTCTTTTAAGGTGTTTTAGGAGCTATTAGTTGATGTAGAATCTCATTCTAAATCAAGTAATTCTCGAACTCCATATTAAGGTACTCATATCTATGATCCGATCATAGAGCTTTCAATGATCTATCTAATTGATTTTCAACTTTAGCTTGAAACTCTTTGAACCTTTCAAAAGTTTCAAGCTTCTATTGCATTAGGTAAGCATACCTATATTTAGAATAATTGTCAATAAAAATAATGAAGTATCCACAACCACCTACGACTTTAACATTAATTGGACCATAAAGATCTAAATGTATAAGCTCTAACGGTTCTTTGGTTCCATAACCTTTTGTCTTTAAAGGTCTCTTAGTCATTTTACCTTCTAGACATTATTCACAAATAGATAAAGTGCTAATCATTAACTCGTTTAAAGATCTACTCTTTACTAATCTATTTATTCTGTCAAGATAATAATGTCCAAGTCTTAAATGCCAAAGGTAGGTATTGTCATTAGGTGAAATCTTTTTTGTCATTTTGTTTTTGGTTTTTCAACCTTAAATATTTCAGCTTTAAGCAGTTATGAATTAATGATCTTAACTCCTATAAGTTGTTTTCTAATATTCATGAACAACTATCCAAATTATTTCTAGAAATAATAACTTATTTATTATTAAAAGAAATTGAATGTTGTTGTTCTATGAGTTTAGAAACAGAAATCATATTTTTGCTAAAACATTATTCAAAACAATAAAACAATTGTTAGAAAAAGAAGTTGAATTTCTTCCACTGCGCTAGTTGACACAACATTCCTAGTTCCAACTTGCACGGTGAATTTGTTCATGACATAGTTCCTTTGAACTTCATGAAACTCTTTGAAAAAGTCTTCAATATCATGCTTAATTGGTTTGGTAAATCAATCACCTCGCCATGAGTTTCGACTGTATTAAAATAGATCATCTTGTTCAAGACATGCTCTGAAACTGATGTCCTTTCCTTCATCTTAGTAGTCATAGCAGTTCAAATGGCTTTATGTCGCTGCTACTCAAAAGGTTGCCTAAACATCCCTTGCAATAACTTCAACATCTCATATGCTGTTGCCATTGACTCATGCTTCTTAGCAAGCACATCGGACATTTTTGCTAACAAGTAGCAACGAACCTTGTCATTAGCCTTAACCCCATTTTGGTAAGATTCATGTACATTACGTACATGTAGCATTTACTGGTGGCCTAGGATGACACTCCTTTATCAAGACAAACTTTAGGTCTTTATAGACTAGAATGACTTTCAAGTTATTTTAACATAATTATTCTCGTTTAATTTATCATTGGCAAGTAAAGTAATAAGAAGTGAAGATATTATTGAATTAAATAATAATAAAATATTTTATTCAAAATTGCATTCATACAATATCATAAGTCTTAGTATAAAATTAAACACGATGCATAATACACGAATAATGAATTAGAAAATACCCTAAAACTAATTACTATACCACAATAATCTAACATGCCACAAATAGATGCCACCTTAGGGTAGGTCAAATATTTGAATTTTAGATTGAGAAAATTTCAGTTAAATAATACAACAAAATAACTCTTATTCTTATATTATCGAACTACCGCTTATTTCGATCAAGGAATAAACTTACTAATTAATAAATTCTTTTGTGAGTGTAACTTACCATTTAGATCTTTTAGACTTAACTTGAAAATTACCAACCTTATAGTAGGTCAATCCCAAAATACATTCAAAAATCTTACCCGTTAGGAAGTTAACCTTGATATTGACTTAAATGGACATCACCCTTAAGGAGACGAAAACAAAGCCATCTTGAGGAGTAAAACCCAAAATTTTTATTTTTATTTTAATGAAAAATTAGTTATTTTTTTTTTTTCGATAAATAGTATTTTTAGATGAATAGTGTCCACATAAATAGTGATTTTTGGAAAGTAGACCTCATAAATCAAAATTTCTAGAATAAGTATTAGAGTTAAAAGAAACTGAAATGGATTGAAAATGAGTTCATTTGAATAGGTTTTAAATGATCTGAAGTTTAGTGAAAAAATAATTGTCCTTTTTGGAGAATAATGGGTATTGATGATTTTACACCCATTTAAAAAAATTTTAGTATGAAATTGAGAGATAAAATATCCAATTAGAGTACTACATGATCAATTTAAAGATTTAATGATCATAAAATATTTTTCAAATTTATTTAGGCTAGAATATGAATTTAATGCATTAAAGGGCAAAATGGACTTTTAGGCATGAATAAGAATTAAATTCACCAGAGGGTAAAGTCGACATTTTCAATTTCAAGCACATATGGATTACATGTGAGTATTACATGGAATGAAATCTAGCAAAGAAATATAATCCATGTGAAACAAAATGAAACAATGAGAGGAGGCCACATGGAATCCACTAAGTTGACTAGCTAGTTGTCATGCAACTAAAAATTAGTGGGATTTAGTTAGTTTAATGATTAGTTAGCCTATAGACCAATCACATGTCATTATTTGTAACGAAGGACTTGTTTGAATTTATGGAAATAGTTTAAGGGCATTTTGGTCAATTAATGAGAGGCCTATATAAAGTTGAATTGTGCATGAAATGACAAAAAAATTGAAAAAAAATAATTGAGAGAGAGTGAGGAGAGGTTTCGGCCAAGGAGAGAAGAAGAAGGGCAAGAAAAATTTGACCCCTTTTGGATGTCAAACTCAATAGATCTTCACTAAATAGGTGTTAGGGCAAAAACTTGAGCAAAGAAAGTGAAGAGAAAATAGTAAGTAAGTTAATTTTCTATGGTGTTTTGATGGTTTCTTGAATGTATGTCAACTTGATGAGTTTATGTAATTTTTGGCATGTTTAGAAGTAGATTATCTTATATTCAAGTGTGAAATTGAAATGAAACTTAAAAGGAAGCAATTAGGCAAGGAAGTGACTAAGGTATGTATTTTAGGATTTATGTAATTTTGTAAAGAAACTTAAATTAAGTTTGTATTAGGGCATTAGATGAATGTTGGTGTGATTTTAATGCTTTTGGTGGTCATGAAAATGAAAGAATTAGGTTGGATACCCTTATGTGCAATTTCGATCAATATGACATTTTGGTGTTCAAAGTGAAATTCAATCATTTGATGTGTTTTCATAAAGTTATGCATGTAGTTAAGCAAGTTTGCACAAAGAAAATGAAAAGAAAAGAATGTCATGATGTTAGTATAAGTTTATGCCAATTATGTGATTTATGATGTGCGTAGTATTTTAATTTCAAAATGAGTTTAATAGCTTAATGTATGTATGAGTTCTAAGTGAGAATTATGCTCGTAATAAAGCGTAGGAGGAGTGAAGAGTTAAAGAAGAGCTTGAAGGAGTGGCTTGCTAGTTTGGATAGCAATTTGTGAGTGTGGTTATTTTTGAAGCTTCTATGAGTTTTGTAAATTGATTATTGATAATTGTAAATGTTTATTATAGTATTTAATTTATTATGTTGAATTGATCAAACTTTTAGCATGTTAGCATTCTCTAATTATGCATACGTTACAAATGCATACATTTTAGTAGTATAGCAATTTAGTATGTTTGAGTGAAGTATATGCATAAAAGAGACATACTACGGGTATTTGTAAAGTTTTAGGTTTTTGCCTTAGAAAGATAGTATTTTGATTATAAACCATACATTAGAGAAAATAATATTTTCTAATTAAATCAACATACTTTTATGTCTAGTGTATGTAAGATTTTTAAGTATATTGAAAGGATTTTAAATACCTTTGGTTTACCTTAATCCCCAATATACTCGACTGAAGTACTCTATACGTGTATAGCAAGAGATAGGGAAAGTCACTAACTTGGAGGGTTGAGTCAGTGTATTGCCTTATGCACATATATGGTAGTGCAGATTTACCTGATGTTGGGAGGAATCGCGATCTCAGAGTTCCAGCATTTACGACTACACATAGTAGCTTTCTCTAGTTCTAGTGACGTGTATACGTATCGTCATGTAAGAACGAGTTTTCCTGAGTTACCTTGTAAGGCAAGTTTTAGAAAGAAAAACACATCATGAGACGTGAGATTTAGAAAATAAGAAAATTTACGTTTTATGAAATTTATTACTAGATTTCGAGCATTATTATTTATATGTTTTATTCCAGTTTTACAGTTTTATAAATGTTAAAAAGAAATTAGTGGTTTTCTAAATTATTTTGGAAGGATGTATATAATTAAAAAAGTAAATATTATAGTTTAAAAGTTTACGCACTCATTGAATATAAATACTCACCACTCTTTTTATGTTTTTTAAAAATCCTCTCTAGGTACAGGTGTGAGCCATCAAACGGAAAAGGCTCTATCAAACATGTAGGTGGGCTGAGGACACGATGCTATTGCACTTGTTTACTTTTGAAATGTCATATGCACGCATGGCCAATGAAGATTTGATGTATATTTTGTAAATACTATTTTTGGAAGACATATATGTATATATACTTTTGCAGTTTACGTTTTTGACAAAAAAATGATGATGAACTATGAGAGCTTTGATCCCTATCAAGTTAGTGTACGTAGGCAGTTGAGTTTAATCTCAACTCAAGCTCAAAAGATTTCAAAATCTTGTGTATATCATACTTTTGTATAAATTAAATGACTTTTAAGTTGCATTTTTAAACTTAAAGCATGATTGTGGCTGATTGTGGAAAAAGGAAAAGAGGGTCTGAGGCCTAGAAGTTGAAAATTTTATTACTATAGAAGTGTATAGATTTTCTATAAATTTTTGTAGAGTTGAATTTTTATAAAAACAGTTATTGTACTGCCAAAATTTTTAATAATCCTGTTTTATAATATATACTAAAAAGAAAAAGTTTTCATCAATTTCTACTAGAAAAAAAATTAAAGTGAGAGCAGTACCTCCACAGGGCTCTCTCGAGCCAAAGTGAGGGTTCAACTAAGTTCTATCAAGATGCTACAGGACTCTCATTGGGTTCCACAAAGGAATTCGGGGCGGGTCCTGTCATGAGGTGCCATTCAAATCTCACGGTATTGAAATAACGATGGATACCATGGGATATATTGTTATATATCCCTCTCCCACTCATTATTTTAGAATTAGAGTTTTCTATTTAATATTCCTAGTCATCATCTTAGATTATTAATGGCTAATAAGTTTAATCTAAGTTACCAAAAATTAATGTGTTACTAGAATTATCATCCTATTAACACCTAATAAATTACCAGATTTTTAACTCTTAAAAATCTAATTTATTATAAAGATCTAATCTAGATAATATAAACTCTTTAATTATAAAGATTAGATTTAATGTGAGATTGCCCAATTTTAACTCTTAAAATCTAATCCACAATATAAGCCAATTATGAAGTATATTATTTTTAATCATATTAAAAAAAATTACTTCTAAAAGGTTTTACTAATCTAAATATATTAAACTCTTTAAATAAACTAGCTTAGTAATAATGTGAATTACCCAATTTTAACTTTTAAAATTTAATCACATTATGAATAACAATTATTTGAAATATATTTATTTTAATCACATTAAAACTATATTTCTAATTGGTTTGCTAATCTAAATAAATTAAACTCTTCAATTAAATTAGATTAGAAAACAATGTTAATTATCTAATTTTAACTCTTAAAATCTGATTACATTATGAATACCAATTATTTGAAATATATTTATTTTAATCACATTAAAACTAATCATATATTTCTAATTTGTGAACCTAGGATTTTCAACTAAAATCCTAACAAATTATGAAATTGGTATTCTATGTATTATTATCTCTATTTTAATTAATAAACTATTTAATAGGAAAAATAAACAATAATACATGTATGTATGTCATTTTATAATGCAATGAGTAGATACTCTCTATTTTGTATGATACATTTTATACATGATCATGTTATCAACAAATTATTTAATCATCACATGATAAATAATTTAAATAAACAACATGTGATTGACCATGCTCGTTGGCTTTAACGATCTAAAACTAATTTTTCAAGATTATAACAATTAATTAAGGCATTTCTTGCCCTTCATTTATAGTCTTCAAGGACTTAATGGGCCCTTTTGGACTCAAAATTAAATATAATTTAACAATAAAAAATATCCATCTACTGGATCGAGTCATAAAGCTTGTTTCTTGATTTTTGAACCCAATAAAATTATCTAAAACAAGTTGACAATTTTTAATAATTTTATGATTGAAAACAGAAACCCAGAACTTGAGAAAAACTGAAAACGGACTGATTCGGAGCTGTCCCGAAACACTACATACGGCAGCAGCTTTTGGGCTGCCAAGTGGCACCAGCCACGTTCCAACTAGTGTACGTAGGCTGCTGCACTTGTTGTGCATCACGCATGCACATGCTGTGCATCACACATGCACAAGTTGCATGTACTTGTTACACCAACTGGTGCATCACAACTAAACTGGTTCAAAGCCAGTTGCAGCCGCGCCAGCCTGTACCAAACAGACCCGACAATACACATGCAGCGAGCACACCCAACTGGTTCAAAACCAGTTCACAGCGTGCAGTTGTCCGAGTGCAGCAACAAGCACACCAGTTCACGAACCAGACCTGTAGCCGCTTAGCCATCACAGCCGCACAGCCCATTTCCACACTGCCGAACTGGACTGTGCAGCAAGCTGTTCGCACAGCCCTTGCACCCTGCTGTCCAGCCCAGCAAGACGCTGCTGTCTGCTGCTGTGCATTGCTGTCCAGTTGCATTCAAGAGCACATGAAGCTGGTTCGAAACCAGTCACCAAACTGCACAGCAGACTAGTCCAAAACCAGTTCAGTTTTTGTGCTTCGTACACATACAATGCGCATGATTGTTTGGTTCAATTTTGCATCGATTGGACGACAGTTTTTCTCAAATCAATTTCGTATTCACTCGCAACCTTTTCGCACAAAAACAGCAATGAAATTTCAGCTCTGTTGCGCATCATTCTTCGCCTTTAATTTTTCAGAAAAATTAAACCTTAAAACTATTGAATTACAACGAAAAATGAAATTATTAGAAATAGCTCACAAATTTAATCAAATTAAATTAGTCAAAGAACCATACAATTAATGATCAATCCATGCAAATCTCATTCATCAACATGAATAAATAAAAATATGTATATTATCAAATAATTAGTGCCCACTCCTATGACATACAAAGAATCATAATCAAAAGGATATTCAGTAATTATTGAATTAATTACTAAACAGACAAAACCAGGGCTTTGATACAAATAGAAAGTAAAAATCAATTTTAAATTAATACAGAAATGTGGATTTTAAAAATTTTTCCAAACAAAAACATGTCTAATCAATACTAATAATAACAATTCAATAATTAAATTAATAAAATAGAATCTTACTTTACATGAAAATTGAATTGATCTCTTTTTATTCGTAGATTTTCATCACTTGATCTTCCTTGCTATGACTTTTCACAAAAGAAATAGTGTGTGGATACCTTCTCAAATAATCAAATTACGAAATCTTTTCATAAAAGAAAATTATGTAGAAATAAATTTTTTTTTTTTTTTTTTATTTCTTTTGAGATGAGGCAATATGATATTTTTAATTAATGAAAATTTTTGGTTCAAGTAACCGAAAAAATTCTTTTCTTGTTACCAACATAAAACACCCTTTTATAATGGTAAACTAGGGTTTTTCAATTTAATAAGAAATCCAATTTCCATTTTAAATTGAAAGACTTAGTTCCTACCCAATATGGAATCAAGTTCCTTGTTGGCTTGGAATTCTTTATTTTTAATTTAGTATGAAATCGAATTCCTATTAAATTAAAATCTCTTTAATTTAATTTAATACGGAATCTAATTCCATTTAAATTAAATTACTATTTTCATTAATTGTTTAAATGATTTTTCATTAAATTAAATGATTCTAAATCATTATTAATTTAATGACACCATTTAGAATTAAACTCATGACCTCTACAAATAATTAAATAATTAACAATTAATTAAATAATTATGAATATTTAAATAATCAAATTATTTTAATAATTTGTGAATATATCCACAAAATTTATAATTGACACAAATAATTGGATAATCTAATTATATTATTCACGTTGTTTCTTTATGTGGTTGTGAACTAACAAGGGGAGCAAATGGACCTACAGTTTAAGCTCCAATAATATTGAAATTATTAATTAAACTCTTTAATTTATAATTCACTATTATTAACCTTAGAGTTACTTCATTAAAAACTTAAGGTTGTACTCTCAAAATTATAGATATTTTACACAATCTAAATTTTCAGTGTTTGTCGATTTAATCATTTCATATGGTTTGATCCTTCATGAGTAGTTCATAATTAAAGTTAGGTTATTAAAGTCTGTTATAGCTCTCTAATTATATCTTGTTTTATTAAGCACCATTGATTCTCTTATGAACAATATATCCATAACAACTTATTAATTTATCTTTTCGTTTACTCGTAAATTGAAAGTCGCTCTTATTGTTCAAGACCCAAATCAATACTTAAGAGAACTACTCATCTACTTCTCGTAAGAAGAAGTGGATTCCACTATTATGTAGAATGTTTACAGCTATTTATTAAATCTCATCTCTAAAGTATAAAATTTATTGACCATAAATCTATAACAGTCTCACCCATGTAAATAAAAAGATGACTCAACAAATAGAGTTCTATAAAACACTCAGGATTAAGATCAATTCATATATTATTATTGACAAGACCCTTCCCAGACCTTAACTATGCTCTTGTCTGGAGGATCCTGCCGGGCACTTCAACGGACTTATCGAAACCGACTTGTCGGATCGAAGAAATCCGAGAAGCGAACCCTAACTTTCTTCAATCGGTTTACTCGTTTAGACTCAAAAATTCACTTTTCTTTTAAACTAGTTGGGAGTGATAAAATTTTTCGCAACTTTTGTTCAAATAACTTTATAAAATTTTCGGCAGCATAACGGTTGCATTTTTTATAAACTAAAATTTACCTGTCAAGAAATTTACACTTCGACTAAAATCTCAATTCCTCCCAACTTCTTTATTCCCAAACATGCAATAATCATCATCATTTTTCCACAAACATGCAACATCAACACTCAATTCTCAATTTATAAGTACAAACTCAAGTAGAATATATCTAGATGCACCATATATATAAAATGTATGAATATTTACAAATATACAATTTCAAAATCTGAATATATGTTGCTCAATTACATATCCATCTCATACATAAAGTTTTACATCATCACATGTCACAAATCGCCCACCTATATATACACAATAAAATGATGACGTCCTGTCGTCCGCGGTGGCACACAATGAAATATAAATAGCTACAAAAAAAACAAACAAGTTAGTGCAACGAAGATATAATATCACATACACTAACATGACAATTTATCATTTGTTTTATGATTTCTTTCCAAAACCCCCATGTATATCCTTTAAACACTCTAACCATCACGGGCGATTAAAACTAACGCCAACGTGGAGCTTACTAAGTCATCTCAACCACTACGTTACGGAATTTACTGCATCGCACGTAGGGCGCTAAAGCTTATCACTGAGCAACTACAATGCGGGATTTTCTGCATCGCAATTGTAGTGCTAAAACTCTGGGCAACTACGAGCGGAATTTGCTGCATCGCCACGTAGTGCCAAACTAAACAAATAGCCAACTACGTGCGGAATTGTCTGCATCGCAACGTAGTGCTTATACTTTCTATGAAACTGAGCAACTACGGATGGAATTTTCTGCATCGTCGTATAGTGCTAACTTTTCTCTATTCTGAGCGACTACGGACGGAATTTACTGCATCGTCGCGTAGCGCTAAATCTCATTATATCTTAAGGAATATACATGGGTTTTAAAACTATATTTATTTAGTGCCAAAAGCACAAAACTAACTCATTTTGAAACTTCAAAAAAACTCTCATTTCAACTATTTTCTTTTTAGATTACTTAACTACCATATTCATTACCACACATCAACTATTTACATGAAATTGGAAAAGATCTTAAGTGGCGAACCACTTACCTCGAAGCCACGTCACTCTGTGTCAAGCGTCTCTATGAGGCTCGTGGACGTCGCTCCCGCGCTCGTCACCTACACAACATTCCTCATTATTACTAGTGACAACAATTTCAATTCTCAACTATAAGGTCAAGAATCTCAACTAAGACCATTTTTCTCTATATATCCTCCAAACTTATTTCTACTCAACCGAGACTCTCTAATCCCGATTTTTGTGTAAAAGTTTTAGTTTTTGACCCTTAGGGATCACCCCACACGGTCCGTTTAATTGTTGGAGGCTTGGAACGAAAAATTACATTTTTTACTCAAAACGGACAGCCCATAACAGAACAGGTGGTAGCACGCTGCTTGGGGCTCCGTTTTCCTTCGTTCTTCTTCCTACGGTTCACTTATATCACCTTCTAGTCACACGTAAAATTTCGTTGGAAAATATTATCGTTTGCTAAGTCAAATCTAAGGAAAACGTCCATTTTGGACACTTTCGGGCGCAATTAAGTGCCCGTTTTGTAAATTCTTGGTTAGGGATTAGCGACGCTAGATTTTATTCCATAACTAAGCTTCATTTAACTAATAATGATGAACCACACTCAAACCATGCAATAAAAATTGCATTAGGATAATCGTTTCACTTCTCAAAGCCTTAACGGCACTATTTTGTGCATAACTTGCACAATTTTTATCGGATTCGATCCGTTCCAAAACCTATGGTTTTCTATGGTTCCTAGGCATCATTTGAGGTGTAGAACATCCCCAAATAAGCCAAATATGGTCAGGTCTCCTCTAGCTCAAATTTGAGTACGGAAATCACTAATATTGTCAAAACTAGCTCTCTTGAGCTTCTCTTTATTCCTACATGCTTCCCTATCCTTTTCTAATCATTTTTATGCTCAAACTTGGGTTCAAAACCTCTAAATTTCAGAGCTTATTTACTGTCTAATATGGTCATAACACACACATAAACATCACTTGTTCATTTGAACACTAATAATTCACTCAAAACTTTCATCAACTAGTTTGTGTATGTGAAAAACAATTTTCGTTTCTATGATTCTCAAGCCTATAACAGCCCATAAATCAAACCCTAAGTCATCATTTACACCCACAAACACATCTTCTAAGGTTATATAACAATCACTTAGGTTTTGACACCATTTCTAGTGCAAAACCTCCAACAACATACAACCAAATTCTGCACAAATAATTTCAGCAACACTGCTGGAAATTTCAGCAAAGAAAAGGGAGAGTAAGCCAATTTCTTAATTGGTTCTTGACTTAGAGAGTTGAGAGGGACTTGGGAGAGGGTTTAAAGAGAAGATTTGAGGCTTGGATGGGCTGGAAAGGGGCTGTCTTCATCCACTTTTCCTTGCTGCCATTTCTGCCCTGCAGTGTGCTTGTTTGCTGTCTTCTTCTGGTGCTTCACTGTTTCAGCTGAGGGGATGCACGAAATTGCCTTTGGTTTGCTGAAAATTTTCAGCCAAGTGTTGCTTATATACTAGTTGCACTTCTCTAATTTGCATTCTTGCCCCACCTCTTTTAAATTTCACACAACTTCCTCTCCATTTCTCTTTTCTTTTCACTACTGCCCAGTTTTGTTTATTCGCTGGCAGCTGCTGTTTTCTTCTTTATTTCTCACCTATTTTCATCTTTTCTTGTTGAAATCTTGCTAAATGTTCAATATATATGATTAGCCTTCATTAAAATGGCACTTAAGTCTCATGTTTAACTTGTTTGACCATCATTTTCCCTCCTCCTCTACTCTATACGGGAATCACTTTTGTTTTTTTTTTTGAGTTTTATGGTAGTTTTGCACTCTTCACTTGTCTACTTGGCTTCTAAGTGTCTTGTTTATATATCTTGTTAATTTTCTATGGAACATCAAGCTTGTCCCTTGATTTATTTTGATTGTCATCAATCTCTTATTTAATCGCTTAATAGTTGTCAATTACTTACGAACAACTAGTGTAAAAATTTTCTTAATCGTGCACTCAAAACTTTAGTTTTCTTTAATTCATCTCTTCTTTACGGATGAGTTATTTTACTCTTTATTAATCTTTTTCTTGCTAATTTGGTGGTTGTGAAACTCTAGAATGGCGTTCACGAAATCGAAGAATCGATTTAGCTTAATACTAACTTGATTTTATTGTAATGTTACTTAACTTTTATAATTGACGAATTTCGTCGTAAATCTTAAGTTGATAAATCTCTAACGCCATGAAATTCAATTAATCTAATGTAGTGATTTATTTTACCTCTCTAATCCATCTTTGAACACTAAGAGATTATAGATCGAGACTAGGGGTTTACAATTATCTAGTCGATAAATATAAATTTCTTTGTTTAACAGATATTAATAAGAAATTCATATTTATTATGGTCCAATCCTATATAATCTTTATTATATAAAGTGCTTCTATTTTCATGTCACCATATTAAAGATCTCGGATAAGATCATCGTATCAAATATGAAATAGACCATAGCTGTAGATTTACCACAAACAAAATATCCAACTTTGTTTGCTTTCGATAGATTCTTTAAATTACTGATTTCAAACTAAATTTTTTTATATATAACACTTATATACTTAGTTTAATACTACATAAATAATCATGGATGTTACATGATATTTGTATGAAGCAAACATTTCACAAATGCACATAAATAGAATAAATTAAGTATTGTTTATTTATTATTTATTTTAAACATTTACAAATTATAAGCTCCCATAGTATAAAACCATAACAGTCCTTTGATGTCATTCTACCACTTGATAATGTGAGAAGTTTCGAAATTCTCGGTGATATTAACGGACGTCTTTGCATAGCTCATCGTCACGAAGGCATTGTTCACCTATGGGCAAGGGAAGTTGGCAGGAATCAAAGTTGGTTCAAGTTGATGAGCGTTTAGCCTTTTGGAAGAATACCTTGTGATTACTTTAGAGTTATCCCTTTTTATGAAGAATGATGAAATCCTTATCAATCTAAGAGAAAAAAGGTTCCTTTATAAACCGAACAAGAGTAATAAGTTCCTTTTCTACAATCTAGAAGTAAAGACGTACAAAGAATTTTAGATCCCTAATATTAACTTGGAATTTGAGGAAGGGATTACATATACTGAGAGTCTTGCATTACCATAAACTTTGTTTTTGAAAAGTGTATTCTTATCTATGCAACCAACATTAATTTCTGCTTACTGTTTGTTCATTAATTTCTATCCTTTACTTTATCATCATTGTTGTACTAGAACTTAATTATCTTTAATGTTTTTATCCTTGAATAAGTCTCACTCTTAATTTCTTCTTCTTGTATGTGTTTGTGAATATGTATTAATGTCAAATTTTGATATTATGAGGATGATTGTATTAGATGTTGTTTTGTCATAGACCTAGTTTCCTTAATTTTCTAGTGCATGATACTGTGTCTAGCTTGAATAAATTTTAGGAATATTATGAAAAACCCCATTGCAAAGTAAAATAATCAGGAATTACACCTAGTTTCTTTTTTAATTGGTGAACTGCCAACAACTGTTAACTTTCGATCCAAAATGTTAATATTTTCCATCTAAAATTGTGAAATGATCAAAATATACTCGTTATGATCCTATAAAATTCTTCTTTTACCCTTCAAACTTATTAAATGACAAAAATATCTTTTAATTTATCAATTAATAATAAATTAAATAAAAAATAAAACAAAATTTTTTAAAAAACAAACCTAATTAATACAAAAACTAGGAAACCTAAACAAAAACCTTTTGTCTCTCTCCCCTCTCTCTTTTTCTTCTTTTTCAAACTAGTCACTGTGATAGGACTCGATCCGGATTCCCTCTAAAGAACTTAGCGGTCCTACCGGACACCCTATGAGACCCTCCCGAAGTCCCACTAATAGGATCCAAAAGGACGTCGTGGAACAAACCCAAATCTATAAAATACTTTGCTAAACATGAAAATTCATGCATTAAAAAATCTCATTTCAAATCCCGAGTAAATCAAATAAAAAAGCATTATCGTAAATAAGCAAAGGTCTAAAATAGGCATGTCATCATGTTTACATAAAAATTCTGCAAAGTATATTTGAATTTAAAGTATGCATGAATACATAATTAATAATAATTGTGTAAAACATAATGTTTACAAAAGAAACGTTGCAGCGTCGTCTGTCGTCTAACCCACCTAGTCTGATTGCGACGGACTGGTGCCCTGATTCCTAGTTCCTGCACCTGAGAGGTTTTTGTAACATAGAACCAAAACGATTGTAAGTTATAAAGTCTAGTGAGTGCAAAGGTTCTATTTAATTTAAATCCTTTTTCTAAACGTATCTCCCAAAAAATGTTTTCAAAAATAATTCTCTTTGAAATGATTCATTTTCTAAAAACTTGGGTTTTATAAGTTATCTTTAAAAAACTTTTCTAAAATACTTTCTAAAATATTTTCTTTCCAAAATCTGCTTTTCAAAGTATGCTTCTCTCTTTCAAAAATTCGTACTAATAGGGAACCCAAGAAAAGCTATAACCACATGAATGGGTAGACTAGTTCAGCTCAGTCTAGGGGGTCACGTGGCAGAATAACTATCATCGCACACCGTGACAAAACTATAAAGACATCCCGCTACTGCATGACGAAACTATCATCATACACTGCAAACGAGACAATACCCCACGAATGTAAAGAGTGACTAAATAGATATGACAGACTCTATCCCCATAATATTAGTAGGACTAACCCTCCCAATACTTGGCCTACACTATGGGGTATACCGACCGAGTCTAATGCTAGAAGGTCTGTCTATCAATAAGCTTAGGTCGTTCCACTAGTCCTTGAAAATCTTTACTTTTTTTTTTTTAACTCTTTCTAAATTTCAAATAAGTTAATCTTTCATGCTAAACATGAACTATTGATAAGATAAAAATAATTTATGAGAATCCATATAATACTTGCAGAAAAATCTAAAAAAATATTTAACATAAAGAAAATCTTTTCACACTCACTGCTTATTGTCCTAGTCATTTGTACCACTGCTCTAATGACCTCCTCAACTCGCCTAATCATCTATATTTTATCACAAAGGAAACCTTCACTTAGCTAGCTAAACTATTTTCTTTAATCTTCAATTTACATACGAGCTGTTAGGAACTGCAACACTACTAATCTAGCTCAAGTTGAGAGCTTGCACCTCAGCTCGCCCCAGCTCGCATCTTCGGTGAGCTCTTACCTTGCATAGCTCAGCCTGAACTGAGGGTATTTATCTTAGCGAGTTTACTAAGCTCATTCTCTTAGCGAGCTGCCAACTTTCATTAGCTTAGGTCGCTCCTTAACCTCTCTTAGCTCGCTTTTGCAAGCTATCGCTCTAGGCCAACCTGGCCAAGTAACCCTGATGGGCTATGACCTCACTCAACTTCTCTTGCGAGCTCGCACTTCAACCCAGTCCAGACAGGCAAGATGGAGAGCAATAGGTATAGCCTAACTCGCTCCCCAATCGACCATCTTGACTAGTTGAAATGCACTAAGGGCCCCTCTCCAGCTCGCACCTCGCGAGCTCGTGCCTTGACTTAACTCATTTCCTAACACCTCATTTTCCAGATCTCACATTGATAGAAACTAAGTCATCCTACAACATAAATAAATCACTACAAATCAATATCATTTTTCAATTATTTCACTTACCAGACTATTGCTCAACCTCTTGTATTGCTTCCTCACTCGCTTACAACTTCAAATCATCAGATCTATATATATAAAAAAATTTCGTTAATCACTTGCACACCAGAAGCTGTTCTCGACAGCTTTCTCACCAATATAAAACTATAAAACTTGCTCTTTTCATTTAAATCTTACCAAATCTGGTTCCTCACTTTCCAATCAGCTTGATCTACCTCAAAATGGTAGAAATCTGTCTGGAACAACTGCAAATCTATCGTCCTTCCTTCTACCGACGACAGCTTTCTCTCCCTCTCTCTCCTTTTCAGATTTTTCTATCATCTACCAACATACTCACCACACACCTATATTTATAGGCATGGGTCAAGCTCGTTTTTCACCCTTAAACTTTATCAAAATTATAACTTTACCAGATTCTAGAGAATTCCTCAGTTTTCCCCAATGTCCTTATCCTTTCCTCAAATTTATAATTTTGTCATTCTTTATAAAATCTTTTATTTTACCAATTTACCCTTCCACTTTAATATTTAATTTTAATTCTGATCCTTTCGAAAACTCTATAGAAATTTAATCTCATCATAAAACACCTTAAAATTCCTTTTTATTATTTTATAGATAAAATTTTCTCATTCCGTACATAAATTTATTACAAACTTAGGAGAAGGCGTTACACACTGTCTCTCTCTCTCTCTACTTCTTTTTCTTCTCATCTTCTTCTTCTTTGTATCCTTCTCTTCTTCTTCTGAAACTCAATCGAACTCAGATGTAGGTCGAATCGAAGCCAGAACTGGGCTCATTCAAATCCGATCTCTGAGTTTGAATAAACCTAGTTCTGGATTTCATTTGAACTCGGTTTCCGAGTTCATCTAGATTTAGTTCCATTCAAACCTAGTTTTTAGGTTTGAACGGAACACCAAACTGGCTCGAACAAAACCCAGAACAGGGTTTGAATGGAACCTAGAAACTAGTTTCGATATTTGGGTATGATTGGTTGGGTTGATTGTGGTTTTTTTGGGTGATCGGATTTTATATTTTTGATTGATTGTTTTGTTTTTTTTTACTGGTGGTTTTGATCTAGGGTTGGTTGGAATCTTTTGGTGTTTTGGTTCAAGATAAATATTTGATTGATTGTTTTGATTCAAGGATTCATTTTTTTTTTTTTAGGCTGATGTTCATTGTTTTAGTTTCAAAGTTTGAATAGATCTTCAATTTTCTTTAAAAAAAATATTTTGTTTTGTTTCAATTTTAATTTTTTCTTTATTTTTTTAATTTTGTATTTTTCAATTTTTTTTTTTTTTTGAACATGAATATCTTCAACTTTTGTTTTTAGATTTTTAATTTCCTTTTTGGTTTTTAAATTTTTTCTCAAATTAAAACAAATCAAATTACTTATCCAATTACTATTATACCCTTCAAATTCAACAACCACTAGTTTTTTAATCGGTAGGGGACGATTCATCTAATAAAAAAAATAGGAGTTTTAGATTATTTTACTTTTCAAGGTGTTTTTCATAATATCCCTAAATTTTATTTATTGGTATGTGAAAACTGCATTATGATTTAGGATATAGTTAAATGTTCAGAAATTATATTGCCATGGTGGCCATTTGTCCATATGGGCTTTAATCTTGCGCTTGAATGGATGTGATAGAGGTGGGTTGCTACCATGTTCTCCTTGAATCGCCAATATCGCTAGATGGCTTTCTCAGAATTTAAACCTGTAACTGTTTTGGTTATAAACCTAATACCATCAAGGCAAGTGTGTATTAGATTTTCGTCCTAATTTTAATATGTTATTGGCATATTACTATTGTATAAAACATTTTGGAATTATACTATTCTTAGCTACAAATTATGATATACTTGAATAGTTGAATTTAAAGGTTGACTATTAGAGATGATAGCAATATATTTAAGTTTTACTTAAATAGATTCCTGGAAGAAATTATTGGATAGATAATATCTATGAGGAGTTAGGAGAGCAAATACAATAAGTGGCACAAATAAAGAAACAGTCATTGTCATGTCATGGTGGTCCAATTCAATCGTTCATGGTATGGACATAACAAATTAAAGAAGGCTCTAAGATGAAGCTATCATCATGGTTATGACTTATGACAGATATAATGAGACTTAAAAGAGTCTAAACATCGATTTAAAGTGGTAAGACAAGCAAAATCTTTTACTTGGCAACATGTTGTAAGGATAGATAGAAATTATCATTATGGAGATGGAAGAGGAAGACAATCAATTGTATTTGACATAGCATAAACTTGGAAAAAATTGTTGTCAAGGACGAATAAACAATGTGAAGTGTTTCGTTATTTTCATAGCATAAAATTATAAATAAATAATTTTCAAACTTAAAGAAATATATATATATATCACTAAAAAATTTAAATTTATATGTTATGTTTAATTTTGTTTAAAAATCTGAATATATGTTTAGTCCAGGGATAATCATATTTTCTCCCTATAGTTTGACATAATGCCAAAATCCTCAAGTACTTCTAAAAATCACTAATATCCCTTTCTCGATTTATAAAATAGATTAAATATTTTTTGTAGTTGATTAAAATATCCAAACAAACCTCTTATTGTTAAAATTAATTTTAAAAATCAAAGTTTAACCATTAATGTGGAAAGATAAAACTACAAGAGCATTTTGGTTATTTTGGTCATTTAAATAATGATAGTAATGATAGAGGATAAAATAAGATTTTTTAAAACTATAGGGGAATAATTAGCGATTATATCAAACTATAAAGGAAAAGTAGGATTATCTTTTTAATTTAGGAAAAAATTCATTTAGTCCCTAACTTTTAGGAAATTATCAAATTTTTAACTATATTTTGAAAAAAGGATGAAATGGACCCTAACATTTTGAAATAGTGTCAAATTAGTCCCTCCAGTTAATTAACTAATGGTCAAACCTAACGAAAAATATAAAAAGACGCATTTACCCTTAGACTTAGTTAAAATGGATAGAAAGACCATCATACCCCCATCCATGGTTAAATACTACAACAACATTTAATTACATATAAATTTTTTGAACTTGTAGTTTTGCACTTGGACTCAATTTTTTTTTAGAGTATAGATTTTTTTAAAAATCATTAAATATTAAATGTTATTGTAAAATAGAATAACAAAATAAAATCATTAAATATTAAAAAATATATATTAGATCAAAAAAATCATCTACCAGATTTTTATCCAACTATTTACTCAATTGACTTACTACCAAATCAAAAGCAAAACCAAATCAATTGAAAGAAAAAAAAAAAACATCAAGGCCAATGGGGTAGTGACGAGTGATGAGTCTGGATAGAGCCATTGAAGGGCATGGTAGGGTGGTAAGTATAGATGAGAAGTTGGTGGGGAGAAAGAGGCGATGCTTGTAGCAAAGAGATAAAGCTGGTGACGATTGACATGGATCAAAATGAGGTGACAACTTCATCTAGGTTTAAACCTAGTCGATGATGAGAGAGGCATGAGTTTCTTTTTAAAATAAATCATTTAATTTTTTAATTTTTGTTATTAATGTTAAAAGCTTGCGATTCTTTTAAGTGTAAATATCATTTTTATTATTTTTTAATTAATTTTCTATTTTTATTAAATATCTAATCTTTCATTTATTATTATTTTTAATTTTTTTAGTTGTTTATTTTTTAATTTTTCTTTCTTTTTTTTTTAATTTTTTTTTCAAATTATCTTATTCGTACACATATCCAGATTCTGAATTGAGATTTGACATGACAAAATTACTCATGCAAACCATGTCATCCGTTATGTTCGATTATCGGTTGACTGACGAGAGAGACTAATTTGATAATTTTTCGAAACATTAGGTTTTATTTCATCATTTTCTGAAATATAGTTAAATATTTGATCATTTGCCAAAAGTCAAAGATTAAATTGATTTTTCCTCTTTAATTTATTTAGAAAAGTTATGAATATATTTAGAAAACTTTAGAAAAGTAAAATGAAATCTATAAATCAAAGACTTTAAATACATGACTGAAAAATATCTACATTTCTCTAATAACAAGACCAATCAGTATATCGACTCCATTTTAGTAAAATTGCCTTGAATTTTGTTTTTAAAGATCACTACTTACTGTTACTCATTTTCAATAAATCTCATAACTGTGATGAAAGGGATTGAAAATTAATAATGAGAAATAGTGATTTGATTCTATGACAGTCCTCATTAATATATATATTGTTGTGAAATTAATAAAAACATAATATATGAGAGAAATAGTGATAGATGAACACATGAACATAATAACACAAACAATACAATAACAAATGTGAAAGTATAACATTAGATGAGAAGAAAGGGAATTTACTTGATATTTAGAGAGTTTAAAAGGATGTTACATGTGTGTAAAATCAAAAGAAAGGCAACATATATATAGGGAAATTTGATCAATCAATCCACCCTTTCAACATAAAAAATTGATGTTAAATTTGGTGTTCATCCACCTTTCATAATAAGAGTATATATGTGGGAATATATATATATATATATATATATTCCCACATATATACTCTCTTCTTCATGGGCTAGACTGAAAAGGACAAAAGTGGGCTGCAGAGGATAAGGTTTCACTTCTAGCACAAGAAAGATTTCTCGACTATATATGCTATTAACAAGGAAACCCGCTTCCACTCCATGTCTCTAACATCAATCTCCACTCCCATTGTTCATGTTCTGATCTTGGTGCTAAAATTACACATATTAAGTGATTGTTCGTTTTTTATGCTTATAATTGAATTGTACATCTTAAGTCATTTTTATCTGGTTTTTTAGTCCTCAAATCACTTAAGTTATCTTAAAATAATTGAAAAAAAAAATAAAGGGTAGTTTATCTTTTTTGTCTGAAATCTGAAAACAACTTACAGACCTAATCATAATTTAGTGTAAATCTTGCAATTTTATTTATGTTTATATGGTATATCAACAATAATGATCAATAAATGTGTTTTCATGCTTAGTTTGAATTGTAGTCTAGTGGTTAGACTATTAGCTACCCTATTTCAAATATAGGGTTCTCGCTATATGTATTTTCTAGATCAAGTAATTGGGTTGGTAAAAGCCTGATATAAGCCCAACAAGTCAACCTAATGCAAAGGCCCATCAGACAGGACTCTGTTTATCAAGGCCCAACCCACTCGAACTTTATAGCTCGCATCAGCAAGCTCGCATCACAGTCATTATTCACAGATCGCTGTGGTATCATGTAGTCCATACCATGCATAGCTCACTACTCAACAAGGTCTAACTTGAGGTCACTTAAGACAGTAAATAGCTTGCCTTGTGGTCAGTTAATACATAATCTTCTAGAATAGGCAGTTACCCGATTTGATCATGATTCTCTCGCCAGAATTGAAAGTTAATTCAAATTTGAATTCAGTCAACGTGATCTCAAGATTTACGGAGCAGTTACCTGATTTAGCTCTAACTGAATAGGAAACATAATTAATTTGTAATTCTTTTCCTATTTTATCTCTTCCTAATTTGTAACGTCTCTCTTCTTTATAAATAAGAGGCTAAAACCGATGTAACGGAGATGATAGAAGCAATAACATACCGTCACTCTACTGAATTATTGAGAGACAATCGTGGACGTAGGTGCACTCGCTAAACCACGTAAAATCTGTGTGTTGTTTTTGTTCTTGACCATCTGTCTTTTGTTTTCTCCTCGATTTTCATGTTGTTCTGTATTGATTGTAGGTATTGGACATTGAATTCTCGTCGATCAGAAAATCATGTTGATATTTTGGAGCTAGAATGAGGGCCTAGACTACGATCGATTAAGTTTATGTTCTATGATTTTGATTTCTGACAGATATGGCAAAAACAAGGGTTACCAGATACATAGGGGAGGCTGACCAGGTGGAGAGCCAGACGAATCAACCACAACAAAACATGCAGCCAGTGGAAGACGCACTTGTGCATGCAGTAGGCACGTCTCATGGTCAGGCCGTTGGAGCTGCTACAAGCATACCTCCCTTACCCCATCGTCGGCCATTTCCAATCGCCCCAACAGTTGACGGGCAATAGGTGTGGTATCAGAGGCAAGAAGCATTGGAGCTCACGGTTTGACAACTCACAGAGGCTGTCAATTTGCTGGTGCAAGCTCAGGCACAGAATGTGCCCAGGGTTAAGGCTACTATCCCGAGATAGGTGTATCAGCACCATGAAGCAGTGCAGGTGCCTGAAAGGCCAGCAAGGGAGACATTGCGACCTGTCGGTTCAGCTCGCTCCTCCAATGCGCGTTCTAGAGTTGGAGATCACCTTGTTCACGATGAACGAGAAGTTGAGCATCTTGAGAGCCTGGTGATAAAGGTAAGTCAAGATGGAAGCAGGTAAGTAAAAGCTGGTCATGATGGAGTACGAGTTACACCTCAGCATGAGGATAAGATGGGTAAGTGACATGCAAGGTCGCATCGGGATGATGGCTTATACAGAGAGAACCAGAGGTATGAACCAGAGTACCGCTTTCCTGGTCGTGGTCACGGGAGGAGATATGGACCCTGAGACCCACAGGTGGAGGAGCTTCTTCAGAGGGTCCAACAGCTCGAGACGCGACCTGATGCCCAGGGCTAGCGTGAATACTATGGGGAAAAGACCTCATTCACAAGGGAGATTGAGACACAACCTCTCCCCCCGAGATTTAAAGTTCTTAATATCCAGTAGTACAATGGAGACATTGACCCTTATGATCATCTCAATGCCTTCAATGTCTAGATGGATTTGCAAATGGATAATCCAATGGTGAAGTGCCACGTCTTCCCAGCAACTCTAGAGGACATTCCACGGACTTGGTTCAAGAATCTCTCAGCTCGCAGCATAAAAAGTTGGGAGGAATGCTAGCTAAAATTCGTCGGCCAATACAGGGCGTTAAGAAGGCAGCTCGCACCATCCTGTCACTTGACCATCATCTTCTAGCGTCAAGGTGTGTAAACCCCTAGTCTTGATTTTTTATATTCAAAGTGTTGGAAAACTAGATTACAAAGTTTAAATAAATAAATCTAGTTAATGTTAATCCGCATGGAGTCATCGAAGAGCAAACGCTCATTCTAGAATTACACAACAATAAAATTTAGTAAGGGAAAAGTTAAGGAAGGATAAAATAGTTTGTCCACAATCAAGTGATAAATTATAAGTGATGATACGGTTGAATCCAAAAATAAGAACTAGAGAAAGTATTATGTAGAATTAGTAGTTAATAACAAACTAACTTAGAATTTAACTAAGAATTATGGTCAAATAATCAAAGGACAAGCTTGATATTCCATAAAATATTAACAAGATATATAAACCAATCAATTAGAAGCAAAATTATCAAAGAAATAAAAGAGGAAGGGTGTAGTAGTAAATTAAGCAAACAAGAGAGGGAGTTGTGTGAATTGGAAGAAATGAGGTCAAGAATGCAATTATTAAAAGGTTAAGTCTATATATATGACACTTAGCTGAAAATTTTGAAAGAAAGAAGAGTGATGGTCATGAGACACATGAAGGAAGCATGAAACAAACACAAGACAGCAACTGCAGCTACCATAAGAAGCAAACAGATGTGAACCAGAACTACAGCAGAACCGAAGAAGACCAAAAGCAGAAGTGAACGACAAGGAGAAGAGAAGAAGAAGGCGTGACAAGAAGAAGCAAAAGAAATCAGACCTGAAAAAGAAGAAACAAAACAGAACATGCGTGCAAAACAAGAGCAGAACCGTGAAGGCAACAGCCTGGACACCAAGAAGGAAAGGGTGAAGAAAGCTCCATCCAAGCAACCTTCCAAACTCTAAATCCTCTCTCTAGGACCTCTCCTCTGTCCCTCCCACTTCTCTAGACCAAAAACCAAGTAAGGTATCATCTAATCTTCTCTTCTCTTTGCTAAAAATGGGAAGTGTAGGGCTGTTATGATGTGCAGAATTTTTCTATATTATGTTGGAGGTTTTGCACTTTAAATTGGTGTTAAAACCTAAGTGATTGTTGTAGGATCTTAGATGACATATTGTTGTATGAGAATGGTAGCATAGGGCTGTATATATGGGCTGCCATAGACTTGATTCAAGTGAAAATAAAATCTGTTTTCATGCACTCCAAGTAGTTGACAAAATTTTTGAGTGAGTTATGAGTGTTTAAATGAAAAAGTAATATTTGTGTGTGTATCAAGCCTATAATGGACAGTAGATAACCTCTGAAATTTGATGATTTTGAACTCAAAATTTAGCATGAAAAGGATTAGAAAAGCATAGAAAAGCATGTAGAAGTGATAGAAGTCAATATAGGTAGTTTTGAACAAATTGGTCATCCCGAGCTCAAATCTTGAGATAGAGAAAACCTGACCAAGTCTGACCTATATGGGGATGTTCTACACCTCAAATGACGCCTAGAAGTCATAGAAAATTATAGGTTTTAGAACGGATCGAATCTGATAAAAATTGCGCAAGTTATGCGCAAAATAGTGTCGTTAGAGCATTAAGAAGTGAAATAACTATGTAAATACAATTTTTATTGCATGTAATGAGTTTAGTTAATCATAATTAGGTAAATAAAGCTTAGATATGAAAGAAAAACTAACGTCGCTCGTCCGAAACAAAAAAATGCATAAAAAGTGCTCGAAAAAGGGTGTTTTTCTTAGATTTAACATAGGAAACGATAGAATTTTTCTACGAAATTTGACGTGTGACCAGAATGTGAGATAGTGAACCGTAGGAAAAAGAACGAAGGAAAATGGAGCCCCGAGCAATGTGCTGTGATGCATTTTGTTATGGGTTGTCAAGGAAGCTCAAAATTTTGATTTTTCGCTTCGAGCCTCTAACAATTATACGGACTGCGTGGGGGTATCCCTAGGGGTCCAAAACTAAAAATTTTATGAAGAAATCAGAGTTAGAGAGTCTCGGTTGAGTTAGAAACAAGTTAGGAGATTATAATGTAAAAAGAGTTGTCATTAGAAAATGTTATTGTAAAGTTGAAACTAAGTTATGAGATTTTCACTAGTAATAATAAGAAAGTGTTATATAGGTGACGAGCACGCAAGCAAAATTAGAGAGACTCGTCGAGACACTTGATGCGGATTGGCGCGGCTTCAAGGTAAGTGCTTTGTCACTTATGGTTCATTTAAATTATATTTCACTCTTTTTACTATTATGTTGAATAGAAATAAAAATGATTTTTAACTGTCAAAGTTAAAGTTTCGAGTATATGGGTTCTTATGGAACCCATAAAATGATTTAAATCAATACTAAATTATTCTAAAAAGGAGTTGAATCAAGAGAGTTTTTATAAGTTCCAAAACTAGTTAGTTTTGTGCTTTCGCACTTAATAAATCTAATTTAAAAAACCCCTATATATACCTTAAGATTATATGAGTTTTAGCGCTACGTGACGATGCAGAAAATTCCATCCGTAGTCGCTCAGATCATAGAGAAATTAGCACTACGGGATGATATAGAAAATTCCATCCGTAGATGCTCAGTGTTCCTAGAAAATAGAGCGCTACGTTGCGATGCAGACAATTTCGCACTTAGTTAGGTATTTTATAGTTGGCACTATATAGTGATGCAGTATATTCCGTTCGTAGTCGCCTAGAGTTTTAGCACTATACTTGCGATGTAGAAAAGTCTGCATTGTAGTTGCTCAGTTATGAGAATTATCACCCTACGTGCGATGCAGTAAATTCCGTATCGTAGTGGTCGAGATACCTTAGTAGCTTCACGTTGGCGTTAGTTATAATCGTCTGTGATGGTTAGAATGTTTCAAGGGTATACATGAGGGTTTTTTTTTGAAAGAAATCGTAAGATTTGAATAAGTTTGTAAATTGCTACGTTAGTACATGTGATATTACATTGCTTCGTTGCACTAACCTGTTTGTTTATTGTGTAGCTTATTTACTTCCATTGAGTGCCACCGTTGGACTAGACGACGACATTTTATTTTGCATCTATATAGGTGGGCGAGTCATGCAAGATACTTGTGTACAATTTGTGTATATGGATTGAATACATTACATGTGAAAACATACTTGCATTGGAATTATATGTTGTAAATATTTATGCTTTTTATATATATGATGCATATATGTATATTTAGCATGAATTCATGCTTATGTTTGTGGAAAATGTGATGATAATGCTTGTTTGTGGATAAAGAAGTTGGGAGGAAATGAAATTATAGTCAAAGTGTTGTTTATTAGCAGGTATAATTTTGGATTTATTAAAAATGCAGTTGTTACGCTGCCAAAATTTTTATAAAACCATTTTGAAACGAAATCGCGAAAAACTTTATCACTCCCAACTAGTTTAAAGAAAATCGAATTTTTTAGTTTTAACGAGTACACCGGCTAGAAAGTATAAGGTTCACTTCTCGGGTTTCTTCAATCCGACAAGTCGGGTTTGGGAAGTTCATTGAAGTGCCCGATAGGATTCTCCAGAAGAGAGCCTAGATAAGGTCTGGTTTGGGTCCTGTCAAGGTGAGTCGTTGAAAAATTATATCACCAGGTTTAGACGTGAGGTCGCTAATGTTGAGAGCCCATCAGATGAGAGTATATTGACTACGATCTCAACTAGGTTGCGTAAGGATGGTAAATTGTATGAGAGCATTTACAAGTCCCCAATACAGGGCCTGGGAGAATTTTATGAACGAGTTGCAAAAGAGATCAGGTGAGAAGAAACCTTCGACCCCGAAGAAGTCCAACCAGAAGAACGAGGCGGGCAATTCTAGCCAGACGAAAAAGAGAAATAATGGTAGGAACGAAGGAGAAGGTAGAAACGGTGGCTCAAGTAATCAGATTGCCAAAAAGGCAAGGAGAGAGCCCAGAAGTGAGCGACCTCAACGTCAAGGTCGCTACGAGAGTTACAATGTCCAGTCAGATTCACAAGACAGGATCTTTGCAGTAGAAAGGGACAGAGAAGATTTCGGTAGACCCAATCCTTTGAGAACTTCTGTTCAGTACAGAGATAGAAGAAAGTTTTGTGTCTATCATAATGAAGTCGGGCACAATACATCTTATTGTTGGGCGTTAAAAGACGTCATTGAAAAGCTAATCAAAATAGGTCGCTTGAGAGAGTACGTGGTGAGACCTACAGACTTGTGACATCCACAAGAACGACCTCATCAACAATAGTAGCCCCAGCGAGCTCTTGAGCTAGAATGTGAACCTACGGTAAGGATAATTTTTATAATTTATGGTGGCCCCCATATCGCAGGTGCTTCAAACAGATCGCACGAGAGGTATGTCCAAGAAGCAAATCATACTTTTTAGGTTAGTGGATCGATGGGACCTGCAAAGAGGACGAAAATGACCTTGAAGGAAATTGTGTTCACTGATGAAGATGCTAAAGGTGTAGTCCGGCCTCATAACGATGCGCTGGCCATCTGAGCTAAGATCAACAACGTAGAAGTGCGACGCATTATGACTGACACGAGGAGCTCGGTGAACGTAATGTACAAGAGCTGTTTTGATGAAATTGGGCTAGGAGCAGAGTAGTTGAAACCGTCCCCAAAGCCTCTCTACGGTTTCACTGGAAATGTTATTGTACTAGTGAGCCAGATCAAGTGGTCACTTACTCTCGAGGAAGCAGATCGTCAAGCTACTATTTTAGTAGATTTTTTGATAATCGACTGCCCATCAGCACATAATGTGGTCTTGGGAAGACCTGTTATGAACGAGTTGGATATGATTACTTCAACCAGGACCCTCATAGTTAAATTTCCAACCCCTAATGGCGTTGGATGTTTTCGGGGAGAGCAACATTTGGCTGCTATGAGGATGCTGTGAAGATGGGCATAAGAAGAAAGAAAATGAACGTGGTTTCCGGGGGTGAACCATGAGTTATGACAGAGAAAGGGGTTAGTCATGATCTGGACCCTTGCGAGATAGATGCAGACCGAGCTATTGGGCCAATTGAAGAGTTGGAAGATGTCCAAGTTAGTGAGGTAGATTCTGAAAGATGCCTGAAGTTGGGAAGAGATTTAGCTCTAGAAATAAAGGCCCAGCTCACTAACTTTCTAAAGGTGAACCTGGATGTATTTGCATAGAACCATGAAGATATGGTGGGGATAGACCCTAAAGTTATGTCACACAAATTGAATATTGATCCTCACCACAAGCCAGTTCACCAGAAGATGAGAGCAATGATAGGGGAACGTTACCTTGCATTGAAGGAAGAGGTAGATAAATTGCTGGCCAATACGTTTATTCGAGAAGCTTACTACCCGATCTAGCTCGTAAATCCCGTGCTGGTAAAAAAGAAAAACGGAAAGTGGAGAACTTACATATACTTCACTGACTTAAACAAGACATACCCTAAAGATAGCTTCCCCTTATCAAGGATAGACCAGCTCATGGATGCTACAGCTGGCCACGAACTCCTGAGCTTCATAGATGCATACTCGGGTTATAATCAGATATCAATGAATCCCAAAGACGAAGAGCATACCTCATTTGTGACAGATCGCGGTCTATACTGCTACAAGGTGATACCCTTCGAGTTGAAGAATGCAGGAGCGACCTATCAACACTTGGTTAACATGATGTTTGAAGAGCAGATTGGAAAGACCAGGGAAGTCTATGTTGATGATATGTTGGTAAAGTCCAAATGGATGGGTGATCATGTACGGGACCTGGAGGAGTTGTTTCAGATTCTGAGGAGCTACTAAATGAAGCTGAATCCGTACAAGTGCACATTTGGAGTAGCTTTTGGGAAGTTTCTAGGCTTTATGATGAACAGTAGGAGCATCGAAGCTAATCCAGAGAAGATCAGAGCGCTGATTGAGATGAGGTCTCCTACTAGAGTGAAGGATGTGTAAAGCCTGAATAGCTAGGTCACCGCACTCAGCAGGTTCATTTCAAAGGCCACAGATAAATGCATCAATTTCTTTGATGTTTTAAAGAAGGTAAAGAACTTTAAGTGGACCGAGCAATGTGAAGTAGCTTTTCAGTAGTTGAAAGAATACATGGGGCGAGCTCTACTCATTTCTAAGCCTAGAAAAGGAGAAAAGTTGATTCTGTACTTATGAGTGTCTCAACAAGCTTTAAGTGATGCATTGGTGAGAGAAGAAGAAAATACGCAACTTTCAGTGTATTATGTAAGTAAAAGGCTACAGGATGCTAAAATCACGTACTCACAGATGGAAAAGCTCGCTTACTGTCTAGTAGTCGCATCAAGGAAGTTGCGACCTTATTTTCAAACTCATACAATAAAAGTCCTCACCCAGTACCCATTCAAGTAGGTTCTTCAAAAAGCTGACACTTCAGGTCGCCTACTCAAGTGGACAGTGGAGCTCGCACAGTTCGATATCCAGTTCAAGCTAAGAACAGCTATAAAAGCCCAAGCTTTGGCAGATTTCATTACAAAGTTTATAGGGCCCGCAGATGAAGAGGCTGAATCCGTTTAAGGCCCTACCTGGGAATTGTATATTGATGGGTCATCCAGCGAGCAGAGGGCCGGAGCTGGAATTCTACTAATCAGTCCTGAAGGCCATAAGATCATTTGTGCTTTAAGGTTTGGTTTTCAGGCTACGAATAATGAAGCGGAGTATGAAGCACTGCTCGTAGGAGTTAGCTTAGCTAAGGAGATGTGAGCTGAACGGTTGAAGGTCTTTAGTGATTCGCAGCTTGTGGTATGCCATATACTGGGGGAGTATCATACCAAAGGCCCAAAGATAGCTCTATACCTTCAGAAAGTTCATGAATGGCTAAGTACCTTTCAGAAGTACGAGGTGAAGCAGATTCCACGAGCTCAGAACTCGCATGCAGATGCGTTAACTCGTTTGGCGGTAACCCGAGATGCAGACTTTCTTGGGGCGATCCCAGTAGAGTTCCTACTAGCTCCAAGTATAGAAGAGAAGAATTTAATGATGACCATAACTGTGCAGTCCGATTCTTGGATGAGTTCGATTTTAAGTTATTTACAGGATGGGAAGTTGTCAAGTAACAAGCTGGAAGCACGACACTTGCGAGCTAGAGCAGACAGATATTGCATCTACGATGATGTGCTGTACAAAAAAGGGGTATTCAGCTCCACTTTTGAGATGCATTAATAGCTAAGACTGTGAGGCAGTGATGAGGCAGATACATGAAGGCCATTGTGGGAACCATGCTGGAAGGTTGTCTTTAGCTCAAAAAACACTTTGATAGGGTTTCTATTAGCCATTATGAAGCAGAACGCCGTCGACTTAGTGAAGAAGTGTGACAAGTGTCAGAGGTTTGCCCAGGTTTCACTAGCTCCACTAGCATATTCCAACAAATGGTGAGCTTGTGGCCCTTTGTAAAATGGGGGATGGATTTGATCGGGCCTCTACCAACAGCTCGTGGGAGATGCAAGCATGTTGTGGTTGCAGTTGATTACTTCACTAAGTGGGCAGAAGCAAAAGAGTTAGCGAAAATTTCCATGATGAAGATTGAAAAGTTCATGTGGAATAATATCATCTATAGATTCGGGGTTCCACAGTAGATTGCAATAGACAATGGGACCCAGTTCAGTAGCGACCAGTTTCTCAAGTTCTGTAGCGACCTGAAGATAATCAAGAGCTTCTCAACAGTGGACCATCCACAAGCCAATGGTTAAGTTGAAGCTGTGAACAAGATTATAAAGCAGACCTTGAAGATGAAACTGGAGGCGAAGAAAGGAGCGTGGGTAGACGAGCTTCAGAAGGTATTATGGGCTTATAGGACCACAGCTCGCAGCACAATAGGCGAGACCCCCTTTTCGATGGTATATGGGTCTGAGACCATGATCCCAACAGAATTAGAAGTCACCTCGCAGCGAAGAGTGACCTTCAATCCAAATGACAATAACCAGTTACTTGCTACAAACTTAGACTTGCTTGAAGAAGTCAGGGAAACAGACAGGTTGAAAGTAGTTGTCTATCAACAAAGAATCGCGAGGTACTATAACAAGAATAGTCGAATTCATAGCTTTAACGTGGGAGATCTAGTATGACATCTCATTCTGCCTGGAGCCCATAAACCGAGTGATGGGTCCTTAGGCCTAAATTAGGAAAGACTCTATGTCATCAAAGCAAACTTGGCCAATAGAGCTTATCACTTAGCAAATATGAATTGGGTTGAAGTCCCTCGAGCTTGGAACGCTGAGCATCTACGTCCATATTATCGGTAACCTTTTCGTTAATGTTTAATTTGTAATTCGATCTTATCATAATTAATGAAAGCTCCAGTTTCCTCACATTGATTGTAATTGTTGAGTGATTAATCCAATATTTTTACAATGGATAAGTTATCAAGCTAACGAGCTCCATCCCACAAAGATCGCTTCCACGCTTAAAAATAAAAGAGCCTAAAAAGCAGATGAGGTTACGTACCCCTTCAAAGCTCGCTAAAAAGGACAGAGCCTAAAAAGCGGGCGAGGTTACGTACCCTTGCATAGCTCGCTAAAGATAGAAAAGAGCCTAAAAAGCAGACGAGGTTACGTATCCCTATATAGCTCGCTAAAAAGAAAAGAGCCTAAAAAACAGACGAGGTTACATACCCCTGCATAGCTCACTAAAGATAGAAAAATACCTAAAAAGTAGGCGAGGTTACGTACCCCTGCATAGCTCGCTAAAAAGAAAAGAGCTTAAAAAGCAGGTGAGGTTACATACCTCTGCATAGCTCACTAAAGATACAAAAGAGCCTAAAAAGCAGGCGAGGTTATGTACCCCTGCATAGCTCGCTAAAAATAAAATAGCTTAAAAAGCAGGCGAGGTTATGTACCCCTGCATAGCTCGCTAAAAATAAAAATAGAAGAGCCTAAAAAACAGGTGAGGTTAAGTACCCCTGCATAGCTCGCTAAAAATAAAAATAAAATAGCCTAAAAAGTAGGTGAGGTTAAGTACCCCTGCATAGCTCGCTAAAAATAAAAGAGCTTAAAAAGTAGGCGAGGTTACGTACCCTTGCATAGCTCGCTAAAAAGAAAAGAGCCTAAAAAACAAATGAGGTTATGTGCCCCTGCATAGCTCACTAAAGATAGAAAAGAGCCTAAAAAGCAGGTGAGGTTACGTATCCCTGCATAGCTAGCTAAAAGGAAAGAGTCTAAAAAGTGGGTGAGGTTACGTATCCCTGCATAGCTCACTAAAGATAGAAAAGAGTCTAAAAAGCAAGCAAGGTTACATACCCCTACATATCTCGCTAAAAAAAAAAGAGCCTAAAAAACAGATGAGGTTACGTACCCCTACATAGCTCACTAAAGATAGAAAAGAACATAAAAAGCAAGCGAGGTTATGTATCCCTGCATAGTTCACTAAAAATAAAAATAAAAATAAAAGAGCCTAAAAAGCAGGTGAGGTTAAATACCCCTGTATAGCTCGCTAAAAATAAAAGAGCCTAAAAAACAGGTGAGGTTAAATATCCCTTCATAGCTCGCTAAAAATAAAAGAGCCTAAAAAGCAGGCGATGTTATGTACTTCTGTATAGCTCGTCAACAATTTAATATGGCAGATAAGGTTTCAACCTATTACATATATTAAAAGATTTTATTAATTGATGAGACAAGCAATGGTTTGAGTTATTATACCATATTTCGGGCAAGTTTATATTATGATAATTAGCTCGCATGAAGTTTTATAACTTACAAAATGAAGATTATAAAATGTGTTACAACAAATATAATAACTCAAGCACATTCGACAGAGGAGTATGATGAAAAGAAATTTCATTAAGTTTAAAGGTACTTTATAAATTGAAGACTGAAAGCATACAAGTGTAAAGAAAAAGACAAAAGATAAGCTATTAGTCTCAAGCTGGAGAATTTGGTCTTAAGAGGGAATCTTCATTAGAAGACGTGCTAAAAGATTCGGGGTCACTAGTGGGTTTAGCCTGGGGGTTTATGCCAGGAATCTCTGCTGCCAAAGGGACCGCATCAACTACAACTGGAGATGAGGTAGTCTTTGCTTTCAATTCCTTTACAGCTCGGAGTCCATCATCACCAAAGATGGAAAAATTCAATTCAGGATAGGACATCCATAACATGTAAAGGAAATTAATACCTGTTCTTTCCTTAGCCTCATCCCTAGCTTCAGCAACTTACACCTCCGCTTCTTGAATAGATCTCTCTCTGAAAACCATCAACTCTTCGAAGGTGTCATGTGCATGGCGATTAATGACCTTAGCTTCTTGCTTCGTAGCCTCTACTTGTTGCTCGGCTGCCTCAGCTAGCTTCTCGATAGCCTCAGCTTGTTGTAGCACATTCTCCATTTGTTGCTCAGCAGCCTCAGCTTGTTGTAGCACATTCTCCATTTATTGCTCAGCAGCCTCAGCTCGCTGCACTGCGACCTCAACTCGTTGGCCAAGCACCTCGACTTGTTTCTCTACAATCTCAGCTTAGTGTTCGGCCTCTTGAGTTCGCTGTGTTGCAGCCTCCACTCTTTCGACCTGTTTTCGGTCAGTTCGGCCCGCTACTCAGACTGCCTCAGCACGTCCTTCACCTTGTTCAATTCATCATTTGCCTTGTCACATTCATCTTCACAGTTATGTAGCAAGGCAGTGATGTACGATCTAGTAGCTTCGTAGTCATTCTCCATTCGCAGTAGAGCCTCCTCGGCTGTCTGTTTAGCTATGTTTGCTGCAGCCAGCATCGCCTTATGGCCCTCCATGAACCTTCTCCCATCTTGGGCTCTCTCAGTTAAGGATGTTAATTCCTCCTTAGCTTTCTCCAGCTCGCTTTCTAGCTTCATTATTTGTTCTTCAGCAAATCTAGTCCCTTTCCTTTGTTTGATCGCTCCAAGGGCAGACTGAGATCCCACAAGTTAACATTTGAGAAAACAAAGAAACCAAGAGTTTAAAAGAATAGAAGTTATTACCAGCATTGAGTGCCGAGCTATATATTCATCCAAGTCCACCCCCTTAAGAGACCTGTTTTCCAAGGCCCTCAAATGAGTCATCATAATTTCTGGTCAGTTATCTAGAAAGGACCTCAAATATCTTCCCCCAGGTCTATCTTCGAGGTCTGGCATGGTTGGCGATGGAGTTTCCTCAGCCTCTGTGACTTTAGGCTCTGTACCCCTATAAACATGATGTCGTGTGATAGAGGTGCGTTTAGCCCAATTCTTTTTTACATCTCTACTAGTACCAACTTGAGTCTCATTTGGGGGGGAGGGAGGGGGGGACCTCGGATGGAGCATCCCTTGCTTTGGGTTACGAGTTGGGGGTTGGAACCTGGGGAAGATCTACTGCTATTTCTAAAAGTGGCACCTCACTGGGAGTAGCGATTAAAGGAGTTTTCACTTCAGTAGGTCGCTTTGAATGCTTCGAATGAGCAGTTGGACAGGCTGGGGCTTTAGCAGGCTGCTTTGAGGGAGCAGTTGAGAAGGCTGAGGCTTTAGCACGTCGTTTTGGAGAGAACTCCAAAGAGTAAGTTTTCTCCTTTTGGTTGGAGCTCGCCTAGAGGAAAAAGCAAGAGTTGGAGGAATAGCTGTCCGAGATGCACCTACTAGTGAGGTACGAACTAGAGTTGAAGCCACTTCAGTAGGTACTAGAACTGTTGGAGTGGGGGCTGAATCTACTGGAGTAGACGAAGTTGGAACCTCTGGAATAGTTGCTTGAGTAGGAGAAGAAGATGAATCCAACTGAACAATCGGAACTGCTTGAGCTAGAGTAGGAACTGGAATCCGATCTACTTGTGAGATGGAGGCAAGAGCTGGAGTCTAGTCTACTTGTGAGATGGAGGCAAGAGCTAGAGCTGGCTAAGGAGCAGGAGCGTCTTCCCCTTTTTCGACGGAGATTTCAAGGATAGAAGGAAGTACAGGGTCATCATCCATGCTCCCTAAGTCATCATCAGGATTTAGCAGCGGAGAATCCTCGGGAGGAGCGAGACCATGAGCCTGAGGAAGGGCATTATCAAATTTGTTACTGATACTCGCTTCACCCGAGCTTACGAGTACCCTCAGGGCCCTTTTTTTTCTCATCACTGAGAGGAGACTTGTCCATTTTCAGCTCTGCAAAGCAAAGTGTCAATTATTATTATTATAGCTCACTGAGAGATTTCCCTCTACGTACTTGGACTTAGAACGAAACTGAAATTGTTAAGACCCGCGAGAGAAGGGCATGAGACGAAGAACCAGTTCATTTTATAAGCCCCTACATTGGATTTGCCCTTCGCATCTCCTCGATGAAGGAAGTTTTTGATTGGCGAGTTGCGAGGTAGTAGATGTCGTCTCGCTTTTCATCTTTCGCTCTACCAGTCTTGATACTATAAAAGTGAGTGATGATCTTTGGAGTTGGAGAAGGAAGGCCGTTTCTGAGGAATGCCAGAGTCAACGAGGTCAGTTGCTCATACGAATTTGGAGTCAACTGCAATGGGGCGAGCTTGACCCTATTCAAGAATTCGATCAAATAAGGATGAATTGAGAACCTGAGCCCGTGCTCGTGATGTTGGATACTGACAGGGACGTACCCCTATGCAGGTTAGCATCCATGGTTTTCTGGAATAGGTGACAGCGCACGACAGCCCTCAAGAATGTGGAATTGAAGAGCGAGCCCTATCAAATCAAAAAGATCTATTAAAGAAGGATAGTGTGCGAACACCTCGCGAGCTTGTCGCTCTGCAACCCGAACCTCAGCCTGCTCATGAACCTCCCCACTTTGAATAACCTCATCAACATTGCGAGCTCTACTTGAAGTCATCTACATCAAGATGTGCAATTAGGTTGTAGTAAGCAGACCGCATCAAACGTTCAAATTTTCTAAGTCCTATTTTACAGATTGCTAATATAATAGGGGGCTCGACCTACGACGGAACGACCTATAAGCTAGTAGTCTACAGGCATCTAGTCCTACAGTTCGTATACATGATAGGCCATAAACAGTAAACAAATCACAAACGAACAAGCTACAAGATCAAATCAACAAAAACTAAAAAGTGGTGTTCAACAAGGAACCTAGGGCAACAAAGATTCAACATCAAGAACATGACATATTCAAACCATTTGAGACATAGAAAGCAAAACGCAAGCACAATGCAACATCAACTCAACAAAAATCAAAAACTGAAAGTTTGAAGTAAGAAAATAGAAACTTACCCTGAATCTTTGATGAAATGGTGAAAAACGGCGACCAAAAGTGAAATTTTTGTGGAGAATCGATGAAAATCGTAGCAAAGTAAAAGTCAAGTTGTTGAAGAAGATGACAAATGAAAAGGGCAACGAAGGGGCTCCGCCAGTTTATATAAGTGGTCGAGCTCGAGCCCCAACCGTCCGATTTGAGTGCTGCGTAACCGCCCTCAATCCAACGGTGCAGCACGAGTAACAGTTCTGTAATCATGCAGCCGTCAGTTGAAAGACGTGCACATTAAATGTGCGTGGCCCGAGATGTGTTAGTACCGGTTCAGTTATCTCCTGCATGACCGCTACGTGTCAAAGCCGATAGGAATGAATTTGAAAAAGCGCGGAGCATAAATTCAAGTCAACGTTTACCAGCGAGCTCGAGCTCCCAATTCGCAGAACGAACTAAGAGCTGGGGGACTGATGTTATGTGTATTTTTTGGATCAAGTAATTGGGCTGGTAAAAGCCTGATAGAAGCCCAACAAGTCAATCTAATGCAAAGGTCCATCAAACAAGGCTCAGTTTATCAAGGCCTAACCCACTCGAGCTCTACAGCTCGCATCAACAAGCTCGCGTCACAGCCATTGTTCATAGATCGCTGTGGTATCATGCAGTTCGCACCATGCGTAGCTCGCTACTCAGCAAGGTCCAGCTCGAGGTCGCTCAAGACAGTAAACAGCTTGCCTTGTGGTTAGTTAATACATAATCTTCCAGAATAGGTAGTTACCCGATTTGATCATGATTACCTCACCAGAATTGAAAGTTAATTCAAATTTAAACTCAGTCAATGTGATCTCGAGATTTATGGAGCAGTTACCTGATTTAGCTCCAACTGAACAGGAAACATAATTAATTTGTAATTCTTTTCCTAGTTTATCTCTTTCTAATTTGTAACGTCTCTCTTCTCTATAAATAAGAAGCTAAAACCGATGTAATGGAGATGATAGAAGCAATAACATACTATCACTCTGCTGAATTATAGAAAGACAGTCGTGGACATAGGCGCACTCGCTGAACCACGTAAAATCTGTGTGTTGTTTTTATTCCTGACCATTTGTCTTTTATTTTCTCCTCGATTTTCATGTTGTTCTGTATTGATTGTAGATATTAGGCATTGAATTCTTATCGACTAGAAAATCACGTCGACAGTTCTGCACCCAAAAGTTTCATATTATCTTAGGCATTTTTCCTATGCTCTCCCCCCTTTCACTTTTTGTGGGTTAGGAGCTAATCCTTAAGCCACTACAACGTCTATCATTACTAATCCCAGTTGTACTTTGAACTAGTTTTATCATAAAAAATAAATAAATGTGATTTTAGCTATGCACGCTATAGGCCTGCTACTTTCTCTCAAAAGGTATAGATTGAGAAGTGTCTTGCAGCAATAATGAAGCAACAAATTTATGGTAGTATAGGTAATGAGCAAAAAACCATGAGAAATTAATATATATATATATATATATTACAATAATTGATGAGGTTAAAATAAGAATGACTTTAAACTGACTTTGACCTTATCACCTTTTAAAATTTGTTTTAGCCTAACTCAATTGTAAAAGTGAATTAGAATTAGTGGTTTTCGTAATGAAGGTCTTAACCGACTCACTGAAACCTAGATCGAGTAGGCTTTCGTTGGAAGAACAAAGCCTTCTTTTTAGCTTGCAGTAAGAATGTTATATTAAATTGCGTATAGGGAATGAGAATCATTAATAGTGTTTACTTTTCTAAAAATCATTATGTAATAGGAATGAAAATGTGGGTCCCACATGAATTTGAGATTGTAGAATAAGAATCCTATTCCTATCCCCCCCCCTTCCTTGGGAATCCCATTCCCATTCTCTCTTCCAAATTAAAATGACTTTTATACCCTTATTTATTATCTTTTATTTAAAAAGACTATTTATACCCTTATTAAAAAATATATTTTACAAAAGCAAAGCAAATTTAACATTTTATATCAAAAACAAAAAATTTATGATTTGATATACAATATAGTTTCACAATATATTGTTAAGAAAATTTATTTATTTTTTAGCCTATTATAATGAGTTACATGACCAAAAGTTGGCACTATATCTTAAATACAATTTTGCAAAAAAAAATACATAATACTTCTTTTTCAATTTGTATCTCAATGGTTAGATTTTTTTTTTTTTTTAGTTACAAAAAAATACCTATGGTGTACATAATTTTAATTAAGGGTATTTTTGGTACTTATTATTAATCCATGCTGATTCCAAAGTAAAGTAAACAGATCAATGAGAATACTGTTGATTTTTATTTCAATTTCTATAATTGAAGTAAATAACTTATTCTGATTCCAATATATTATTTTGATTCAAAGTCATTCCAATTTGAAATCATTTTGATTCTCATTCGAATTCCTATAATTAAAGTAAATGCAATCTCAAATAGCATAAAAAAATTAGTGAGTTATCATATGGGAGTTGATGGAGAAGATGGAAGAAAGACGTCATTGACTTAGAAGTTAATAGTCAACCATATTAACCTAACAAAATTTGTAACTGTTAAGGGCATTGTTATCCTTTTATACAACTCCAGGGAGTATTTTGGCTATTTATATTAATGTCAAGTGATAGAGGTGGACCTACTGTTGGGCCAACGGGGGCATTTAGCCCCTCTAAAATTTGAAAAAAAAAAATTGCTAAATTTACTATATAGTCTTAAAAAAAAAAAAAAAAAAAAAAAAAAAAAAAAAACTGAACTGCTGTAGTTTGCAAACTGCGGACATGCAACAATGCCTGGAGATACTATACAGTAACAATAAGTGCTATAGCTATCAACTTCAGTTAATGTGTTTAATTTTAATTATTATTATCATTATTTATCTTAAATATATTAAAAAAAACTGATTTGAAAGTTACAAATTTTGTCTACCAGCCTAACTTTTTACACAAATTTCATGCCTTACTTCTTTTATTTTTTAAATTATTTATTATTTCTTATTCAATTATTTATTTTTCCTATTTCTATTAGAATTAACTGTCTTTCTTATATGTTACTTTTATTAGACTTAGTTTTATTCAAAAGACTTCTCCTCTACTGAACTTTTGGCACTTGAACAATAACTCGAGAATTATATTATAGTCATGGGCTCTAATACTGAATTTTCAGAATTAAATAGCTTTACAAATTTGACACAAAAAATGATTATGAAAAAATAAATAAGGTTTTCCTATTAGTTTACTTGCTCTTGACATTGACATTATTACTACCTATTGCAACTACTACCATTGAAAACGCATTTTCTGCTATGAATATTATGAAGATTGAATTATGTAATCGAATGGAAGTTCAATGGCTAAATAATAGTTTGCTTGTGCATGTGTGGAAAGATATTTTTATCAAAATTGATAAATAAGTTATCATAAAATGATTTCAAGATATGAAGCCTTATCGAGGAAAATTATAATTTTATGTAGTTTATTTTTTTTATTTATTTTAATGATTTCATTAGGATTTTTAAGCATGAGACTATAAAATCCAAAACTTCTGGAATAGTATTTTTGGATGAATATTATTTTTGTGTGAATAGTATTTTTAAATGAATAGTGATTTTCGGATTCATAAAATCCAAAATTTTCTCTTCTTAGGAGAAATAAAAATTTTTCGATGAATAGTATCCATATGAATAGTGATTTTTGAAAAGTGAACCTAGCAAATCAAAAGTCCAGGAGTTAGTATTAAAGTTAAACGAAACTAAAACAGATAAAAAATGAGTCTATTCAGAGAGATTTTAAGTGATCTGAAGTATATTAAACGAAAGTACTCTATTTGATTAGTGTCCCATAGATAGTATTTAGAGAAAAATGAAATAATTTTTGGTACTGGATGTGTAAATTGGATTTTAGTAGAATTCCTGGATAGGATCGGGAATGATTTTATTTGTGAAGTAATGAAATGATTTTTAAAGTGATTATAGATGTAAATTGAATTTTAGTAGAATTTTCGGTGGTATTAATTTAACTTTCGTATAATTTCCAAATGGACTGGAAATGGTTTCTAGTACGGAAATGTATAAAGCGTGAAATGAATGCATGGAATGTTAGAAAAGAGGACACTTGACAATTAAAGGATGGAAGAGTGAATGGATGCTTGACAAGTGGCAAAGAGGAGGAATAGATTAGTGACAAATGGCATAATCTTATGGTTGATAGATAAAGTTGAATAAAAAATTAAAATGGAAAAGATAAATAAGAGGAGAAGAACCGGTCAACCAAGAAACAAGAAGGAAAAGACAATAAACAAACAAGAGCAAAGGAAGTCGGTCATAAAAAGGGGTATGTTGAACCAAGAGAAAGTAAGAGAGGGAGAGAGTTGCACGGTCAAACAAGGAGCAATTTTATTCGGTCTTCCAATGGGTGTGTGAGCCGAGAACAACAAGAGAGAAACCAAGGGAGTGAGATGCTGTTTTTGCCGAGAGAGAGACTCCAAATACAACAACTATTTTGAGTGTTTTTAGAGCTATTTTTAAAAGAATTTAGCTCATGCAAGGGTGAGGAACAAGAAGCAAGAGTGCGGCTCAATTTGGAGAGGAAAAAGAGTTGTGTTCTACCAAGAGTTACCCAGAGGATAGCAAGTTGTTTTGTGATGTTTGAGAGCAATTTTCAAGTGGTTTCAAGTCCCTTAAGCTTGTATGAAAGTCTTGGAGCAAAACCTATCCCTTTGGAGTTGATTTGAGAAGGTAATAAACTAGTTTTCATGGTTTAAATTGTGTAATAGATAGATTGTGTGAGATTATATTTGGGTTTGAATGATTAATGTTTTAAAGTGATGCATGATGGATTTCATGTGAATTGGATGCAAGAATTGATGCAAAATTTGATGATGGATGCATGTGTAGTTCAACCAACTTAATGATTTATGTTCCAACTTGTTTTAAATTCAATTTGATTATTTTTCTTACTTGAATACGAGTTAGAATGATGATTATGACAATTTATAAGGGTTGTTAGGGGCTGCATATGTAATGAAAATTATGTGGAAATGAAGTGAAAAGGTTGAGCTTGAATATGTGTAATTTAGGCCAAGAAATGATAGGATTTAAATATATAAATTTCATTAGAGGTTAGAATGAAATAAACGGGTAGTATATGTATCAAATTCAATGTAAAAATGAGATGGATGAATTTGAACTAGAATCCATGCAAGATTCAACTAATTAGGGGATGATGGTATTTCATAAATTGTGTTGTGTTTTGATGAATTTTTGTGAAGCTTATGTGTGAAGAAATATGTTAGAATGCAATGGGTAACATGTAGTGATAGAGGTATGACTTTGTGTCAATTTAGTAAGGTGTTATATTTGTGATGATATTAGAGTGGCTTTATGAAGTTTAGTGGAGTGTTATGTTTCAAATAATTCAGGTTAGAATTAGACATTGAATTCTAAAGTTAGAATGCACTCAATAGGTGGAAACGGAATGCGAAAGAAATAGAGAAGAGCGACCTAGAGAAATAAATGAACCAAGTGAGTGTGAAACTTTTTCCTAAAATGTTTTATGCATTTTAGTTTAAATTGAGATGCTTTATAAATGTTTATTATTTATCCAAATCAATTTATAATAAATGATGATATGTTTTATATATTAAAAGTAAAATTATTCAATTTCTTTAGTTTATGAAGTTTTATGATTTAGAAAATTTTGATGCAAAAGTTTATAATTTTATACCTTTGATATTAGAAATCAAATTCAGAATTGTTAGAAAGAAATCTTTGCAAAGGCCAATGGTATACCCACCAACATAGATCACAGATCTCAAATTCATTGATTCAGATACATATTCAGATTTAGACCTGATCAGTATACCCCATCGTGTATGGCAAGTTTGTTAGGAGGGCGAGTCCTACTAACTTCGGGGGGATAGAGTCTGAGTCGAGTTTTTCAAGTTGCCCTCTACATGTGTGGGGTATTGTCTCCCTCCACGTTTACGATGTAACATTCCACTACATGGTTGGGGGATGTCTCAGATAGATTGGTCACGGTGAGCGACGCTAGATAGTCGTCACGTGGCATAGATATTGTGGCGTTAGTCGTTAGATTTTTTATATGCAGCGGCGCTAGTTTAGTCATCATGTGATTAGATTTCTGGGGATTTCCATTGGTTCAAACTTTAGAAAAAATTGTTTTTAGAAATGAGATTTTAAAAAGAAAATTTTCAAAAAGATTTTGAAAGTTATTATGATTTAAGTTTTATAGAATTTACACCAAAAGAAAAGATTTCAAAAGCTTATAGTTTCTTAAAAGAAAATTATTTTAAAATAAAATTCTTTTCTAAAAAATGTTTTACCCGGGAGGTAGATTTTAGAAGAAATATTTTAGATAAAACCTAAGCACTCATTGAGCTCTTATGGCTCACCTTACTTTATTTTATGTTTTCCAAAAATCTCCCCAGGTGTAGGTACAAGTGAGCAAGGCATTTTGTCTCCTACGCATGATTAGGTGGGCTAGAAGAGAAGATAATTCTGTGACTCCATTTGATGCATACTTTGTAGAAATTAAAGTGTTGAGATTTGTAATTATAAATTTTACTTGTAAAGAATTTTATGAAATTGTTTAATTTTGATGTTGTAGCATAGGATTTGTAAATAAATCTATTTCAAAGTTTGTGGTGTGTTTGAAACGAAAGTTAAATTTTGTGAAGATATTTTTGCATGGAATGCATGGAATTATGTTTTGAATTTTCTTGAAGTGATTTATTGCATTAGACAATTTGTGGTTAAGTTTGTCATTTGAAGTGGCCTAAGGCTCGGAAGTGGATAAAATGATGATTTTAGAAGTGTTTATTTTCTATGAATGCTTTTTGGTAGGGTGGCATAGTCAGAAATACAATTGTTATGCTGCTGAAATTTCTATATAATCGTTTTATAAAAGATTTGAGAAAATGCGAAAAATTTTCCACCACTTCTACAATATAAAAATTTATAAAGGAGTTTTTAGAAAAAGTCAATGGCTTAGCTTCGGGAACTTTCCAGTCGGATTCAAATATCGATTGGAGGGCTATCGTGGGGTTACCGGTGGGCTTTCCAATGTACAATAGTAGCTATAGAGTTCGGGGCTCGTCAAAGACTATTTGTTTTACCTAAATATAATGTATGTTTTATCTTATTTAAACTATCTAGTGTTATCAAACGTTCTTTTACACAAAAATATTATATATTTCATATGTTCCTAATTTTTGATATTTTTATTACTTTATTTATGTACCCCCCTCCACCCCCACCCGAACAAATTTTTTGGATCCACCACTATCAAGTGGTATTTTGGATAAATATGAAACAAGATGTGGCAAAATCTACATATTTCCATATGCTAGGAGTTTTTTTGGGATTTTTTTTTCTATTTTTTACAATGTCATTTTGATGAAGTTTGACCTAAAACTCATCTGTCCTTTGTGGAAGGTATTTATGAGAAGTAGTACTCCCACCATTATCTCATTCTTTATGTTTATAACATACAATTCAATCTCAAGTTTTCAAATCTATATTCTTTCAAAACAAAAAGGGTTATTAGTATTTTTCCCTAGAATCAAAACTAATGTCAAACCATTCTTGGCTTTCAAATTATTATCCAAAAAGTCCCAACTGTTACTAGGTTAGTGATTTCCATCTAGAAGATGATGTATCTGTTAGGATGTAAAGGTATTTAGATAATTTCATTTGAAAAATAAGTTTGGGACAACTTGATTAATTTTACAATATTTTCAGATATTAAATAAATTTAGAAAAATAATTGAACAAATAAGAAAGCAACACGTGTAAACATAAAAAACTCCCCTAACCACCAAAACCTCATGACTACGTTTGGTACACGAGATTATAATGCAATGGAATAAATTGGACTATATTAGAATGAATTGGATTGTTACTGTCCCATATTTGGTAGAACTTGAGATTAAATTTAAATTATATCATATTGTGTTTAGTATAGATTAGGATTAGATTGGAATAAAATTAATTTAAAATTTTTAATTATATTTTAAAGTTAATTTTATAAAAAAAATATGAAAAAAAAAAGATAAAACAACACGCAGTTCATCATCAACCCGCCACCTTCAACATGCCCACAGTTCATTAATATCATCAACAACTCTCATTCAACATCATCATCTCCCACAAAAATATCAGTAACGATAACATGAACTTAAAAAAAAAAAAAATCAGAATAGATGCACATAAACCTAAAACAATAAGGCTCTGGGTTTTTATTCTAGTTGGACCCAAAACGGTCATTAAAAAAAAAAATTGAAGGTGAGATGAAAAAAATTGAAAATAAAAAAAAATAAAAAAGGGGAATTGTAATATTCTTTCATAGAGAGGTGAACTCAAAATGATCAGAGGTTGACTGTGAAAAGATTGTATTTACAATCCATTTGAAGAAACTAAAGAGAGATCTAGAAGAGTTGAGAGAAGTCTTGAAGAATTTAGTGAACATATTTTTTCATTCCCTTTCTTGTTACTGATTTCTTTTATTTATACAGGTTTTAACAAAACTAAGTGACCTCAAGAATCTTGATTAGGTACATGTAGGTGCACATTAAGCTAATCAATTCTCTCTCTTTTATCCTTAACACTCCCCTTCGAACTAAACCAATTCAGTTTAGTGAGTTTAAATTTAGTTTTGGAGAATTGGTTATCTAAAGATGATATGATTTGTATTGGTTTTGCTTCATCTAAAGTAAACATATTCTGGGATTGCATATGCTGCTTAGCTGTTTGCACCTGCTGAACTTTCGAACTTGGTCTTTGACTGATTTGGCTTAGCATAGGTTGCTGCTGCTATTGAGTGGAGTTATTAGAATTTGAATCAGTTACAATACTCCTTCTCAAACAAAACTGAGCTGAATCAGTAACCAACTTGGAGGATAACATCTGAAAACGAGGAATGGTCAAGGCCTTAGTGAAGACATCAATTGTTTGAGCAACCATAGGAACATATCTGATTTCCAATTTGCCACTAAGAACCATGTCTCGAAGAAAATTCATGTCAATCTCAATGTGTTTCGTACGAGCGTGAAACACAGGATTATGGGTAAGGGCTTTAGCACTTAAATTGTCATACCAAAATATTGGTGGATTAGGTAAAGAGATAGACAACTCATAAAATAAGTTTTGCAATTAGATCAAGTTAGTTGCCACAAATGCAAGAGCCCTATATTAAGCTTTTATGCTAGAACGGGCAACAACTCCTTGTTTTTTAGAAGACTAGTTGATCAGATTCCTTCCAAAGTAAATATAGTAGCCTCCGATAAATTTATGATCATCTATACTACTCGCCTAATCAACATTAGCAAATCCTTCTAAAGTGAAAGAAGATGTTGGTGTGAAAGAGAGACCAAAAGACAAAGCACCTTTGATATAGCACAATACTCTCTTAGCTACCATCTAATGAGTTTGAGTAGGTACACTTAAGAACTGGCTTAGTTTATGAACTGAAAAAGCTAAGTCAAGTCTTGACAAAGTCAAATACTGCAATGCATCGGTGGTGCTACGAAAAAGAGTTGCATCAATAAAAGGTTATCCATTTGAAGCAAAGAGTTTGCAGCAAGGTGTCAATGGTGATGGACAAGGTTTACAGGTAGTCATGTTTGTCTTGATGAGTAAATCTCATGCATATTTAGACTGTGTCAAAAACATGCCAGAAAAAGTCCTTTGTATTTCAAAACCAAGGAAATAATGAACTGAGGCAAGGGATTTCAAAGAAAAGGCAATGTTTAACTCATGAATAAGCTGAGTTACTAAAACTAAATTGTTATCTGTGATTAAGATATCGTCAACATAAACCAATACCAGAAGAATGAAGCTATTAGTCTTGAGAACAAATAAAAAAGTATCAACTTTAGAGTTCTTGAATCCTTTTTGTAACAATGCTGACTTAAGTTTATCATACCAAGCCCGAGGGGCTTGTTTTAAGCCATACAATGACTTATGAAGATGACACACATGAGAGGGGGTAGTAGGAACAACAAATCCTTCAGGTTGTGTCATATAAACTTCCTTTTTCAATTCATTATTAAGAAAAGCATTATTTACGTCCACTTGTTGGATGTCCCATTGGTTTGAAACTGCCAAGGTGGGAATTACTCGAATGGTTGCTGTTTTGATTAAAGGTTGTATGTTTCTGAGTAGTCTAGGCCTGTTGTTTGATTGAATCCTTTTGCTACAAGGCAAGCCTTATAACATTTTACACTCCCATAAACTTTGCACTTAATCTTAAATACCCATTTACTGCCAATCACATTCATGTTCCCCGTTGGAGTTACTAAAGTGCAAGTGTTATTGCTTCGAAGAGCAGAAAACTCGGCCTACATCGCATTCTTCCAGGCAAGATAAGTTATTGCTTCTTGAACACTAGTGGGTATAAAGTTAGATGTAGGCTGTAGGTGAAAGACTTTAGGCTTAAACACACCTACTTTGGACCTTGTAAGCATAGTATGAATGGACTGAGAAACTTTTCTATGAATGCTAGATGTGATGGTTGAATTTTTGACAGTGTTGGAGGCTATATCTAATGAAGATGTTGGTAGGATAGAACTAGAAGTTTGAGAATCAGATATGTGTTGTGTAAGAGTCAAAAATTTAGGACACAGAGAACTAAATGAAAATTCAGTCTCATTGAAAAACACATGTCTAGTAATATAAATCTTCATGTAGACACTTGTAGCCTTTAGTTTGATCACAATATCCTATAAACAAGCACTTAGATGAATGGTACCCAAACTTGTGCTTGATATATGATCTTAGATAAGGGAAACATGAACAACCAAAAACTTTAAGCTCTAAATGATCTGGTTGTTGTCTAAAGGCTAACCAATAAGGTGACTTCTTGTTGAGATTAGGTAAGGGCAATCTGTTAATGATATACACAGCAGCTTGAAATGATTCCCACCACATTGATAAAGGCAATTGTGCTTCAGCTAAAAGAGTCAGACCTATCTCGACAATATGTCTATGCTTCCTTTCTACAATACCATTTTGCTCATACACATAAGGACATGTAAGCCTATGAATTATCCTATAAGACTTGAGATAAGTTGACAAAACTTTAAATTCTCCCCCATTGTCAGTTTGGAAAACCTTCAAATTCCTACTAAATTGTCTTTCAATCATCTTATGGAAAATGGAAAAAATATCCTTAACTTGTGATTTGTGTGACATGGGATATATCCAACAATACCTTGTATGCCAACCAACAAAGTTTAGATAGTATCTATATCCTTGAAGTGAAGGATATGGAGATGGTCCCTAAATATTTGCTGAAATCAAATCAAAAGGGTTGTGTATAACATGTCTAGACCTAGCAAAAGGTAGATTATGAACTTTCCCTAACTTGCAAGCATCATAAAATAATGAAGCAATAGAGGCAACACTAGAAACATGTAATTCTTTCAGTACATTATTAAGAACAGATAATGAAGGATGACCAAGTTTTTGATGCCAAAGTCTAAACAACAATCCCTTAGGTGATTCTAACAAACCATCAGCAGTATTATGTACAACATCCTTATTACAATCATTCAATGCTATAGCAAAAACACTTGAACCATCACACTTGTTAACATTTTTGATAATTGTAGTGGAGTCATTACCAGATGAGCATTTGTTCCCTTTAAGCTTTAGGAGGGAAAGTATGTAAAGGCCATTGCTCATGATTCCTAAGAGTAAAACCTTTTTCGATACTTTGTCCTTTACAAAGCAAAACTCATGATCAAATTTAACCGAGACATTATTATCTTTTGTTAGTTAAGCTATACTAAGCAAGCTCTTGGTTATTTCTGGAACTAGCAGTATGTTTCTCAACCTAAGTGCAATATTTGGTTCTATATGTGAAGGAATAATGGAAAGACCAACATGAGAAATAGGCAAAGTTTGTCCATTACCTATAGCCTTTCATTCCTTTCCTTTATACTCGCTGCTCAATGATAGGTTGTTGAGATCTGGGGTTATATGATTAGTCGCTCCACTATCAAAGTACCAATTAGGATCAACAACCATTGAAAGGTAGGCTATCATTGTATTGTTTGGATTATTAAAAGACTGCACAAGAACTTCATTGTAATTCTGATGAAAACCAGCATAGTGATGATCAACTTGGTAAGCTACAATGCCTTGTGGCTGATTTCCTGACATTAGCCAAATGATCTAGCAAAGGTCTAATCAAATCTGTGGTAGCAAACTGTAGAAAAGTTACTAGGTTTGCCACAAAGTTAACAAAACAACTCTTGACCAACCATTTCTACCTTCGCCATGGCCTCTACTCCTCCCTTTATATTGCTGAAATTATCCTCCTTGAAAAACTTGATTCCCTCTTTGCTGATTACCAAACTGATTTCCCTTGTTGCTATTCTTGGTAATCATGTTAGTTGATGCATTTGTAATGTCAATTAGTGTACTAGAATTCATTTGCTCAAGTCTTGATTCATAGCTCATGAGCAAGAATTGGGCCTGTTGGAGTGAAATATCACCGTCTTTACTCTGACCCTAGCCCTCCTAGAATATAAGATACTAGATCATTCTCAGTAATCAATTACCCAGTGGCTAGCAAGGAATCAGCAATACTCTTCATCTTGACTACATAATCTGATATACTCATAGAACCCTTTTTGAGCATTTGTAATTGACTTCTAAGGTGCATGATACGAGCCATGGACTGTTGGCAAACAACTTTTCAATCATAGCCCAGATTTCACAAGTTGTCGCACAATGGGTCACCTTCCCTAAGACCGATTTACTTAATGTAGTCAATAACCAACTAACAAGCAATTGGCCAGTTTTCTTCCAATTAAGAAACTCATCACAATAGACTTGGATTAATTGTCCTGAATCCTCATCTTCAACCTCTATAAATTTGTTAGGGCATTTCATAGATCCAAAAATAAAACTGTCTACATCAAAGGCTCTTATAATAGGTAGAACCTGAGCTTTCCAGTATGTGTGATTACCTTTATCTAATTTGATCAAGAGATTGAAGTTAAGGTTCTTGGCTATTAGTTGAGCCTTAGCTTCTTATTGCTTCTTGGTGAGAGTCAGCTCCTTGTTCGATAAGCCATACCTGTGATCAAACTGAGAAATTGGAGAAGAAGCTGGTGAAGAATCCATGGCCTCTGGATCGTTAACGATGCTCTGATACCATAAAAAGATTGTATTTACAATCTATTTGTAGAAACTAATTACAAAGAGATCTGGAAGAGTTGAGAGAAATCTTGAAGAATTTAGTGAACATACTTTTTCATTCCTTTCTTGTTATTGACTTCTTCTATTTATACAGGTTTTAAAAAAACTAATTGACCTCAAGAATCTTGATTAGGTACATTCAGGTGCACATTAAGCTAATCAATTCTCCCTCTTTTATCCTTAACAGACTGTTGTATATAATTGAAAATAATACAAACTGATCGGCACTTATTCAACATTTTCTTTGGCTTCAATCAATTCCCATAACCAAATGTTGAATAGAAAATGTCTCTCAGAAGGGCATACTCCATCCTACCGTATAATATGAATTGAATACTTACAAGAATAGCAGTTGACATTGCCATCCAATTCAGTCTTTCATGATAAGGGTAATACAAGAACATGGATGAGCTAAAAACTACCATAGTGCTTATGATAGACTCAAAGAGAGTCAAGAGTCCACATATCAGCTTAAACGACAATGACGTGAGAAAGTCTTACTCCGTGCATCGCGATGTGAGGATAGACAAAAACATTAATATGGAGGTGCCAGAGGAGGTTAAGGCGATTGCATCTAACATTACTAAAACCTTGAACATAGTCTTGTTGAGATGAGTAGGTCTTCCTATCTTATCGTCGCTATGACCTAGAACAGTGAAGGCTGACGTGAAAACCATAGTAGCAATAAGTGTGGACATAAGCATGCAGGAATTGGCTTTCCTCTCCATCCACTTTTCTCCGAATTTCCTCAAACCTTTATGATTCCCTAAAAGTGTTAATAGGCAACATTTTATGGAAAATCTTATAGTTTCAAACCTCAAATTTGAGAGAGCAGAGAAATGTGAAACTAAATTGAATTGTAAATGAGTTGATAAGTTTTTAACTATTCCATAGATGTCTGAATTTATCTTCTCTCTCAATGACGGTCGCATGGACATTTTAACTTCCTACAAGCATTAACATGCAACATTTCATAAAAGATGATATTACACATTGTTGGTAGTTGAACAAATAAAAGTTAAAAACTATCACATCTCAATCTTTAATTTATTATAATGTTGATATATCATAAGATTAGGTTAGGTTAAGAGAAGAGGTTAGATCAGAGGAGGATCCAAATACCAATTTTCACTACTACAAAAATGTCTAAAGACATCACTAGCAAGAAATCAGCTTTTAAAAAACCGATTTAGAAAAAAAATTGAAGATATTGGTTAATAAAAACATGATATGTTAAGTTTTTGTGGTTTAAAAAGACATCGGATATAATCCAAACTCATATGGATTTTATTTTACATCTCTCCTTTCAAAACTCATACCCTAACTTGAAAAAAAAAAAAACCTCATACTTTAAATATATTTGTTTGAATACTTTGCCCTTCAATTTGCTCATCTCTTTCATCTTCTTCCTCCGTCGGCCGCCGCACTGCCTCCTTTACTTTCTCTACCGCCGTTCAAGCCCTTCAGTTTCTTCCTCTGCACGGTCGGACCAGGTACGCCACTTCTTTTTCCCTTCTTCTTCTTTTTGTCAGCGTGTGATCTTCTTTTTGCTTTTGTTCTTATTTTTTCTTTTCTTCTGTGCAGATCCGCCATCGTTCTTCAGTTCAGATCTATTGTCGTCCTCTGTTGTTGAGTTCAGATTTGCCGCCAAACCAGGTGCGTGATTTTCTTGTCTATTGTTGTTCGGAGTTGGTTGAAATGGTTTTGGAATCGCCTAATGATTTGGCCAAAACTATGAGGGAAATGGTTGCTTTGAGATGTTTGGAGGATTTGTTTGGTTCGATTGAAGATGGTGTTTCTGTTATGGAGAATAAGATTGTGTTTGATTTATCATTGATTCGATTGTTTGATCATTTTACAAGTAAAGGTGTGGCTTGGTGATCACACTGATCACTATTATGTCTTTGATTTCTTCTCAGCAGAATGTTAACTATCACCAAGGTCTCCATTTTCTTTCACTTGAACTTATCAAGTTAGAATTATATAAGTGAAACTACTGAATTTTATCAATGCCCATGTTTACTTTACACTTGTTCTATTTGTGTTTTTTCTTTTTTCTTTGAAGCAGGTTTTGTTACTCTACTTATGGTAGGAGTTTTTCAATTTTTGTTATTAGAATGTGAAGTTTCAAGAATCATTGGATTCTGATGGATAGAAATTGTCTTATAACTATACAAAATGTGTATAGTATATTAGAGATTACATTAGTTTTTGTATTGATGATTACATAATAGGGCATAACAGAGGTTTGTTTTATGACTCTTGATAATTTCAGATTTTGGATCATGTAGCTCTTAAAGTTGCTCTTGAACTCAAAAAATTACTTGTAGATAATAGCCTTTTGGATATGTACGCCCTTGCCTTTGCTCTGTTTTTTTATGAGTAGGAAAGCAAGAAAGATATTACAAGTTTTGCTTAGGTGGTTATGGTGTTAGGTTTTTTTGATAATTTATTATATTTTGCAGCTCTCAATTTGATTTGGAAGCCAATTTGTTTAAGGTATCTGATCAATATGGATTAATTATTTTTATTTTCTTTTTTGCGTTAAATATTTTTGTCAGGACTTTTTTAGATACTGGAAGTAGATTTGAAAATAGCTAGACTGATGCTTTCAAAATGAGATGTTCTTCCGTTTATTATGCATAAAAGAGATATGATGCCTAAATGTGCTTTACAAAAGGTGAAGGCCTTGTTTTCCCTTGGATTTTCATGTTTAAGGGCAACAGTAATGTATTAACAATCCTCATTTACTGTGTTTGTGGCTTTAATTAGTGTTGATAAGCAGCTGAATGTTACAATTCTTGAAGGTGACAATCCTTTGGTTGCCTTTTTGAAGGAAAGGAGTGGACTTGTGTGTAGATGACTGTGCTAGAAGCCATGTGGATGATGCCTATCATAATGTGCCAACATTGAGGCTTGATGGGGTCGGCACTAATGCACAATCATTGGTTATTAATAGGAACTTGAATCCTTCTACCAAGGTATACATCATTTATGTTTATCATGCACCAAATAAAGCATAATGTGCTTTGTGGGGGCAAGGTAAGCTGAATTTTGAATTGCAAAGTGATATGCATTTCTTATAATGGCAAGTGACTGGTCATTTAAGCTAAATTTTTGAATTAAAATTATGATCCAACTAACTGGACCTTTAATTTGTACCCGTTTATTGGCTTTGAAGAGCTAGCATTTCCTATTCAAAGACATTCTTATACTTTTATCTTATTGTCGATATCAATTACTGGATCTTATAACAGTGTCTACTTGATTTTATTTTCTGTTATAACTTAATCATAAGTCATTTTCGCTTACTTTTTTCTTCCTTCTGTTTTTCAATTTTTTAAAGACCTCAAGTTTAGATTCAACTACGCTTTATTTAAATGTAATCTAACAGTATGTTAATTGTCGTTGCTATTTATTTTTAACCTTCACTTGTAGATAGCCATAGACAAAGGATTATTAATTGGATAGATGACGCTGGACAGCTTTCAACTACATTTGATTTCATAACAAAGTGAATTCCCCTCCAAGGGCATCATATTTTTTGAAAGACATGGTAAGCATTTTTATAATGTGCCTACCGGTCTCATAAGGATAATTCAATATTAACTACAACATGAAATTACGTCTTGGGAGGTTTCAGTTTTCTATTAATATTTTATTAATGTTTGGCCATGTAAGAAGCTGTGAAGGGTCAATTTTAATGCCTACGTGAGTCTCAAGGGAAGCCACCAGGTGCAAGGGGATGGTGGCCTTCAAGGGCCACATCATTCCTTGATAACCATGATATAGAGTCTACAAAGGTACTACATGTTTATCATATCAACATTGGACTCATAGTAGTGGGATACTTTTAAAGGCTGCTATTCTTGCTTATGTACATGCACTACTTGTTTGCAGGCAACCTGACATGTTTTATGTTGTGACCTTTCTTGAGTTTATAAGCTTGAATGAAATAAATATTTATTTAAGTCAATGTTCAACTTGATTAAATAGATGGCCAACTAAAACCCAATACCTTTGCCTTTCATCAGTAAAATGTTAACCATTCCACATGAGAATTTTCTTCAAGTCCATAACAAGCTTGTGTCATAAATGAGATTAGTTATGATTAGTTCATGCAATCGTGGTTTCCAATTGTTCTTCGTGTGCTTTGTTTCATAACATTTGTGATTTGTGGAAGTTAAATTATTGTGCTTTCTTATATATTGATTTTTGTGGATTGAGTGAGTTGAATAATTTTTGTGGATATAGTGGGTTATGTCATTTGATGAGTTCATGTGAATTTGAACACATATAGATTAGTTCTAAATATTTTGTTTGAGTGTGTTTTTGTTATATAAATGTCATGTTAATAACGTGCAATATGTCCACCAAGTGTGTTTCAAATGTGTCAATAAGGTTTTATTTTGAAGAGTTAATATATTATACATTCATATGTATATGTATACCAATGTAGTTTTATATTTTATTTTTCAATTATTTAACAATATATAATAGTTTTGATTTAATTTGACATTTTTCAAACATATTGCATACAAGAAGAATTGAGAGGACATCGATTTTATGCGGAGTTAATAGGTTCGAATGGATGATGAATATTTTGTAAATCTAGAAATAAAACTTCTAAGATATACATTTCCTTTTTGTTTTGGAAATTACTCCATCTGTTGCATCATTGTAGAGTTATATACTAGTTGTATTGCTAAATGTGTTATTATTCCAATGGAAATGTGACTCATTTTAGAGTTATGTACTAGTTGAATTTTTAAATTTGTGTTATTATTCTAATAGAAAGGAGACTTATTAAAGTACTTTCAATGTTGAAAAATTTATGATTTACAATACACTAGATGAGAAATATAATTTAGCAATTACATAAAAACTAAATGAAATACAAATAAATAATCAAACAAATAAATTTGATTTAATCACAAATTAATTTCTTTTATTTGTATTAAAAACATCGGTTTTAATATAAAACTGATGTCTATTAGTATATATATAACATTACTTTTATGTGTAACCGATATATTTTAAAAGAATGCATATTGGTTTATAATCGATGTCTTTACAATGTTTTTTTCACATCGCTCAAATAGACAACGATTACAAAATTGAATAAAACCGATGTAAAGCCTATAAAATAACCGATGTCTTTCAACTATATTGTAGTAGTGTTTTTCAAACTACTAGAAATCTTGAAGCTAAAATATGTGAGTCACAGGATCAAAGGACTTTTTGTTCATCTTAATTGTTATTATTATTTTTTTTTTTTAAAAAGAAGGCTAAAATTACAGAGAAAATTATCGTACACCTTGATGAAAAATAAACTATTTAAGGCTAGGGAGAAATGATGAGAAACATTTACCTTAAACATTAGTAGTTCTCGTTGTAATTCTAGAGCTGCACCTGGAACGATACTGGCTGGGGGTGGATTTGGATATATTGCCGCCAGATGCTACATGTTATTACCGTCATTATCTTCATAAATAATTAGTAACTTCATATCGGAGCCCACCTCATATATTAATTTGAATACATTGACATGACGACACAAAATGGCGATGTGAAATATGGTTCAGTTTTTGTCATCCACTTATGAATTAGATCAGGATAAGAACGGACTAGCTCAGCTAAAAATTCAAAGTTCCCCAGTTTAGCTGCATCAAACGACTCTTTTAAGATTGATTTTGCAACATTCTGGGCTTGTGTTTGTGTTATTTTCTGCGTCAGACGCTTGACTAGTTGAAGAGCTTGAGTTGTCATTGAGTTTGTATTACACTTGAACTTCATTTCAAGGACTGCAAGTAGAAGCAAGTTGTCATGTAAACAAGAAAAATAGGAGCAACAACAATCATGCAACTATTATTTGTTTTTCTTTGATTATAGTAGAATATTTATTAATGACATTGAAGAAATAAGCACACTTGAATAGGGGACCGAACGGGCCTTTAGTTATGATTTATGAAATGAACCCCTCTACTACTAGCTAGTTCATCATCTCTACCCTATAGAATCCTAATATATATAAATCTTGGGGTAACTTAAAATATCAAAAATCGTTGTAAATTGATTAAATTTGTCAGAAACATTTGTTGATGAAGTTTTTCAATAAAATTTGCTATATCAACTGTGTCGAACTTTTATATTGTGGAAGGCTAGGGAAGTCTTCATGAAATTTTATATCAGACAATTTTTTTAATTTTTTTTTTTAATATTTTGGCTTTTCGTTCCATGCATGTATATGGATGCAAATTCAGTAAGTACAAATATTGAGTAATAAAGAAACTAACATGAGTTGATAAGCCTCTCAAACAATCCAGTTCTTTTGTTAGCAAATGCAGAAGGTTTGCGGGCCAACATATGCAAGGCCGTCTCATCATTTGCATGACGATCACGAGCCACTTCCAAAGCAAAAGTAGGATGATGATGATCATCTAGCAATTTTGAAGCATTATCTACACAAATTACTAAATAAGCTATAAATATAATAAATATAGTACTTTTACCATCAGTACTTCTTAACTTTAAAAAGTTAAGACGAACAAATTAAATTAATCCATTAATTGCATATTTTCTCTTAAAATATATTCTCTCTTCTATTTAATTCAAATGTAATGGATGAATTTAAGTAGTTTGTCATAATTTTTTAAAGTTAGAAAGTACTGATAGTAAAATTACTCTATATATATATATATCATTTTATTGTAAGAACGTCCTAAAATTCACTTATTGAAACCATGTATTTTCAATGAGTCTCAACATTGTGATAGGGTCCAATGGAAATGAGTGGTTATAATTTGTGATCGTGAAATAAAAATTTAAGAACGTCCATTGGAGAATATACACACACATGTAAGTACTAACAAGTATGAAGTATTATTACAAATTATTTTTCAGAAACAAAAATTGTAGCCTTTTTGTTAATGATTTTAGAAAATAGAAATTTCATAACAAATCCCCAAAAGTACTAGTTTGATCTGCACTTAATGTTCAAATAATTTTATTTATATTATTATTGTTATTATCATTTTTGCAATGAAAAATTTATCATACCTTCAGCATATTCATGCTGAGAGTAAATAAATTATATTTGAATACATCTACGTACCATAAAGATCCGAATTTATAATTCTGAAATGGTGCTGTTGAGTAAACTACTGGCATCAAAACAACTATAGTTCTAGAAAATAAAAATGAAGCCATTTTCTTTGGTTCTAATCAAAACAGTCATGTAAAGCGGTGTGGCATTTCAACTGTTTGGGATACTTTTGAAAAGGAAATTTGTATGTTGAAAGTTATAAAAAAAAAAGGCTAAAAAGGAAAGGTAAAAATTCAATCTTGAACCAATATATAAAATTATTTATTCTTAACTCAAAACGTAATTTCAATCATTTTTGTCAATTTCACATAAATAAAGTTCACATGAAATATTTGCGAGTAAAAACATTTCATGACATAAATATTTTATGTGAAATGTTGCCGTTAAAATGTTTCAAGGGATTGAAAATAATTAAAAGTGAATTACTTTTATTGTTGGATCAAAAATGGTTTTTTTCTAAAGGAATTTCCAATTTGTTTCTATACGTACCATACAGACTAATAGTGATACTTTTGTCCCAAAACAGAGCTTCTAGGTCTTGTTGGTTTAAACTGGCTACAATTTTAGGATACAAATGCTTAGCCATTTCGTGTTGTCCAAACAAAACAGCATGAAAAGGGGAGTCCTATTTTGACTACCGCGGACAGTAGGCAAATCCCGATTCCTTTGGAGCATAAGTTTTGCAATTTCAACATGTCCTGTTGCAACGGCAAAACAAAAGGCATTGTTATCGTTCTCTTCTTATAGAGCTAATACCTCGTGTTGTTGCGTTGATTGTAAAATCTTCTCTGCAACGGTGGTTTGTCCTACTCCTATTGCGACATGAAGAATGGTTTGACATTATTCTGTAGTAGACATATGTCGACATCAGAATTTGATCGATCCAAGTTCTTGACTCAGTACCTGTAAATAAGGCAAATCAAAGACAAAACAGTAGAAAGAGAAAAGGAAGAACAGTGAGTGTATGGTGATTTTTACGTGGTTCGGTCCCAAAAAGATATCTACGTCCACGACTGTTTTTCTAGTTATTTTGGTAGAATCATAGTATATTATTACTTATTGTTTTTTCATGTATGTTTACAATGAATTTTCAACTCCTATTTATACTTTGAGATATTATAATTTGAGTACAAATAAAATAGGAAAGAATTTCATATTAAATACACTTCCAAAACCGGTGTCCACCATATTAGGGATAGATTCCACCGATATAGGAATTTGAATTTATTTCCAATTCTGGTAATTGAATCTTATTCAATTTAGACTGTTGCCTTTATGAAAAAATTCCTCTAATGAACACTTCAAGCTGCAAGCTAGAGCTCATTTTGAATGACCTCGAGCTGAGTATGAGGCAGCCTTGACTATAGCTGACAAACGACCTGAGAACTAAAGCAGCGAACTAATAGAGCTCATTCCTACAGGCTAGTCATTGGCAAACCGGTCTTTTGTCTACTGGGCCAATCCATTGGATTAGTTTGTTGGACTTTTACTAGCCCATTTATTTAGTCTCAAATATACCCACAACATTAGTCTCTCAGCTCTCAATGCGATCTTCAGACTAGGAGCTCAAAGCTCGCTGGTAAAAGCTGATATGTCACAACCTGTCGTGCTGCCTTTTCAGACTCTATCCCATCACATGACTTGTGGCGACTCTTTGAGTAATCGAACCACTTGCACATCTCGTTTGGTGAGTATTTGATGCACACATTTCTCAACTAATAGCTCATGTTGTCACATTCCTAATCTCACACTGCATCGTTTGCTTTAAAACGGTTGATTAACCTTCAAATCCAATGGTTAAAGTTTGGTGCCGATATAAAGCGGAGGCCTCTTCCTTTTCCCTCTTATTCCATCATTTTGAAACTTAAGTCGCCAAGACTCCATTTTCTCTTACTTTTTCTCGTTCTACATCCTTGCGCTGATACTCTTTGAAGAAGATCAACGTCTTTGTTCTGGTCAAGTTTTACTACGTTTATAGTAAGTCCTTATAACCAACTCTTGATTTTTTTATTTCCATTTTTTGTGTGCGTTGCATTATATTTTTTCTGGATCTGGTACTAGCTTAAGTGTTCTGTGTTCTTTATGTTGCATGTTTAAGACTTTTCATTTGCTTTTGATTTGATCTTGTTGGTTGGTCTTTCGCGAACTGTTTGTTGTTTGTGACACTATATAAGCGAGTTGTAGGATGGTGTATTTGTAGATTATTATTTCATAGGTCATTAGCTCATAGGTCGACCCCCCATGTTCATAGAGATCTGTATGGCGTTTGTGACTTGTAGATTAAGAAATCCATTGTTAGAAAATAGAGAACTTAGATTTTTAGGCATAGTCTGTATATAACAGCCTAACTGTTCCCTTTCATGTGTAGAAGTCTTCAGATCGCAGATGCCAATCATACCGAATAGAAGCAGGTGACTCTTCCAGCTTAGAGGAGCTCAACGTAGGGGAAGTTTGCATTGTTAAAGAAGCGACTTCTCTGAGTAGTGAGGTTGCTGGGGAGTTCATGCCTCGAGCTGACCCCGTTATAATCCATCATACCATTAAGGAACAGTGTGCTCACGAGGTTTTTATACATTATGCCTCAAAGATAAAGTACGAGGAGTTGGGGGGAATTGCTTTACAGTATCCCCTTCCCAGAGGTTGCCGTGTTATGTTGCTTTCTTCTAATGACCATGTAACCTATCCTCCCAAAGAGTTCGTTGCCATTAGTACCCATCATCTTAGGCACGGGCTCAAGTTTCTAATCTTTGCCTACCTCACCAATCTCCTGAATAGGCTAGAGCTTAGCCCTTTTCAACTTACCCCTAACTTCTACTCCCAACTTACGTCCTTGGCCTTAATTTTCAAAAGGAATGACCTGCCACCTCCAAACTCAAGAATTTGGTGCCAACATTTTAGTACCAAAAGTGTAGGCAGCTTGAAAGGGAGAATGCGAAATGAGATTTACTATCTTATGGCTCAAAAAACGGGTTTCAAGGATCTCCTGCCTCAAGGTGATGCGAAAGGTAAGTCCAACGTAGGAGATTATAAGACGACTTGGTTTTATATTTCTTGCCCTTCCCTTAGGCAGCTCTACAATTTCTCTTTCGTCCTTAGCCTAGGTAGATTGATGGGGCTGACAATATATGAGCTGCAATAGTTTTTTTTTTTTAATTGTTTTTATTTCACATTGCAGACTTGACAAAAGATAAGGTAGTCCTCACTCAAGAGGAGATCGAAATTCTTAAGACGCTTGCAAATTCACAAGAAGGGAGAATCAATCACGCATTTAACGACGAGCTCCTCAGGGTCCACCAGTTAGCTCCTCCTCTGGACAGAGAGCTTCTTGACAACAGGAGGGACATCGAAATTCGGGGTGAACTCGAGCTCACCTCTACTTTTGACACTACTGAACCGATTCCTATCATTTTAGGTAACGTAGAGATGGTGAAGCTCACCCTCTAAAACGACCTGTCTAGTCTACAACTCCTTCAGTTGTTGTCTCTATTGAAGCGACTACCTTGGCACTCATTTCAGGATCTTTACCAACCGAAGTCCCTACCTTGCAGCCAAAGATGGTTGAAGTTCAACATGAGTAAGTAGGAGCTCCTGCTCGTGAGGTTCAAGCTGCTCTAAGCAGTAGAGCCAAAAGAAAGTCAATGCCTAATCCTCATTCGGCGATGTAACGACGAGTAGATAAGGGTAAACAGTCCTGAGGTAACAAAAAGAATGGTTGAGCTATAAGCTAGAGTACAGCCCAAAGACGGGCCAAAAGGGATATACTTCAATGCCCTCCTCGACTACTTACCCAATAGCTTGGGGAAAACTGCCATGAACCTGAACAAAGATAACTTAATAGGTGATGGCTTGTCTAGTTACATAGCTTGCCACAGGCTGTAAGAAATCTTTAATACCTCTGTCTTTCCTACTTTCTTGCTTCCTTTATTTAAATATTAACGTGCCGCATTACAGGCTGTTATAGGAGCGATGAACCAGAAGGAGGAAGCTTAGGCTCTTAAGAAGGAGAATAAGAAGTTTGAAAGTGAGTGGAGAAAGCTAAAGGACGAGCTCTCATTCATGATTTCGAAGGTTGAGAAAGCAAAAAACTCAGAGTAACTCCTTCTAACCAAGCTAAGGCATGTTGAGGAGGTTAGAAAGGAAGCTAAGAACACTATGATACATAAGAAAGGTGTTCATGTAGCTGCGAGGTCACATTTAACCACTAAACTCCTCAAAAGTGAAAAGGAGTTGAACAAGACAAAGAGCGATATGGAGAAGGCCGTGGAGGAGGCTAAGAGGGAGGTCGCTCTTGCCAAGGAGGAGGTCACCAAAGTTAAGGAGGAAGTTGAGGTGCGAGTCACTAAAGCTAAAAAATAGGCAGAATCAGAGACCTCCAGTAATTTCCTTTACACTTTGTAGGGAGTTCATCCTGAACTGGACTTCTCATTCTTTGGTGAAGAGGCGGTCGCGGAGGTGAAGAAGTACAAGGAGCAAGCTGCCCAATCCTTAGTTTTCTAAATGCAGCTCCTCAAAATATCGAGCTTCCAATTGCGATCTCCTAGGATAAGACAGCTCAAGTCATGATGCCTCCAGATGTAGCCCCCCAAGGCCAAGGCTTCCAATAGACTGCATATCATGTTGTACTTCTTTTTTCTTTCTTTTAAAATTTGTAATGACTTTATGTTGTATTCACCTTGTTTTGCGAGGGTATTTATAATAAATATTTGGACCTTATTTTGAGGTTATTATTGTTGACTGATTCACCTCATTGTGAGGTTTATTTTGAATACATTTACTTTACTTCAATGCTATTTTGTTTTTGTTTCACTTTCTTTTTCTAAATCTTTAAATTTCCTATAAACTGAAAAGTTAGATAATCAATGTATAAATAAACGGTAATAGAACCTAGTGAGAGCTCGACAGGTCGGAACTTCGTCTATCATAACAAAACTTTGTCGAGCTATGTAGAGGGTCGGAATCTCGCCTACCATAGCGATATTTCAAGCTATGTAGAGGGTCAAAACCTCGCCTACCATAGCAATAGTTTGTTGAGCTATGTAAGGGATTGGAATCTTGCCTATCATAATGATACTTTATCGAGCTATGAAAGGAGTCGGAACCTCATCTACCGTAGCGATATTTTGTCAAGCTATATAGGGGGTCAAAACCTCGCCCACCATAATAATATTTCAAGCTATATAGGGGGTCGGAATCTCTTCTACCATAACAATACTTTATTGAGCTATGTAGGGAGTCGGAACCTCGCCTACCATAGCGATATTTCAAGCTATATAAGGGGTCGGAACCTTACCTATCATAACGAAATTTTGTCGAGCTATGTTAGGGGTCGAAACCTCACCTATCATAGTGATATTTCAAGCTATGTAGGAGGTCGGAACCTCATCTACAATAGCGATACTTTGTCGAGCTAGTAGGTCAGAACCTCTTCGTATAATATAGCATGACTCATAAAATTTGGAGCATAGCACTTTATAAAGAAACTAATAGAGTATTTATTCAAAGTAAAGCAATATGAGGAATTTGGAGCTTTTATTGACTTTAAAAACTTGAATTACATATTAAATATATGCTCTTAAAAGTTATTGAAAGTATAGGTGAATGTGCTCAATATTCTAAGCTCAAGAGACCTCAGCTCTGTTCATATTAGTCAAACGATATGCTCCATTTCCCAGGTTCTCTTGGATAATATAATGGCCTTCTCAGTTCAGACCTAATGACCCATTACTGGCATTGTGAGCTCTAGGTAGGACAAGGCACAGTACGAGATCACCAATGTTGTAGCACCAGACTCGGGCCTTTCTGTTGTAATACCTTGCGACCTTTTGCTGATAAATAACTACTTTCAAATGGGTTGTTTCTCTTGCCTCTTCGAGAAGGTCTAGGTTTGTAGCAAGTAGCTAGTCATTATTTTCTGGATTGAAGTTTGCTCTACGCTAGAAAGTCACTTCTAACTCTACTGGGATCATGGCCTCGGATTAGTATACCATAGATAAGGGAGTTTCACTAGTAGTGCTGCGAGCTGTGGTCCTATAAGCCCATAGTACATTTTGTAGCTCATCCACCCGCGCTCCTTTCTTGGCTTCCAACTTTGTTTCAAGATCTGATTTATTATTTTATTCACAACCTTAACCTAGTCATTGCCCTGTGGATGGTCCACGACTGAGAAGCTCTTGACCTAGTACCTGCAAATAAGGCAAAACAAAGACAAAAACAGTAGAAAGAGAATAGGAAGAACAGTAAGTGTATAGTTATTTTTACATGGTTCGGTTTAAAAAAATGTCTACATCCACGACTACTTCTCTGATTATTTTGGCAAAGTCACAATATATTATTGCTTATTGTTTTTTCATGTATGTTTATAATAATTTTTTTACTCCTATTTATGGTGTAGGATGTTACAATTTGAGTATAAATAAAATAGGAAAGAATTTCACATTAATTACACTTTCAAAATCGATGTCCACCATATTAGGGATAGATTCCACCAATATAGGAATTTGAATTTATTCCCAATTTTGATAGTTAAATCTTCCTCAATTTAGGCTATTGCCTTTTTGGAAAAATTCCTTTAATGAATGCTTCAAGCTAGAGCTCCCTTTAGACGACCTCGAGCTGAGCATGAGACAGCCTTGACCATAACTAATAAGCGATTTGAGAACTAAAGCAATAAACTGATAGAGTTCGTTCCTACGAGCTAGACATTGGCAAATTGAGCCTTTATTTACTAGGTTAATCTATTAGATCAGTTTGCTAGGCTTTTACCGATGCCTACTTATGTAGTCCTAAATATACCCATATTAAATGTATCCAGGTGATCATAAATGTCACTATTTTCATTGTACTGAGGAATGTTGGAGACCTTGAATCTGGAAGGGAGAGGTTGTGTCTCAATCTCCTTGGTAAAATGAGTCCTTCCCCTATATTGATCACGCTGGTTTGAGGTAGTAGGGCGTGCTTCAAGTTGTTGAACCCTTTGAAGGAGCTCCTCTATCCTTGGGTCCTGAAGCTCGTTCATCTTCTGTGCTCACAACCTAAAGAGCAACGGTATAGCACGTATCCTTAACTATCCCTTCGTAAGTTGTCAACTCAGTGTGACTCCACACGTCGTTGATTGTCTACTTCATCCTCTTTATACCGAGATGCAACTCGAAATTGATCACGGCTAACCTCTACATGGTGGTTCCCATCCTAGCTCACCCTTACTCTTAAGCTCGTAAGATGCGAAACTTCCCCTCTTCGTGAGTTAGGTAACCTTCAGCTCTCGAATGTGAGTAGGAGGAACGAACTGAGCTGGCAGGTCATGGCACCTCTCTAAAAGGTCTTTCAAGAGTTGGCACTTTCTCTCGTTACTGTTGATAAATTTCTCTTGGAACAACAGCCTTAGACTTGGGAGCATTTTGGGCTTGAGCTTGTAGCCCTTTGGCTATAGGAACAATCGGTGTTGGTTGGTGAGGGGCTAGTAAAGGCATACCCATAATAGCGCCGATTGTGAGGATATAAAACGTGCTTGCCATGGGCATGGTTGTATCCTTCATCGGTTAGACATCACGTTGCTGCTAATCCATCTTCCTTTCTGGTTGGTCAACCACCGCGTCAGAACTTCTGTTGGTTCTTCCTTTTGCCATTGTAATTGAAAACTCCAAAGATTGTAGTTTGAACCCTCCTTTAGTGCCAAAATATCAACGTCTAAATTTGGTCGACCTAAGTTTTTGACTCAATACCTACAAATAAGGCAAAACAAAGACAAAAACAGTAAAAAGAAAAAAGGAAGAACCGTGAGTGCACAGTGATTTTTATATGTTTCGACAAAAAAAGATGTCTACATCCACGACTGCTTCTCTGATTATTTTGGTAGAGTCGCAGTATATTATTGCTTATTTTTTTTTCATGTATGTTTACAATGCATTTTTGACTTCTATTCATAGTGTAGAGTGTTACAATTTCAGTACAAATAAAATAGGAAAAAATTTCATATTAATTACACTTCCAAAACCGATGTCCACCATATTAGAGATAGATTCTACCGATATAAGAATTTGAATTTATTTCAAATTCTGGTAGTTGAATCTTTCTTAATTTAGTATTGCCTTTTTAGAAAATTTCCTTTAATGAACGCTTCGAGCTGCGAGTTGGAGCTCGCTTTGGACGACCTCGAGTTGAGCATGAGGTAGCCTTGACCATAGCTGATAAGTGACTTGAGAATTGAAGCAGTGAACTGATAGAGCTCGTTCTTGTGAGCTGGACATTGGTGAACTAGTCCTTCGTCTATTGGGTCAATCTATTAGATCAGTTTGTTAGGCTTTTACCGGCTCACTTATATAGTCCCAAATATACCCACAACAGCATGTGTAGAATATCAATAAATGAATATGATCTAATAGTCAAGAATCTCAAGATCAAGACTTCAAAAATTCTGTTAGCTTATTTTTGGTTTCCTTCTAATGCAGCCTTATGAAGCGACACATAGATTTGGAAGTACGATTCACCTATATAAATTCAAAGATTTGTATTAGCTCGTAGCCTCGTACAGAATTCATAAAAATCAAAATTTAAAATTTAGAAGATATATATAATTTTAACTTTTAAGAGCTTATCACTGAACCGCTTCAATTTTTAACTTTTGTTAGTTATAATTATGATTTATGAATATGAAGCTAATTTTAATTGTTTAGCTTGTGTATAATTATATATAAATTAGATCATATTTAGCTCAATATCTAAATATTATTCTATTAGATTATGAGCCTAATTAGCATCTCCATCTATTTCAAAAAAAAAAAAAAAAAAAACTCCACCTTTGCATTTCTCTTGATCTTTTATTTTTGAGATTTCTTCCCATCTCTTCATCTAGTTTACATGTGATTTTCGACACTTCTCCCTCACGTTTTATTTTTCATTTTTTGTGAGTTTCACTTTTTTTTATTATGTTTGTTGAGCCAGACAAATAATTTCTTCTTTAATGATATCTTCCACAATCTAGATCTGATGTAGGAGTAACCACCTTACTCTATTAAGCCACCTTACAATCACCCCTACTATACCTTACCACTCAGAGCAGCCAACTAATGCAATAAATTCTTGCATTTTTTATATATTTTTATAACTTTATTATAAGTTGTGATTCATAGTTAAAGAAAATTCACTTATCAATCAAAATATCAGTGTTTCTAAACTTCAATTTGAAGTTTGTTTATCTTTCAAAGGTTCCTAGAACCATATCTAACCCATTACTAGATAATTTTTAGAGCAAGTTTGTCTTACCTGGAAATTATCCTACATTATTTTGGTATCAGAGTAGTTTCAACTCCAAGCTGGTTCACCTTCAACTTAAGCTAATTGTAATAACGAGTAGTGAGTCTTCCTCTTTACTTTACTATCCAATCCCAAACACAACCTTTCCCATCTACCAAGATCAACTCAAAATCTACCTAAAAGAAAAACCAAAATATATATATCACTACCCTAAACAGCACCAGTAACCCAAAACCTTAAATAAATAAATAAATAGGAAGGAGAAAAATATAAAGTTGTTGTAACCCTTTTTCTAGGAAAAGGTCCAATCAGAACCTGACATCGAATGAAGCAGTTGTTGAAAGCAAGATTTCTACCTATTGATTATGAGATTCTATTCCAGCAATGCCAAAATTGCTAGCAAGGATCTCCATTTATTTTAGAGTATGCGATAGAATTTTAATGCTTGTCAGCTCAAAATGATTTGAAGGAGATAGAAGGCCATATAGTTGCTAGATTCAGGAATGGCTTACGACCCAACATCCAAGAAGAGGTAGCTTTGCAGACCACTTTTACATTACAAGATGCTGTAATTGACTAATCATATTGAATCATAGCTTAATAGTTAAAGCTATAGAAGTGCATCAGTAACTTAGTCCTTAAACCTATTGAATAATGATAGCAAAAGAACTCTATTAAGACAATCTCTAATCAGGCTCAACCAAGGACAATCAACTTCTCTAATTCAAACTCCACTAAATGCACAAAAGACTAGAAATTAGACCAGTCAAAGACCTATAGCCAATAATCCTTATGCTGCTCCTCGAGGTAACAAATATTTAAGGTGTAGACAAACAGAACATTATTCTAATCAATGTCCTAAAGGACAACCAATTCACATGATTGTATGAGAAGATGGGGAAGAAGAATTTTATGTAGAAGAAGAGGAGGTAGGAGAAGAAGAAAACCTAGAGGAATGGACATATAAAGATGAATGAGTATCTTTGGTCATCCAATGACTTATGTACACGTTGAAAAAAGAGATTGATCCTCACACTACAACAAAAAGAGTGAACCATACCGAGCTTGCCTGGTATGGTTGACTATCCATGCCCGGGGGCTCGTCCAACTTGGTTGTTGTTGGTATGGATACTATCATTATCCATACCGGGCGGGTGCTCGGTATGGATAATAATATCCATACCCGGCGGATGCCCGATTTATAAAATAATATCCATACCAGGCATTACTCGGTATGGATATATTCAAGTCACGGATCGACCCATGGGTCGACCCGTCACATTACCAGTATCTATACCAGGCACCCGCCCGGTATGGATATTATTATCACATTAATTTTAAAAAATAAATTAAAAAATATATAATTTTTTTTTACAATAAACAAATAATGTAAGAAACAATAAAAATTTATATAATTTAATATATAAACAACATTTAAATTACATAATAAAAAATTAATGTATATTGTGAAATGTTATAACAAATTAATCAGTACATAATCTTAAAATACAATATATTTTACAGATTAAGCAATAAAAGAGTTTAATCGATCGGCAACAAAAATGAAGCCATCTTCATCAATGCAGCAGAGATCACCAGTTCTTAACCATCCCTCAGAATCAAGAGTAGACGTAGTAGCTTCTGGATTACTAAAATAACCTGCAATAACATAATAATCAACATTGCTAGCACATTTGCATGAAAAGTTTCCAAAATGGAATATCATACACACTAAGATTCTTGATGTTCTATTTGGAGATTTGCTAGCATTTATCTATTAACTTGTATCATGATAGTCAAACACAAATCATCCAACAAGTAAAATGTTACAATTCATCAAATATCCAGCAAAAAAGTTTGCACTTTTGTCACCTAGATACATACCAAACTAATTATCCAAAATTCAAAATCTATTCTTATTAAGCATGATCATCCTCAATTACTTTACATTGACTAACCATACCACACTAATTATTCCAAATTTGAAATCTATTGGAATTAAGCACTACCACAAAACTAATATCATGGTCAATTACTTTATATTATCTAACCAGATCCTAAATTAATTATCCAGAGTTTACCTTACATCAAAATTAACCACTAATATAGAACTAATTTCATCGCCAATTACTTTATGTTATTTAACCATACAAAACTAATTATCCAAAATTTGGAATCTGTTAGAAACTAAACACTGCATTAGAACTGATATCACCATTGATTACTTTATGTTGCACAATTGTAAAATGCTGCAATTCCTCTTCAAACCAAACCACTAAAACAGAAATGACAAATGTAAAAACACAAAAAACATGTAGTGGGAGACAGAGACAGGTCGCTATACCTTTCATGATTGAGGGAACTTTAAGTCAAAGCTCACTAGTCCAATTCACGGATAAGGCCTCACTACTAACCGGGTCCACAATCTTGGCCTTCATGCTCGGTGACACCATCCCTACCGTCCCATACCTCCTGCTCTCATCTAACGAGTCCGTCGATGCTCCGATCCCCGTTGACTTTCGTTATGTCATCCTAGTTAATTTGCTCTTTGACTTAACTTTTTCTCGTAGGTTGTGTCATCATTTTCTATATAGTGTCAATGATTCTGGCTTTTAGGATCATAAAATCGTCAAGGAGCACGATAGGAAGGTTCGAGTGGAGATTTTGAGGACAAGCTCGGGGATGGTGAAGGTAATGACGAGTTTTGAATCGACGATTTGCTTGATGATTTCTTGTGGGGTGTAAGAGGGTTGGTGGTCATGATGATGGCATCGAGAGACATGACGGCGAGGCAGATAATGGGGAAGAAGATGGAGTTGGGGGTTAGGAGAAGGATGACGTTGCCTTTTTTTATGTCCATGCTAGAGAGACTCTCGGCCACGGAATCCACCGCCCACTAGAGTTAGGGTGAGGGCAACTAGGGTTTGTAAAGAGAGAATATGAGAGAAAGTGATAAAGAGAGAGAAAATAGAGAGAGAGGGTGTTGGGTGGGCATAAAAATGCCCAGATTATCCATACTGGGCAACCCGCTTGGTATGGATAATCGATTTTTAATTGTTTAAATATGGATTATCTATACCGAACACTGGACCCATCAGGTATGAATAATGCATTATCCATACCGGGTTGGTTGGACATTCGGTATGAATAATCCATATTATTTAATTATTAATTATCCATACCAAGCGATTATTCGCCTGGTATAGATAAACGGATTATCCATATCGGGCAGGCGACCCACTTAGTATGGATAACCCATTCATTTTTTTATTCTTAATTATCCATACGGGGCGGGTGTGGCCCAGCATGGATAATAAAAAATTTCATTGTTTAAAAAAAAAATTAATATCCATACCGGGCTTTTACCCACCCGATATAGATAATTTATTGTATCCATATCGAGCATTGCTGGGCTCGGTATGAATATTCAAGAAAATCATTAAATAATTAAATATCCATTCCAGGCCTTTGATGCCCAATATGGATAATTATTATCCATATTGGGTCTTTATTGCCTGGTATAGATATTGCGGTATTAATACCCTGTTTTCTTGTAGTGAGAGACACTATATTTTTAAAACCTGATGTATAGTCAACCAAAGGGTTTGCAACCTGATCATTGACGAAGGAAACAGTGAGAACATCACATCCAAAATGATGGTTGATAAATTACAGTTGCAGACATAGAAACATCCTAAACCATATCATATAGGTTAGATTAAGGATGTAGGAACAATCACAATGATGGAACAATATCGAGCATTTTTGTCCATCGAAAAACACTTTAAAGAAGAGGTACTATGTGATGTTGTTGATATGAGTGCTTGTCATTTATTGCTTGACATGTCATGGTAGTTTGATTTAAATACATCCATAAAGGTAAGAAAAACATCTATACCTTTTATAAAGATGATGTAAAGATCATATTTGCTCCCCTAAGACGAGATACAGTACCAGCAAGTTCAACTAGTAAGGAAAGTTCGTTGTTAATTATACCAAAAGAGATGGTGACAACAGTAACCGCTCGGAGGTAATATTTGAACTTATCAAATTTTTTAGTATCAAGATGTTACATCAAATGAACTTCCTACTGAGTTATCGCCCATGCGAGATATTCAACATTGCATTGATCTCATTCTTGGAGCAAGCTTATCTAATCTACCCTACTATTGTATAAGTCAGAAAGAATATGAGATTTTGCAGTAGCAAGTGAAAGGTTTCCTTCAAAGAGGATTTATTAAGGAAAGAATAAGCCTGTGTGTAGTACTAGCCTTACTGCACCAATGAAGGATGGAAGTAGAATGTGTGTTGATAGTATAGCCATTAATAAGATAACAATATAGTATCAATTTCCAATCCCACGATTGGATGACATGCTTGACCGACCAAAAGGATCAACAATATGCTCCAAGGTTGATTTAAAGAGTGGATATCATCAAATCCATATTTATCTAGGTGATGAATGCAAGATAGCCTTCAAAACTAGGGAAGCGCTTTATAAATGGTTAGTCATGCCATTCAGTTATCAAATGCTTCAAGCACCTTCATAAGACTTATGAATCAAGTATTTTAGCCTTTCATTAGGAAGTTTGTGTTGTTTATTTCGATGATATCTTGATTTATAGTTGCTTGGAGCAAGAGCACATGCAACATTTAAGAAGTGTGTTTGACGCACTACAAGAAAATAGTCTGTATGCGAATTTAAAGAAGTGCAATTTCTTGACAAACAACCTAGTTTTTTGGGATATGTTATCAGTGCTGATGGAATCAAAGTAGATGAATTCAAAATTAAAGCTATTTAAGAATGTCCTATACCAAAGAATATTGGAGATGTTCGTAGCTACGTTTTTTCTTTATACTCTTATGCCTATCGGGCCCATGGGCCTGGTATGGATACTAAAATGATATATATATATATACATATATATTTTAAATAAAAATTGCTCTCTATACCTAGCCTTTAATGTCGAGTATGGATAGTCCGCTATCCATATCGAACACATTCTGGATTTAGTATGGACACTAAAATGTATTTTTAAAAAAATGAAAATTGCTATTCATACTAGGCTTTTAATGCCCGGTATGGCTAGCTTGTTTTCTTGCAGTGCTATTTATGTTCTTTTTTCCAATTTCCAATGTACTAATCTTTTATACTTTAATTAAATTTGAATACAATGACTAGTTTTCATCCCAACAATTTAGTTGATTCCAACAAAATGGTATGACACATACATTAATCATAACATCTTTGTTGGAGAACAAGACAAAGGAACACAATTAGTATATCAAATAATAAAATGATGTTTTACTCAATGCACTAAACACTGCAAACAACAAGAAAACAAATATACATATAACATACAAGATGTAAGAACAAATGGACTTTAAATAGAAAGACTGACTTGAAGACAAAAATAGAGGCTCACAGCTTGTTGCAATGTTCTAAAGATAATATTACATCTATCATGTGTGCTTGAAGCTCTTAGATGGTTGTCTTCTCAGGATTCAACTATTTATAGTCTTGGTTCTTAGCACTTGAACCAAGATTCTACAGGACCAAAGTTGCACATTCTTTAGTGAGAGTGTAGAAAAATGGTGAGAATTTGATGAGAGTTTTTTTTTTTTTCAACATGTAACTACTTCAATTTATATAATTACACTTAGACCTTATGCAACAACCAAGGTGGCAAATATATTTTAATTTCTAAATTACACTTAGTTTCCATTCAAACATCCATCATAGTTTCCATTCAAACTTTTAACAATCATCTCATTGTCTTTGCATCAATGTAATATAAATGACACATTAGTTGACATAAGAAATTTATATTTGTAGCATTACTCATTGTTTAGATTACTAACTGAAAATTGGTCACAGGCATAGATTAGTTGCTAACCACATCTTTCAGTACATTTAAGTCCCAAATTCAACTCATCCTACCCCGAGTAAAAAGAAAAAGGAAAGAAAGAGAGAAATAAAAAAAAAAAAGAGATCATTGCATTATGCGTAGAAAGATCAATCTTTACTTAAAGTCAACTCATAATTACAAATAATTTGCCTCTAGAGAAGTCATTTTCTTCTATTCTCAAAAGATGAACTATTTGGACTATCTCTAACCATCCTAACTATGCATTGTCCTTAGTTAAAATAGCTAATGGTGTCACTTTTTATGCATTCCAACCACTCTCTGTATGGTTAGCTATTTTATAAAAGTTGAACAAACATAACTAAATATAGAGAACAAAAGAGCCCTAGTCAAATTCTCTTTCTTATTATTTAATATTTAATTTGAAATAAATTAATTTAAAAATCCTAACCAAACATTCTTTTCTATTATTTTAATATTAATGTTTGTTAAAAATCTCCCTATTATAGTTTCAAAAAAATATATATATATCTCCTATTATTTTAATATTAATACTTAATTAAAATAGAGATAATGATTGGCATGACTTAGTTAAAAATTATTAATTGAAATAGGTTTTTAGTTTTTTTTTTAATTAAAATTTAACTAAAATTAGGGAGTATGATTGGAGATTGGATTATAAAGCAACAACTAAAGTTTCAAACATCATAAGGAATCTTCCTGGAGCGTCTAGGCGGAAAGGAGTGGTGATGCTAGGTTAGGTTGAGCAGTTTTAACAAAAGAAAAAGTGCACACCTATTTTGTGTCGACTTCGCCTTTTGCAGTGACTTGGTAGACTAGCTATCTGTGTCTATTTACTTAAACTTGATTGAATTTAAGAATACAAAAGATATAGGTTTGTGCTCAGCTATCCCTATCTAATTAAAAAAAAAAAATGTCGTGCCTTAATTATTGAAATTATTGTGCAAATGAAAAATTATTCCTGGTGCCATCTAGTTCCACTACAACGTGGGCTTTTATGTTGTCACTACTCACTTGCCAACTGATCAAAATGACTCTTGAAAACAAATTAGCTTAGCCTGAGTTAGGATTGTTACATGTTGCAGATAATTAGTTTTAGGGGGTGCATAAAAAATCTTACTTTAGCATCTAGGTTGAGGAGTTAAGCAGCTTTAGTAAATCAAAAAGAAAAAGTGTCATATTGAAATTATTGTGCAAATGAAAAATTATTCTTGCTGCTAGTTCCACAACCGTTGGGCTTTGTGCCCTAAGAGTTTGTAATTATGTAAACAGTTTTAATAAATAATAAAGAAGTATTTATTTTATTCAATTTATATATTTTGCAAAAATTATATATATCATGAGAAACATCCTTGATTACTAAAGTATTTTCAAACTAAGTATATAAGTGTTATATACAAGCGGATTTAGTTTGAGAGAAGTAATCTAAAGAGTTCGTAGAAAACAAACAAAGCTGAGTACTTTGTTTGTGGTAAATCTACAGTTGTGGTCCATTTCGTATTCAATACAATAGTTTTATCCAAGACTATTCGTGTAGTGACATGGAAATGGAGGCACCTTATATAATAAAGATTATATAGGACTGGACCACGACAAACATGAGTTTCTAATTAATATTCGTTAAACTTAGAGATTTATATTTATCGACTAGATGATCATATATGAATTTATCTTAATCCTTAGTGTATTATGGATTCCTGCTTGTTAAGTTATGTCCTTTGATTTACATGGGTGAGATCGATATAGATGCTCGATCAATAACTTCGTACTTTGAGGATATGATTTAATAAGTAGCTTGAAACATTCTATACAATAGTAGAATCCACTCCTTCTTGCGAGAAGTAGAGAAATAGTTCTCTTAAGGGTTGATTCAGGTCTTGAAAAATAAGAGCGCTCAACTTTTTGTTCATATATAAACAGAAAGATAAATTCATAAGTTGTTATGAATATATTATTCATTAGAGAATCAATGGTACTTAAGGATCAAGATATAATTAAAGGGGTATAACGGACATTCTGACCTAGCTCTAATTATGAACTATTTGTGGAAGGTTAAATCATATGTAGTGATTATATCAATGGACACTGAAAATTTCGGATTGTATAAAAATATCTACAGTTTTGAGAATGCAATCTTAGGTTTTTAGTGGAGTAACTCTAAGATTAATAATAGTGAATTATTTAATTAAAGAGTTTAATTAATAATTCTAATATTATTGGAGCTCTAAACTGTAGGCCCATCGGGTCCTATTGATAGCTCATTTCACTATAAGAAACGTGTATATAAAATATCGTAATTGGATCATCCAATTATATTTGTTACATAAGTAGAAAAATATGTGTTCACTTGGTATTTGAATAATATTGATTATTCAAATTATTAATTAGTTAATTATTAATTATTTAATTAATTTTATAAGAGGTTTTGAATTTGATTCTTAGTAATGATTAGGTATAAATTAATTATGAATTAATTATAGGTCACAAGTTTAATTTCAAAATATAACATAAGTTAATTTTGAATTAATTATGTTATATGGGCAAAAGTTTAATTTTAATAAACTTGAGGTTTAATATTAATTTTGATTAATTAAAACCCTAATTGGTTGCCTATAAATAAAAAAAAAAAAAATAGTCTTCTTTTCCTAACAGAAGTTATATTTTGGTTTTATTATACGTTCTTTGAAACCAAAATCTATTCTCATCTCTTACATATATTGTTTGTTCTTTTGAGAAAATAAATCAATAGAAAGTGAGCACAATTCTATATAATTGTGTCCACTCACTTATTTCTTGGTATAGAGATATATCAAGAAAGGTAAGATGGTAAGCAATCCACAGAGATCAATACAAAAGGTACAATATTCGATCTTTATTTAGTTTTATTATTTTATTTCATTGTTTTATGGATCTAGGGTTCTTGAGTTTTTTAAAAAATTTTAAAACTCAATGTTCTGTAAAATCTTATTTTTATAAAAACAATTGTTTTTTTTTTCCTACAATTGGTATCAGAGCCTAGGTTCTAATAAAACAATGATTTTAAAATAATATGTTTTGTATTGATTTATATGTCATTGAGTAGGCACTATTATTATTATTATTATTATTTTATTTGATTATGTTGTGCTATATTTTGTATTCATATTTGATGAATGGAGATTGCATGGTATGATCGTTAATTGTATGGTTCTTTGGTTATTTAATTTGATTAAATTTGTAAGCCGTTTATGACAATTTTTTTTTTAGTTGTTGTATTTCATAGTTTCAAGGTTTTGTTTTTTTAAGAACGTAGCGCAAAAGAGGTTTGAATTTTGCTGCTGTTATGGGTGAATTACGAAAGAATTGAAATTGAAAATATGATTTGTGCCAGTGCGGTAATGTCGACACATGAGATGCGCGGGTGTAAATGTAAACCCCTATTCTTGATACTTTATTTCCTAGTGTTCTAGTGTTAGAAGTTAGAATATGGAAAGGTGTAAGTTAAGTTACGAATAATGCTAATAACCCTATAAACGATATTAAAGTGTTGGATACTTATAGTACGATAAAGTTAATGAAGGGTAAAACAGTTCATTTACAATTAAGTGATAAATTATAAAAGACAATATAATTAAATGCATAAATGAGAATTATAAGATTATTATTTAAAATAAGTAGCCAATCACTAATTAGATTAAGTTAAAAATATTGATGATAGTCAAAACAAGTCAAGGGACAAGCTTGACATTCTAGGAAATGTTAATGATATGAATATACAACACTTAGAAGCAAAATTGGATAAAAAAAAAAAAAAAAGTGCAGCCGTGAGATGTTAGAAAAGGGGGGAAATTGGCGTGAAATAAAAAGAAAAGAGGACATGAGAGTCATTTTTGGAGATGTTAGTTATATATATACCACACTTAGAGTCAAATTGATGAAACAAAAAGCAAATTGGCATGAACTAAGAAGCAAGATAGAAGCTGCCATGAAAATAGAAACATGAAGAGCAGAAGTTGGACGGCAAGTGAGAGGGAAGGAGAAGATATCTTCCAACCTATTCTTCCAAACCTCAAACCACCTCTCTAGGGTTTCTTTCAAGTTAATCTCACTATTCTAAACAAGAAACAAGGTGAGATATCATCTCTTCTCTCCATTTTGATTGTTAGTTGGTGTTGTATGGGTTGGATGAAAGTTATGTTGTTGTAGTATGTTGTGTTGGATGATTTACATCTAAAAATTATATAGAACCCTAAGTGAGTGTTATGTAAGCTTAGATGATAAGTTGTGGTGTGTGAATGGTAGGTTAGGGTTGTAAAAAAAGGGTTGCCATAAACTTGATAAAAGTGGAAACAAAATTAATTGTCACACACTCTAAGTATTTGACAAAAGTTGTAAGTGAGTTGTGATTGTTAAAATAAAAAAGTAGTGGATATGTGTGTGTCAAGGCTATGAAGGACAATAGATAACCTCTGAGTTTTGATGAATTTGAACTCAAATTTAAACATAAATAAGGTTAGGAAAACATATAGAAGTGATAAGATTGTAAAAAGAGTAGTTTTGAGCAATTTGGGAATCCCAAGCTCAAACAATGGGATAGAGATAACCTGTGCAAGTCTGACTTATTTGGGGTTATTCTAGACCTCAAATCATACCTAGGAGTCATAAAAAACCATAGGTTTTGGAGCGGAACGATTCCAATAAAAATTACGCATGTTATGCCCAAAATAGTACCGTTAGAGAGATGTTAAGTGAAATAACTATGTAAATATAATTTTTATTGCATGGAATAAATTTAGTTGATCATAATTAAGTAAAAGAACCTTAGATATGAAAGAAAAACCATCGTCGCTCGTCCGATGCGAAAACGTGCATAAAAAAATGTCAAAAACATGACGTTTTTCTTAAATTTGACATAGCAAACGATATAATTTTTCGATGAAATTTTATAGATGACTAGAATGTGAGATAAGAGGTCCATAGGAAAAAGAACAAAAGAAAACAGAGCCCCAAACAGACCTACGCGTTACATTCTGTTATAAGGTGTCAAAAAAGGCGAAAAATTTTGATTTTTCGTTTCGGGCCTCTAAAAATTATACGGACAATGTGAGGGTGTCCCTAGGGATGTATAACTGAAAATTTTGCAAAGAAATCGGAATTAAAGAGTCTCGATTGAGTCAAAATCGAGTTGGAAAAGTTATAGTGTAAAAAGTAGTTGAAAGAGTTAAAAAAATAAAAGCAATGTGACTAAATGCATTGTCAACTAGTCAAGCGCTAAAATTACTTCTTATTGATATGAACGTTATGTAGATGACGAGCAGGCGAGCGAGGCACGAAGGGCCCATTAAGGCATTAGAGCATATTAGAGCATAGTTGGGATCAAGGTAAATGTATTTCGCTTACATTATTTCAATTTCAATTTACATTGTAATTTGTTAATATTCAACAAATCATTAAAATGGTTTTCCAAATATAAGTGCTATTTCAAGTAAACAATCATTGTCTTGAATCAAGAAACGAGGTTCGAAGGCAAAAATTATTTTTTAAAAAAAGTTTGATGCAAAGCTTGAATTAAAAATCATGTGTATACTGTAGTATTAAAGTATTTGGCACTACGTGGCGATGTAAAAAATTCCGCTCGTAGTTGTCTAGATTTATAATCACTCGCAATAGGCTACGATGTAGAAAATTCCGTACCTAGTTGCAAGTGATAGTGAATAGTTGCACAACAATATGCGATGTAGAAAATTTCGCATGTGGTCGCACAGAGTATAATTCACTAGCACTACAATTGCGATGTAGAAAATTCCGTAATGTAGTTGCCCAGAGTTGAGATTAATCCACCCTACGTCGCGTTGTAGTAAATTCTGCACGTAGTGGACGAGATACTATAGTAGCTTCACATTGGCGTCAGTATGAAAATCGTCATGTGATAATTAGAGTATATTAGGGTATAAACATGGTCTTTTTATGAGAAATGTTTTAAAAATTTAAAAATTTCAATATCAATAGAAGTAAAGTATCAAGTAGAATATTATTATGTGTTATTATTATTATGTGATGAATTAACCTTTCACTTTTATTGTGTAGCTTGTGTATCCCGTCAGGTGTCATTATAGGTGATTTCATGGCCGAGAAATTGTAATTTTGCTTATAGATGGGAGGCGATCGGATTTTATTCTATGAATGTCAAATATAATTTTGATGTTGTTGTATACAATTTAACAAAGTTATCATATATTGACATATAAACATTTAATAAATTGTAAACTTATATTTTGATATGTATATATAGTTGGAACATCCCCAATTGAGACACATTTATCACATGATGCACACAATGTACATATATGTTTAGATATATATATTTTGCATGTGAACAATATATAAATGATGGAAATGCATGATTGTGAAAATAAATGATTTAAACGCATGTTTGTGGATAAAGAAGTTGGGAGGAAATGAAATTATAGTCGAAGTGTAATTTCTTTGCAGGTAAAATTTTGGACTTGTCAAATATACAGCCGTTATGCTGTTGAAATTTTTCTAAAATTGTTTTAAACGGAATTGCGAAAAATTTTATCAATCTCAATTATTTTAAAGAAAACCAAATTTTGAAGACGAGTAAACCGGCTAAGAAAGTTAGGGGTTCGCTTCTCGGAATTGTTCAATCCAATGAGTTGGGTTCAGAAAATCCGTTAAAGTATCCGACGGAATCCTCTAGATAAGAACCTAGAGAAAGTCGGATTAGGGTCCTATCAATAAAACTGCACTTCAATGAGCACCTGGCAGTGCGGTGCACTAGATGAACACGGTACTGCAGGAAATCAGTGCACAAAAGTTGCGCACAGGTGAACATGGAACTGCAGTGGAAGCCATTGCACAAAAGTTGTGCACACGTGAACATGGTACTGCAAGTTTGAGATGGCTCCAAAGTTATTTACATAGAAATCGACTTTTTTATTAATAATAAAAAAATAAATAAAAGATGCAATTGAATTGCATGACGTGAGCAAACTTGGTGCAATTTTTTGTGCAATGCACCAGGCTTGCTTACATGTTGCCACTTGGCAACTTTTTAATTTTAATTTTATTTTTTTTTTAAAAAACAGCCCCTAGATTTCTATTTTATCATATTTTTGAGGATTTTAAATTTTTGTCTCTTTTGTAATTTTTCTTAAATTGTCTACTTGTTATGGATAATTTTTCTTGGGTCTAAAAATCAAGAAATGGGCTTTAATCCCAATCCATTTGATGGAGGTTCTTGATAATTAAATTGGATTTAATTTTGAGCCCAATAAAACTCATGAAGACCTTGAAGACTATGAAGACTACAAGTGAAGGCCAAGGAATGCCTTGATTAATTTATGTAATCTTGAAATTAGATTTAGGTTGTTAAAATCAAAGAACCCGATCATACACATATTGTTTATTTAAATTATTTATCATGCAATGATTGAATAATTTGTCGATAACATGACCATGCATAAAATATGTCATATAGAATAGAGAGTGCCTACTCATTGCACTATAACATGACATACATTAAATGTATTATTTTGTTTTACTATTAAATTGTTTATTAGTATAAATAGTTGAATAATACATAGAATGCCTCTTAAATAATTTGAATTGATTTAGTTGAATAATTTGTGCGCGAGGCCTATGAAAAATAGGTCACAGCCGATGAGAAGGCCCGCTGTTACTTGTTAGCAGGGATGTCCGAGATGCTTGCTACCAAGCACGAGACAATGACAATAACAACTCAAATACTGGAGTCATTGCATGACATGTTTGTGCAACCTTCTAAGCAGTAGCAGCATGAAGCTGTTCGTGCTGTTGTGATTGCTAGGATGAAGGAGAGTACATTTGTTCGAGAGCATGTCTTGAAAATGATAACCCACTTTAACATAGTTGAAAGCCATGGTGGGGCAATAGATGAGCGCAGCCAAGTAAGTATGATACTAGAGACTCTTCCGAAGAGTTTCATGCAATTTAAGAGCAACTATGTTATGAACAAGTTGACTTACTCACTTACGCAGTTGCTCATTGAGCTCATTACTTATGAGTCTATGAATAAGGACAAAAATAAGTCCAGTGAAGCAAATGTTGCTGAGACTTCTTCTTCTAGCAAGAATAAGAGGAAGAGAAACACCGAAAAGGCTAAGGATAAGGCTAAGCATAAGGCTAAGCCCAAGAAGCAAGCTACTCAGAAGAAGATAGGTAAATGTGATTTACTAGTCATTGAATCTTGTTTAGTGGAGGATGATTCATCCCCTTGGATAATTGATTCAAGAGCCAATAATCATGTTTGTTCTTCTTTGCAGTTGATTGATTCATATAGGCAGCTTGATCAGGGTGAGTTTAAATGCGAGTCGGGACAGGGGAAGTCGTTTCAGCAAAAGCAGTGGGAGAAGTTAGACTTAGCTTCAATAATAATTTTTTTATTGCATTGAACAATGTTTATTTTATTCCAGGTTTCAAGAGAAATTTGGGTTTTGTATCTAAACTTTTGAAATTTAATTATTCTATTTCTTTTTATAATAAATCAGTTATTATTTTTAGAAATGGTTTGAATATTTTTTCAGGGACGCAAGAAAATGATTTATATGTGTTAAGACTGTTAATGCATAAACCACTGCTTAATACTAAAATGTTTACAGTTGAAAAACCAAAAACAAAACGACAAAAGATTTCTCAAAACGATTACACATATCTTTGGCATCTAAGACTTGGTCATATTAACCTTGATAGATTAAACAGACTTGTAAAGAGCAGACATTTAAACGAGTTAAAGATCGGTACTTTACCTGTTTGTGAATCATGTCTAGAAGGTAAAATGACCAAAAGACCTTTTACTGGAAAAAGAGCTTAGAGCTAAGGAACCGTTAGAGCTTATACATTCGGACGTCTGCAGTCCTATGAATGTTAAAGCTAGAGGTGGTTATGAATATTTTGTCACATTTATAGATGATTATTCAAGATATGAGTATATTTACCTAATGCAACGAAAGTCAAAAACTTTTGAAAAGTTCAAAGAATTTCGAGCTGAAGTTGAAAATCAATTAGGTAAAACATTGAAAACTCTACGATCAGATCGTGGAGGCGAGTATCTCGATACAGAGTTTGAGGATTACTTTCTTGAGCATGGGATTTAATCCCAATTGACTGCTCCTGAAACACCCCAGCAAAATGGTGTTACAGAAAGGAGAAATCGGACCCTTTTGGACATGGTGAGATCTATGTTTAGTTTCTCATCATTACCTAGTTCATTTTAGGGATATGTATTGCAAACTGCAATGTATATTTTGAATGTTGTACCATCTAAGTCAATTTCAAAGATCTCTTTAGAGTTATGAAAAGGCTGTAAAGCTAGTTTACGACATTTTCATATATGGGGGTGTCCAGCACATGTGCTGAAAAATAAGACTGGGAAGCTAGAACCACATTCAAAAGTTTGCCTATTTGTAGGTTATCCCAAAGAAACTAGGGGCGGACTCTTTTATAATCCTGAAGCAAACAAAGTATTTGTATCGACAAATGCTACTTTTCTTGAAGAGAACTATATAAAAGATTTCAAACCTCGAAGTAAAGTTGTACTTAAGGAGTTACTTCCTGGGTCAAACAGTACCCAATCAACAACAGTTGTTGACAAAGACATAATTCAGACCACTTCTGAACGTCAGATAGATTCTCATCAGAATCATCTACCATCTCGTCGTAGTTGGAGGGTTATTAGACCACCAGTCCATTATAGAGAGATTGGAGAGGCACAAATTGCTATCTTCGATGAGAGTGTGGATGATCCATTGACATATCAAGATGCAATGGAAGATTCTGATAAAGAGGAGATGCGAATGTGATGAAGATAACATCACAAGACAACCTTGCTGATCCGTTTACCAAGACCTTAACGGCTAAAGTGTTTGAAGGTCATCTAGAGGGTCTAGGATTACGAGATATGTCTCATCTGCTCTAGGGCAAGTGGGAGATTGTTGGGTTTTGTGCCCTAAGAGCTTGTAATTATGTAAACAGTTTTAATAAATAATAATAATGTATTTATTTTATTCAATTTATATATTTTGTAAAAATTGTATATATCATGAGAAACATCCTTGATTACTAATGTATTTTCAAACTAAGTATATAAGTATTATATACAAGCGGATTTAGTTTGAGAGAAGTAATCTAAAGAGTCCGTAGAAAACAAATGAAGCTGAGTACTTTGTTTGTGGTAAATCTACAGTTGTGGTCCATTTCGTATTTAGTATAATAGTTTTATCCGAGACTATTCATATAGTGACATGAAAATGGAGGCACATTATATAATAAAGATTATATAGGACTGGACCACGATAAACATGAGTCTCTAATTAATATCCATTAAACTTAGAGATTTATATTTATCGACTAGATGATCATATATGAATTTATCTTAATCCTGAGTGTATTATAGACTCCTGCTTGTTGAGTTATGTCCTTTGATTTACATGGATGAGATCGATATAAATGCTCGATCAATAACTTCGTACTTTAGGGATATGATTTAGTAAGTAGCTTGAAACATTCTATACAATAGTAGAATCCACTCCTTCTTGCGAGAAGTAGAGAAATAGTTCTCTTAAAGGTTAATTCAGGTCTTGAACAACAAGAGTACTCAACTTTCTGTTCATATATATAAACAGAAAGATAAATTCATAAGTTGTTATGAATATATTATTCATTAGAGAATTAATGGTACTTAAGGATCAAGATATAATTAGAGGGGTATAACGGACATTTTGACCTAGCTCTAATTATGAACTATTTGTAGAGGGTTAAATCATATGTAGTGATTATATCAATGGACATTGAAAATTTCAGATTGTATAAAAACATTTACAGTTTTGAGAGTGCAATCTTAGGTTTTTAGTGGAGTAACTCTAAGATTAATAATAGTGAATTATTTAATTAAAGAGTTTAATTAATAATTTCGATATTATTGGAGCTCTAAACTATAGGTCCATCAGATTCCATTGATAGCTCATTTCACTATAAGAAACGTGTATATAGAATACCATAATTGGATCGTCTAATTATATTTGTTACATAAGTAGCAAAATATGTGTTCACTTGGTATTTGAATAATATTGATTATTCAAATTATTAATTAGTTAGTTATTAATTATGAATTAATAATTATTTAATTAATTTTATAAGAGGTCTTGAATTCGATTCTCAGTAGTGACCGAATATAAATTAATTATGAATTAATTATAGGTCACAAGTTTAATTTCAAAATATAACATAAGTTAATTATGAATTAATTATGTTATATGGGCAAAAGTTTAATTTTAATAAACTTGGGGTTTAATATTAATTTTGATTAATTAAAACCTTAATTGGTTGCCTATAAATAGAAAAGAAATAGTCTTCTTTTCCTAACAGAAATTATATTTTAGTTTTGTTATACGTTCTTTGAAACCAAAATCTATTCTCATCTCTTACATTTATTGTTTGTTCTTTTGAGAAAAGAAATCAATAGAAAGTGAACACAATTCTATATAATTCTGCCCACTCACTTGTTTCTTGGTGTAGAGTTATATCAAGGAAGGCAAGGTGGTGAGCAATCCACGGAGATCAATACAAAAAGTACAAGATTCGATCTTTATTTAGTTTTATTATTTTATTTCATTATTTTATGGATCTAGGATTCTAGAGTTTTTTAAAAATTTTTAAAACTCAATGTTCCGTAAAATTTTATTTTTATAAAAATAGTTGTTTTTTCCGTACAACAACAACGTGGGCTTTTCTGTTGTCACCTTCCAACTCAGAAGATGGAAACGACTCTTGAAAAGCACATTACCTTTGCATGAGTTAGGATTGTTAAGTATTGTAGAATAATTTGATTCAGTTTTGCTAGAGAAATAATTAATTTTGAAGCATTCACTCTTAACAGGGTGGTCATGCAATTTCCCTTTCACCTCTATATTAGCGGTTTAAGTCTTCCTTTTGTCTAGAAATTACAAAAATGTGAGGAGATTCTTTCACTGTAACAGGAATTGCGTTTTTTTTTTTTTTTTTTAACTAAGATTGTTTAAGCGCCTGCCTGCCTAATCCGTAAAGTTATATACCCAGCTTAGGCCTGGGATTTTTTTTTTTTTTTTTTTTTTTGAAATTAAGGTTAAAACATTGTAACGTGATTTTATTAAGAGATATCAACTATGAGCCTATGACAAAGCTGAGGAGAAAAAGTGGGAAAAGTCCCAGTATAAATCATTAAAGGAGATGACAGGTTTAGGCTGTTTAGCCAAAGCTGCGGAGAAAAAGTGGGAAAAGTCCTAGTATACATAATTGAAGGAGGAGATGACAGGTTTAGCCAAGGTGATTCGACTATCATTAAAGTCCTAGAAATATTATTGAAGACACTTACGTGATCAAGTGATTCTATTTTACAGAATATTATCTATCTATTTTTTTTTTTTTTTTTTTGACCTATAAATGGTTTTAAATTGTATATTATAAAGTTACAGTGAAATATATAATTTACTCATATTTAACAAAGATAAAATGAGATATTTGTTTTTATAATGGTAAATTAATGAGATTTTTGACAAAATTATAATGGGTGGCCCTATTATCACCCAAAATATTTCTTGTAATACTTATCTACTTTATACATATATATTAAAAAGTTAAAATTAAATTTTTACTTCCTACACCTTTTAAAATACCAAAACTATCCTTCAATATTAATGATAAGAGCAAAATGCAAAAAACCCCCTTGAGGTAAACCTTTAAATAGGCAGAGTTAAAGTTTATGTTTTATAACAAGTTAGCCCCCAACTTAACGGTCAAACGTGGTAAATTCTGACTTTGACTATGTGATTGGATAAAAGTACAAAAATACCCTTATCAGTTGAAATTAAAAATTTTAAAAATTAAAAATTAAAATATGATAAATAAATTAAAAATTAAAAAAAAATTAAAAACAGATCATTATTAGAGACCAAAATCTTCTTCATCTTCTTCTCACTCTCTCTCTCTCTAATTCCTTCACCATTCTCTCGCTTCTCTCACCTTCAGGCTTCAATCATTAGAACCCCTAAAATCTTCTTCATCTTCTTCTCACTTTCTCTCTCTCCAATTCCTTCACCATTCTCTCACTTCTCTCACCTTCAAGCTTTAATCATCAAAACCCAGAACATCTACCTGTAACCACCAAATCTTCGATCGCTGTCGCTCCATCAATCTTCATCTTTCTGCCCCCGCTCTATCTCTCCCCTCTTCGTTTCTGCTCACCACCGTTCTCCTCACTTTCCTATCTCTTCTACCGCTCCCTCTTTCCTTTTTCGGCTTCACTCGCTGAGTTTTCATAGTTGATTTGGGTCTCAATCTAGGTTAATTTTTTGGGTTTGCATGTTGATTATGTGGACGAGAAGAGGAAGATAGAGATGGAGGGAAGAGGCAGATGGAGATGAGAGAATAGAGAGATGTTTTGAAGTGAATATTTTGTGTTTTGATTATGTTAAAACAAAAGGAAAAAAATTTCTCTCAGTCCTCTCTCTCATCGTCTCTCTCTCTCAACCGTCTTCCTTCATCATCAATATATTTCATCTTTAAGTTTTTGTTTTGATTTTCTGTGTTTGGTGTTGATGTGGGCCTGGCAACAAACTCAGATGATGCTTTTATTGTTTTAATTTGTGTTGGGCATTGATGTTGGGTGTTGATATGTGTGGAGTGTTTATGTGGGCATGACAATGAATCTTGATGATGCTAGTTTTTTGTTTTGATTTTTTTGTGTTGGCGTTGATGAGAATAAAGATGAGAACAGTGTCAATTTTTTTTTTCTGGTTTTTAATTTTTTTTGGTGTTTAGTGATGAGAATGAAGAAGAAGATGATGAATAAAGAACAAGAACAGTACACTGTTCTTCATATTGTCTTTTTTCAATTTTTCTAGTGTTTGTTGATGAGAATGAAGAAGAAGATGATGATGAAAGAAGAAAAAGCACAATACACTATTCTTCCTTTTTCTTCAATTTTTTTTCGGTTTTCAATTCATTGTTCTTCCTTTTTTTTTCAAATTTTTTTTGGTTTTCAATTTTTCTCTTGGTGCCTGTTGATGAGAAAATGATAAATCAAGAAGAAGAACAATGTACTATTCTTTGAATTTTTATTTTTTGTTCTTCAAATTGGTTTGATTTTTTTTTTTTTTCATTTGTTTTCTTCTTTGAACAAACCCAAAAACCCAGGTTCTAGGTTGGTTCTTGAAATTTTTTTCCTGGTTTTTTCATTCATGTTCATCTAATTGCACATTGACAAAATTACCTTTCATCAAACTAACGTGGACTAACTGACACTAATGGTTGGGGGCTAACTTGTTATAAAACCTAAACTTTAACTTCGCGTGTTTAAAGGTTCACCTCAGGGAGGTTTTGTGTATTTTTCCCTAATGATAATTTTAAATATAATCAACTTTTTTTCATTACACACATTTACTGCATAGTTCTAATTTTTCTTAGTTTGATTTAGATTTAAATGTTTCTAATTTTTCTTAGTTCTTGTTCTTATTATTTTCGTTGTGTCTTCTTCTTCGTCATGTCTTATTCAAGTTTTTTTTTTTTTTTTTCTTATTGGTTTGACCTCTTTTTTGGTTTATCTGCTTTACTTAACCAGTACTGTTACTCATAAATTATAGACCTTAGATTAATTGTAAAGATAGCTATTGAAACCAATCCAATGCTAAGATTTATGGCGAATTTTACTGGTTAAGAATCAAATTTTCTTTTTGGTAGATATTTCATTTATTGGATTTATAATGTTCCAAAAAATATTGCTAAGTATTCCAGCAATTATTTTTGAAACAAAGTACTGTCAATATTTCTTTTCTAATTTAATTTTAAAAGAGTACTAAGATTTTTAGTTGGACAAAAATAAAGTATAATTCATTAATTAAAGTGACATATCTGTCTCTAGGACTCCATTAAGTCAAGTAAACACTAGAAAACTCGAATTTATGTACTATTTTATCATCTCCAACTGCTAAGCCTGCATTTCCAATCATCTGGATATGTAAGAATGGCCCCTCATGAGTGACTTTTAATTACTCAGATTTTGATTTACAAGTGCAATTGTAATGTGTATTTGAAAAATCATAAAGATGTAATGAGTAAATTGGAAACTATAATATATATTAAGACCTAGACTTTGTAAATATCTGTTTATGTGATGCATGACGTGTTAGGGTCATGTACCCTAAGAGCTTGTAATTTGTAAACGTTTAAATTAAATAATAAGTAAAATATATTTATTTTATGTGCATTTATGAAAAGTTTGCTTCATACAAATATCATGTAACGTTCATGATTACTTATGTAATCTCAAACTAAGTATATAAATGTTATATACAAGAGGATTTAGTTTGATATTAATAATCGAAAGAGTCCATAGAAAACAAACAAAGCTGAGTATTTTACTTGTGGTAAATCTACAGTTACGGTCCCTTTTGTATTTGATGCGATTATCTTATCCGAAATCGTTCATGTGGCGATATGAAAATGAAAGCACCTTATATAATAGAGATTGTATATGACAGGACCCTTCCTAGATCTTATCTAGACTCTTGTCTGGAGGATCCTGCTGGGCACTTCAACGGACTCATCGAACCCGACTTGTTGGATCGAAGACATCCGAGAAGCGAACCCTAACTTTGTTACACCGGTTTACTCGTTTACAACTTAGTGATTTAGTTTTTTTTAACTGGTTAAGAGTGATAAAATTTTTTTTTCGTGATTCTATTTCAAATACTTTTATAAAAATTTCGGCAGCATGACAGTTGCATTTTGATAAAACCAAAATTTTCCTATAAAGAAAATCACACTTCAACTATGATCTCAATTCCTCCCAACTTCTTTATTCACAACCAAGCATTATCATCACAATTGAACATGAACTCAAATTCAAAATATGCATATATGCACCATAGATATAAAATGCATGAATCATTACAACTTTACAATCTCCAATATTAGTATGTTTCAAAATGTAATACATTAAATACATATACACAAATATACATCAATGTCTCGCACTATGCGCCCACCTATATGTATATATACAAAACAAAAGATCGTTGTATCGCCCGCGGTAGTTCTTCAACAAAATGCAAATATGCTACACAATTAACAAACATGTTAGTGCAACGGAGAAATGTAATATCACATTTGCTAATATAATAATGCACAAATTATTCAAGTTTTAAGATTTCTTTCAAAACCCCCATGTATATCCTTGTCTCATTCTAACCATCACGGGCAATTATAGCTAACGCCAACGTGAAGCTTACTAATATATCTCAACTACTATGTTACGGAATTTACTGTATCGTATGTAGGGCGCTAAATCTTATCACTGAGCAACTACAATGCGGAATTTTCTGCATCACAAGTGTAGTGCTAAAACTCTAGGTGACTACGAGTAGAATTTACTGCATCACTTCGTAGCGCTAACTATCAACTAACCAACTACGTGCGGAATTGTCTGCATCGCAACGTAGTGCTCTATTTTTCTATAATCTGAGCGACTACGGACGGAATTCTCTGCGTCGTCACGTAGCGCTAAACTTCTTTAAGGGATATACATGGGTTTTTCTACTAACTTATTTGGTGCCAAAGCACAAAACTCTTTAGTTTTAAAACCTCTAAACACTTTTCTCATTTCATTCTTTTTAAATACAACTTAGTATCAATTTCTATTTCTATATATAGGAACCTATACACTCAAACTTTGACTTGATATTGAAGATCATTTTCATTCTCTTTTATTACTTAACTACCATATTTATTACCAAAATCAAGAATTGATATGAAATTGGAAAAGATCTTAAGTGGCGAACCACTTACCTCGAAGCCGCGTCACGTGCCTCGATGAATCTCGGGGGCCTCAGTGTCTCGCTCTTCACCTACACAATATTTTCTCATCATTACTAGTAACAAAACTCAATTCTCAACCTTAAAGCAATAATCTCAACTAAAGCCTCTTTTTTTCTATAATCTCCTAACTTGTTTCTAACTCAACTGAGACTCTTTAACTCCAATTTTTATGCAAAAGTTTCAGTTTTGGACCCCTAGGGATACCCCCATGCGGTCCGTATACTTGTTAGAGGCCTAAAACGAAAAATTATATTTTTAGGTAAAAATGGTAGCCCATAACAGAACGCACTGTTGTGCACTGCTCGGGGCTCCGTTTTTGTTCATTCTTTTTTTTACGGTTCACTTATCTCACATTCTAGTCACACATCAAATTTCATTGAAAAATATTATCGTTTGCTAGGTCAAATCTAAGGAAAACACCATTTTTCGGGCACTTTTAGTGCGCCTTTTATGCACTTTTTCGTTTCGGATTAGCGACACTAGTTTTTCTTTCATATCTAAGCTTCATTTAACTTATTATGACCAACTAAACTCATTTCATGCAATAAAAATTGCATTTACATAGCCGTTTCACTTCTCAGAGCTCTAACGACACTATTTTGTGCATAACTTGCACAATTTTTATCGGATTCGATCCGTTCCAAAACCTATGGTTTTCTATGACTCCTAGGCATCATTTGAGATGTAGAACACCCCCATATAGGTTAGTTTTGGTCAGGTCTCCTCTAGCTCAAAAATTCCGTTTGGGTTGCCCAAAATTGCTTAAACTTTCTCTTTGTAACTCTACCCATTTCCTAAGCTTTCCTAGCTCTTTTTATGCTCAAACTTGAGCTCTAAATCATCAAATCTCAAAGCTTATCTACTGCTCTTCAAGTCTTTAACACATACATAAACATAGCTTAGTCATTCAAATACTCAAAGTTCACTCAAACTTTATATCCTCTACTTGGTGTACATAAAACATAATTTTCTATTTCAGCTTTGATTAATGTATAGCAGCCCATATGTACACTTCTATGGCATCGTTTACACCCAACAAATCATCATTTAAGTCCTTACATCAATCACATAACATTCTATCAAAGTTTCAAAAGAAATCATCCAACAAAATCACAAAAATTCTGCACTGAAAATTTCAGCAGTGCACTTCTTCAAATTTCAGCAAGTTAACAAGAAAAGTAAGGAGATATCTCACTTGATCTTAGTTTAGAGAGTTGAGAGAGACTTGGGAGAGGTCTTAGAGAAGAGATTTTAGGCTTGAATGGGTTGAAAAGGGGCTGTCTTCTCCCCTTTCTTCTGTTGGTAGTCCAACTCGCTGCTGTCCTCGCCCAGGTCTGATTCTGCTCGCGTTTGCTTCTGTTTTCGGCTGCTGTTTGGTGTTTGTTTTGGACGACCAGACCTGCTTCTTGTCTTCTTCTGCTGTTGAATGCTTCCTTCATTTCGTGCCTTCCTCTTCTCCTTCGGTTCTGGTCTGATTCACGACCAGCAGACACGTGTGCTGTTCTGTTTTGTCTCTCACGGCTGTCTCGCTTGTTGCACGGCTGAAATTGCTTCTTGTTTTGCGACCAGACCCTCACGCTACTCCTTCTTGCATGTCTGATCCGTTCTGCGTCTGGTTCTGTTGCTCACGGCTGGTGTATCACTGTTCTCTCTCACAACCAGAAGTTGCTTCTTTCTTCTTTCACGCGTGGTCTGCTTTCACGCGAACCTTTTGGTTTCCTCGACTGAAGGAGCTCTTGTTTGCTGAAAAATATCAACTAAGGGTGGTATTTATAGATTCCATCTTTCAAGAATTGTATTTCTTGCATCCATCTCTTCCCATTTCACAAAACTCCCTCTCTTGTTTTCTTCATTCTCCATTACACCCTTCCTCTTTTATTTCCTTTGATAATCTTGTTTCTAATTGATTGGTTAAACTATTACTAACATTTATTTAATCACTTACTAATACTTTACCACTTATGGATAATTATGTAATAAAGTTCTAACTCTCGGATTTGTCCATATTGTCAATTATCTATATCTCTTATTTGTAAACATATAATTTTACTCTTGGCTACTTTTATAGTTGACAAACTTTATCGTACTCTTAATTTAATAACTCTCTGAGGCCATGACTCTCAATTTATTAAATGTAGGGATTTATATTATTTCCCTAATTTAACTTCTAATACTAGGAATTTATAAGTTGAGACTAGGGGTTTATAGTATAGGACTGGACCATGACAAAATGAATTTCTTATTAATATATCCGTTAAATAAAAAAATTCATAGTTATCAACTAGATGATCATATATGGATTAATCTTAATCCTGAGTGTCTTATGGACTCCTATTTGTTGAGTCATATCTTTTGATTTATATGAATGAGATTGTTATAAATTTACGGTCAATAAGTTTCATACTTTAGAGATATAATTTAATAAATGGCTAGGAATATTCTACACAATAGTGGAATCCACTCCTTATGAGAAGTAGATGAGCAGTTCTCTTAAAGTGTTGAGTCGGGTCTTGAATAATAACAGTGCTCGACTTTCTGTTTATGAGTAAGCGGAAAGATAAGTTCATAAGTTGTTATGGATGTATTGTTCATTAGAGAATCAATGGTACTTATTGGAAGAAGATATAATTAGAGAGGTATAACAAACTTTAATGACTTAGCTCTAATTATAAATTACTTGCAAATGATTGAACTATATGAAATGATTAGATCGATGAACATTGAAAATTCAGATTGTATAAAATATCTACAATCTTGAGAGTGCAACCTTAGGTTTTTAGTGGAGTAACTTTGAAGTTAATAATAGTGAATTATTTAATTAAAGATTTTAATTAATAATTCCGATATTATTAGAGCTCAAATTGTAGGTCTATTTGGTCCCCTTGCTAGCTCACAACTACATAAAGAAACAAATGAAAGAATATAATTGGATCGTCCAATTATTAATGTCACATATAAATTTGATGGACATGTTCACGAATTATTTAAATAATTTGATTATTTAAATATATGTAATTATTTAATTAAGTGTTAATTATTTAATTATCTGTAGAAGTTATGGGTTTAATTTTAAATGGTGTCATTAAATTATTTATGACTTAGAATCATTTAATTTAATGAAAAATCTTTTAATTAATGGAAATGGTAATTTAATTTAACATGGAATTAGATTCCATATTAAATTAAATTAAAGAAGTTTTAATAGGAATTAAATTTCATATTAAATTAAAAGTAAAAAGTTCTAAACCAATAAGGAATTCGATTCCATATTGAATATGAATTATGTTTTCCAATTTAAATATGAAATTGTATTTCTTGTTAAATTGAAAAACTCTAACTTACCATTATAAAAAGAGTGTTTTATATTGGTAACAAGGGAGAGAATTTTTTGGCTTTTTGAATAAAAAACTTTCATTAATTAAAAACACCAAATTACCCCATCTCAAAAGAAATCAAGAAAATTGTTTTTGATTTCTACATAATAATCTTTTATAAAAGGATTTCGTAATTTGATTTTTCAAGATTGTGCCCACACATAGTTTCTTTTGTGAAAAGTCAAAACAATGAAGATCGGGTGATGAAGAATCTACAAATCAAAAGAGATCAATTCAATTATCATGCAAGGTAAGATTTGATTTTATTAATTTAATTATTGAATTATTATTATTAGCATCGATCAGATACAGTTTTATTTGAAAAATTTTTTAAATTCACGTTTCTACATTAAATTTAAAATCGATTTTTCCCTTCAATTGGTATTGGAGCTCAGTTTCGCTAGTTTAATAATTGATTCAATAATTAGTGAATTTCCTTTTAATTATAATTCATTGTATGTCACAGAGTAGGCACTAATTATTGATGTGCATAGTTTATTTTTATGTTTGATGACTTGGGTTTGCATTGATTGATCGTTAATTGTTTGATTCTTTGGCTAATTTTAATTTGATTAAATTTGTAAGCCATACATGGTGTTTAGTTTCATTGTAATCATAGATTTAGGGTTTTTTTTTTTTTTTTGAAAAATTAGAAGTGAAGATTCATATCAACAGGGCTGATTTTCTGGGCATGAATTATGATTCGAAACGAACTGTGCATCAGTGTGAATGAGAGAACTGGTTTTGATACGATTTTTCTGAGCAGCATGCGAACTGGCTTTGAACCAGTTGAACACCAGGTTTGATGCACCACTTAAACACAACTGGTTGTGGGTTCAGTTGTGTATGGTTGTTGCAGCAAATCGATGCGATGTTTGGCATTGAATGGCTGATGCGTCTGGTGTGGTCTACTACGTCGAATGGTTGTGCAAGGGGTTGTGCAACAACTTGATGTGCAGTCCAGTTCGGTAGTGCAGAAACAGGCTAAGCGGCTGTTCGACTGTGAGCTAGAAAAACAGTGCATTGACAATGCATATGATGCACGCACTGTCGCTTGCACAACATATGATGCACACACTGTCGCTTAGTGCACTTATTTAGGTGTACAAAATAGAGCAATTTAAAAAAAAAAAAAAAAAAGATGGTGCAATTGTTGCACTAACACATAAAAGACAAAATTACAATTGTTTTGTGAGTTATGCACAAAAGACAAAACATGGTGAATTAAAATTGTTGAAATTCTTTGTGTGTCATGCACAAAAGTCAAAGATAGTGCAATTGTTGCACAAATTTGTGCATGAATGATCGTTGCATACTTGTACGTGTGACACTGCAACACAAAATACACTTGAAGCATGGATGAATCTTGGCTTCCTTTTCTTTCGGTTTTAGTTCATATTCTTTTTTTTTTTTATTAAAATTGTCCACTTGTTTTGAATAATTTTTCTTGGATTCAAAAAAAATAATAATAATCATAAGAAATGGGATTAAAACCAAATTCATTTTATGGAGGTTCTTGATAATTAAATTGGATTTAATTTTGAACCCAAGAAAGCCCATGAAGACTTTGAAGACCATGAAGACTACAAGTGAAAGCCAATGAATACTTTGGTTAATTTTTGTAATCTTAAAATTAGTTTTTAGGTTTTTAAAGCCAAAAAACTTAGTCAATCACATGTTGTTTAGTTAAATTATTTATCATGCGATGAATGAATAATTTATTGATAACATAGTCATGCATTAAAATATGTCATATAGAATAGAGAGTGCTAATGGTAGCATTATGACATGACATACATATATGTATTATTATTTATTTTTCCTATTAAATAGTTTATTAGTTAAAATAGAGATAATAATACCTAAAAACCAATTTCATAATTTGTTAGGATTTTAGATGAAAATCCTAGGTTAATATATTAAAAATATATTATTAGTTTTAATGTGATTAAATAAATGTATTTCGAATAACTGGTATTCTTAATGTGGATTATATTTTAAGAGTTAAAATTGGATAATCTCACATTAAATCTAATTTTCATAATTAAGAGTTTAGATTATCTAGATTAGATCTTTAAAAATAAATTAGCTTTTTAAGAGTTAAAAATCCGGTAATTTATTAGGTGTTAATAGGATGTCAATTCTAGTAACATACTAATTCCTAGTAACTTAGATTATATTTATTAGCCATTAATAATCTAAGATGATGACTAGGAATAATAAGTACAAAACCCTAATCCTAAAATAATGAGTGGGAGAAGGATATATAATAATATATCTTACGGTCTCCATCATTAGTTCAACACCGTGAGATTTGAATGGTGCCTTAAGACGACTTTGTTTTCGTTCTCTAAAGAGTGGTGTTCATTTGGGTCAATATTAAGGTTGACTTCTTAAATGATATGATTTTTAGATGTATTTTGGGATTGACCTACCCTAAGGCTAGCAATTCTCAAGTTTAGTCGGATAGATCTGAAATGATGGGTTACACTCATAAAGAAATTAATTAATTGGTAATTTAATTCTTTGACCAAAATAAGCGGTATTCAAATTATATAGGAATAAGAGTTATTCTATTATATTATTTGACAAAGATTTTCTCAATCTAACATATGAATATTTGACCTACCCTAAGGTGACATATATTTGTGGCATGTTAGATTATCGTGACATAGTAATTCTTTTTGGGGTATTTCTAATTCATTATTCATCTATTATGCATCATGTTTAATTTTATGTCAAAAACTAATGATATTTGTATGAATGCAATTTTGAATAAAATTTTTGTTTATTTATTTCAATAATGCCGTCACCTTTAATTACCATATTTGTCAATGATAAATTGAATGGGGATAACTATGTTAAATGGAAAAATAACATGAATGCCATTTTGGTTTGTGAGGACCTAAAATTTATCTTGACGGAGGAGCGTCCTCCTGTGGCACTGGCTAATACTGTGCGTAATGTACATGAAACCCACCAAAACTGGGTTAAGGCTAATGAAAAGGCCTATTGCTACCTACTAGTAGGAATGTCCGATGTGCTTGCTAAGAAGCATGAGTCAATGGCAATAGCATTTGAGATTATGCAGTCATTACAGGGGATGTTTTGGCAACCTTCTGAGCAGCAGCAACACGAAGCTATTTGTGCTACTATGACTGCTAAGATGAAGGAAGGGACATCAGTTCGAGAGCATGTCTTGAATATGATGACCTATTTTAACACAGCCGAAACTCATGGTAGAGTGATTGATGAGCCTAGCCAAGTGAGCATGATACTGCAAACTCTTCCAAAGAGTTTTATACAGTTCAAGAGCAATTATGTCATGAATAAGTTGAAATATAATATTACTCAATTGCTTAATGAACTCACAATTTATAAGTCCATGAATAAGGACAAGACTAAGTCCGGTGAAGTAAATGTTGCTAAAACTTCCACCTCTAATAAGAATAAGAGGAAAAGGACCATTAGTAAGGCTAAGGTAAAGCCTAAGAAGCAAACTACCCAAAAGAAGAAGCAGAATGACTCTAAGGCTTCCAAACCCAAAGGAAAATGTTTTCATTATGATGTGGAAGGGCACTGGAAGAGAAACTATCCAATGTACCTCAAAGAGCTAAAGAATAAAAAGAAAATGAAAGGTAAATATGATTTACTTGTCATTGAATCTTGTTTAATGGATAATGATATATTCACTTGGATATTTGATTTAGAAGCCACTAATCATGTTTGTTCTTCTTTATGGTTGACTAATTCTTATAAGGAGTTTGATGAAGGTGAGTTCACCATGCGAATTTGCATTAGGGATGTTGTTTCAATTAGAGCAGTGGGAGAAATTAGACTTCAATTTTCGAATAGTTATTTTATTGTTTTGAATAATGTTTATTATATTCCGAATTTTAGAAAAAATTTGATTTCGGTTTCAAGATTATTAGAACATAATTATTCAATTTCTTTTAGTAATAAAGAAGTTATTATTTCTAGAAATGGTTTGAATATTTATTCTGGAATATTAGAAAACAACATATACATGTTAAGGTCGTAACACGTAATTCACTGCTCAATATTGAATTATTTAAAGTTGAAAACCTAAAGCAAAGCGATGAAAGATTTCTCCCAATGATGATACCTATCTTTGACATTTAAGACTTAGACATATTGATCTTGATAGAATAAACAGACTAATAAAGAGCAGAACTTTAAGTGAGTTAAAGATCAACACTTTACCTATTTGTGACTCTTATTTAGAAGGTAAAATGACTAAGAGACTTTTTAAGACAAAAGGTTATAGAGCCAAAGAACCGCTAGAGCTTATTCATTAAGATATTTGTGGTCCAATGAATGTTAAAGCTAGAGGTGGTTTTGAATATTTTGTCACTTTTATTGATGATTATTCAAGATATGGGTATGTTTACCTAATACAATAAAAGTCTGAAACTTTTGAAAAGTTCAAAGAGTTTAGAGCTGAAGTTAAAAACCAATTAAGAAAAACATTGAAAGCTCTACGATCAGATCATGGAAGAGAGTACCTTGATATAAAGTTTGAGGATTACTTAATTAAGAATGAGATTATATCCCAACTCACAGCTCTTGGAACACCACAGCAGAATGGTGTTGCAGAGAGGAAAAATTGTACCTTGTAGGATATGATGAGATTTATGATTAGTTTCTTATCTTTACCTAGTTCTTTTTAGGGATACACACTGCAGACTGCAGTATATATCCTGAATGTAGTTCTTTCCAAGTCTGTTCCTAAAACACCTTTAGAGTTGTGAAATGGTCACAAAGCTAGTTTGTAACATTTTTGCATATAGGGGTGTCCAACACATTTATTGAAAAATAAGACTAAAAAGTTGAAACTATGTTCACAAGTTTGTCTATTTGTAGGCTACTCCAAAGAAACTAGAGGCGGGTTCTTTTATGATCCTCAAGATAACAAAGTGATTGTATCAACAAATACTACGTTTCTTGAAGATAGTTGCATAAAAGAACACAAACCTCGAAATAAGGTTGTATTTGAGGAGTTATTGCATTGTTCGACCAATATCCAATCAACAACAGTTGTTGAGAACGACATAGTTAAGACCATATCTAAGCATCAGACAAATTTCCATCAGAATCATTTACTATCTCGTCGTAGTGGGTGAGTTATTAGACCACCAATCTGTTACAAAGAAATAGGAGAAGCACATATTGCTATCTCCGATGAGTATGTGGATGATCCATTGACATATCATAATGCAATGGAAGATTCTGATAAGAAAGAATGGCTTAAAGCTATAAATCTCGAGATCGAGTCCATGTACTCAAACTCAGTTTGGGAGCTTGTGGATCAACCAAATGGGGTAAAACCCACAGGATGTAAATGGATCTATAAGAGGAAGAGAGGAGTGGATGGGAAGGTGGAGACTTTCAAAGCTAGGCTAGTGGCAAAAGGTTATACTCAAAAAGAGGGAGTTAACTATAAAGAAACTTTCTCGCCAGTAATCATGCTTAAGTCCATTCGCATTCTTCTATCTATAGCTGCATGTCTCGATATGAGATATGGTAAATAGATGTCAAGATAGTGTTTTTGAATGGCAATCTTGACGAAAGCAGTTATATGGTACAACCAGAGGGATTCGTGATTCAATGTCAAGAGCAAAAGGTTTGCAAGTTGCAAAGGTCCATTTATGGGCTTAAGCAAGCTTCTCGATTTTAGAATATTAGATTTGATACATCAATCAAGTCCTATGGTTTTGAACAAAATGTCGATGAATCTTGTGTATACAATTGTATCATCGATAAGAAAGTGGTTTTTCTCGTACTTTACATCGATGATATCCTACTCATTGGGAATGATGTTGGAGCATTATCTAGTGTAAATAACTGGCTTGCTAACCAATTCCAAATGAAAGATTTGGGAGAGGCTAGTTATGTTCTTAGGATCCAAATCATACGAGATTGTAAGAACAAACTGTTAACATTGTCTCAAGCATCGTATATTGATAAAATCCTTGTATGCTTTGCAATGTATAATTCCTAAAAAATTTATTTACCTTCTCGGCATGGAGTTCACTTGTCTAAGAAACAATGTCCTAAGATATCTCAAGAGGTTAAGGATATGAGATGAATTTCCTATGCCTTTGCAGTAGGCAGTCTCATGTATGTTATGCTATGCACGAGACCTAACATATGTTATTCAATAGAAGTAGTCAGTCGTTATCAATCTAACCTAGGATTGGATCATTGAGAGGCAATAAAATGTATTCTCAAGTATTTTCGGAGAACAAGAAATTATATGTTTATATATTCTGGTGAAAATTTGATTCCAGCAGGATATACATATTCTGAATTTCAATCAGACAAGGATTCTCGAAAATCCATGTCTGGCTCAGTATTTATCCTAGGTAGTGGAGCTATAGTATGGAGAAGTGTTAAGCAATCTTGCAGCACTGACTTTACCATGGAAGCTAAATATGTAGCAGCTTGTGAAGCAGCTAAGAAAACAGTTTGGCTTTGAAAGTTCTTAACAGATTTGGAAGTTGTTCCGAATATGGATAAGCCAATCATACTTTATTGTGATAATAGTAGTGCAGTGGCTAATTCTAAAGAACCAAGAAGCCACAAGCGTGGGAAGCATATAGAAAGAAAGTTTCATCTCATCGAGAGATAGTACATAGAGGAGACGTGTCAATGATGAAGATAGCTTCACAAGATAACCATGCTGATCCGTTTACGAAGACCTTAACTACTAAAGTGTTTAAAGGTCATCTAGAGGGCCTAGGATTACGCGACATGTCTTATCTGCTCTAAGGGCAAGTGGGAGATTGTTAGGATTATGTGCCCTAAAAGTCTATAATTTGTAAACGTTTAAATTAAATAATCAATAAAATATATTTATTTTATGTGCATTTATGAAATGTTTGCTTCATATAAATATCATGTAACATCCATGATTACTTATGTAGTCTCAAACTAAGTATATAAGTGTTATATGCAAAAGGATTTAATTTGAGATTAGTAATCTAAAGAGTTTATAGAAAGCAAACAAAGCTGGGTACTTTGCTTGTGGTAAATCTACAACTGCAGTCCATTTTGTATTTGATACGATGATCTTATTCGGGATCGTTCATGTGGCGACATGAAAATGAAGACACCTTATATAATAGAGATTATATAGGACTGGATCATAATAAAATGAATTTCTTATTAATATTTGTTAAATAAAGAAATTCATATTTATCAACTATATGATCATATATAGATTGATTTTAATCTTGAGTATTTTATGGACTTCTATTTATTGAGTCATATCTTTTGATTTACATGAGTGAGACTGTTATAGATTTACAATCAATAAGCTTCGTACTTTGAAGATGTGATATAATAAATGGCTAGGAACATTCTACACAATAATGGAATCCACTCCTTTTTGTGAGAAGTAGATGAGTAGTTCCCTTAAAGTGTTGATTCGGGTCTTGAACAATAAGAGTGCTCAACTTTCTGTTTATGAGTAAACGGAAAGATAAGTTCATAAGTTGTTATGGATATATTGTTCATTAGAGAATCAATGGTACTTATTGGAATAAGATATAATTAGAGAGATATAACAGACTTTAATGATCTAACTTTAATTATGAAGTATTTGTGGTGGATCGAACCATATGAAATGATTAAATCGATGGACATTGAAAATTCAGATTATGCAAAACATCTATAATCTTAAGAGTGTAACCTTGAGTTTTCAGTGGAGTAACTCTGAGGTTAATAATAGTGAATTATTTAATTAAAGAGTTTAATTAATAATTTCGATATTATTGTAACTCAAATTGTAGGTTCATTTGGTCCTCTTGCTAGCTCACAATCACATAAAGAAATAAATAAAAGAATATAATTGGATTGTCTAATTATTAATGTCACGTATAAATTTTATGAACATGTTCATGAATTATTTAAATAATTTGATTATTTAAATAGATGTAATTATTTATTTAAGTGTTGTTATGTGTATTCTCTGGACTCGCTAAATAGGCTAGTAAAAGCCTGATAAAAGCCCGACAAGTCCTAGAAAGGCCTAGCAAACAAGGCCCAGTTATCAATTTTAAGCCCAGTGAGCTCTACAGCTCACGCCAGTAAGCTCGTTCCACAGCCATGACTACAGATCATTATGCGGTTTGCTCTATGCATAACTCGCTACTCAGCAAGGCACAGCTCGAGCTCGCTCAGAGCAATTTACAGCTCGCCCAGTAACCAATTAATAATAAATCTTCCAGAATAGATAATTACCTGATTTGATCATGATTCTCTTATCAGAAACAGAAGTTAATTCAAATTTGAACTCAGTCAACGTAATCTCGAGATATAGGGGGCAGTTTCCTGATTTTGCTCCAATCGATTAGGAAGTGCACTTATTATGAAATTCTTTACCTATTTTAATTCTTCCAAAACTGTAACGTCCCTCCCTCTATAAATAAGAGGCTGAATTCATTGTAAACATATACAAGCAATAATATACTGTCACTCTACTAGATCATTGAGAGACAGTCGTGGACGTAGGTGCACTCGTTGAACCACGTAAAATCTGTGTTGTTTTTTGTTCTTGACCTTCCATCTCCTATTTTGTTCTTGGTTTTCGTGTTGTTTCACATTGATTGCAAGTACTGGATATTAAATTCTCATTGACCAGAAAATCACGTTGACATTCTGGCATTAGAGGAAGGGCCCAAATTGCAATCTAGCCTATTTCAATCCCTCAATTTTCAACAATGGCAAGAATAAAAACAACTAAATACGTGGACTCGCAGGATAACCAAGTAAAAAGCCAGAAGAGTCAGCAACAGCGTAATACACAGGCAGCAGAAGACGTACCCATGCATGTAGCAGACACATCTCATGGCCACGCAGTTAGTGGTGCAGCAAGCATGCCTCCCCTGCTCCCTCGTCAAGTTGTCCCAACCGAGGGGCTGCAAGCATGGTACCAAAGATAGGAAGCGTTGGAGCTCATAGTTCGACAACTTACAGATGTTGTTAATTTGTTGGTGCAAGCTCAGGCGCAGAATGAGCCTAGGATTGAGGCAGAGGCTCCAAGGCAGGTATTATTACAGCATGGAGTGTAGGGGTTAAAGAGACCAATTAGAGAGGTGCAGTGACCTACTGGCTGGGCTTGTTCCTCCAATGCGCGCTCTAGAGCTAGAGGTCGCCTCGTTCATGAAGAAAGATAAGTTGCACGCCCTACAAGCCTGGTGATAAGGGTAAGTCAGGATGGAAGTAGGCGGGTAGAAGTTGATCATGATAGAGCTCGAGCTGCGTCTAGGCATGAAGACGAGCTAGACGAGTGACGTGCTAGGTCGCATCGGGGTGGTGGCTCAAAGAGTCAAAGGTATGAACCAAAGCACCGCTCTTCTGGTCACGACCGTGGAAGGAGATATGGGCCTCGAGACCCGTAAATGGAGGAACTTCTTCAAAAGGTCCAATAACTTGAGGCGCAACCTAGTGCCTAGGACCAGCGTGAGCAGTACGGGGAGAGGACTTCATTTACCAGGGAAATTGAAACGCAGCCTCTCCCTCCGAGATTCAAAGTGCCAAATATTCAGCAGTACAATGGGGACACCGACCCTTATGATCACCTCAATGACTTTAATGTCCAGATGGATTTGCAGACGAAAAATCTAATGGTGAAGTGTCGCATCTTCCAAGCTACTCTAGGGGACATTCCGCGAACTTGGTTCAAGAATCTCCCAGCTTGTAACATAGGAAGTTAGGAGGAATGCCAACAAAAGTTCTTTGGCCAATACAAGGCGTTGAGAAGGTAGCTTGTACCATCCTGCCACTTGGCCACCATCTTCCAATGTCGAGGTGAGTCGTTGAAAGATTATATCACCAAGTTTAGACGCAAGGTCGTAAATGTTGAGAATCCATCAAACGAGAGTATATTGACTGCGATCTTAGTTGGGTTGCATAAGGATGAAAAATTGTATGAGAGCATTTACAAGTCCTCAGTGAAGGATCTGGGAGAATTTTACGAGCGAGCTGCAGAGAAGATCAGGTAGGAAGAAACCTTCAGCCCGAAAAGGTCCAACCAGAAGAATGAAGCGAGTAATTCCAACTAGACAAAAAGAGAAATAATGGTAGGAACGAAGGAGAAGGTAGAAACAGTGGCTCAAATAATCAGATTGCTAAAAAGACAAGGAGAGGGCCCGGGAATAAACGACCTCAGCGTCAAGGTCGCTATGAGGGTTACAGCATTTTGTCGGACTCACAGGACAAGATTTTTGCAGCGGAAAGAAACAAGGAAGACTTTGGAAAGCCCTACCCTTTGAAAGCTCCTGCTCAGCACAGAGATAGGAGTAAGTTTTGTGTCTATCATAATGAGGTCGGGCACAATACTTCTAATTTTTGGGCATTGAAGGATGCCATTGAAAAGTTAATTAGGAGAGGTCACTTGAGAGATTACGTGGTGAGACCTACAGACTCGCGACCTCTATAACAACGACCTCAACAGTAACAACCAATATAGCAGCAGTCCCAACGAGTTCCTAAGCCAGAACATGAGCCTATAATAAGGACTATTTTCACAATTCATGGTGGCCCTCATATTGTAGATGCTTCAAATAGGTCGCACGAGAGGTATGTTCAGGAGGCAAATCATACCTTACAGGTCAGTGGATCAGAGGGACTTGCAAAGAAAGTAAGGATGACCTTGGATAAATTGTTTTCACTCAGGAGGATGCTAGAGGCGTGGTTTGGCCTCACAATGATGCATTGGTCAACCGAGCTAAGATCAACAATATGGAAGTGCGACGTATTATGATTCACATTGGGAGCTTAGTGAATGTAATGTATAGGAATTGTTTTAATCAGATGGGGCTAGGAGTAAAACAACTTAGACCGTCCCCAGAGCCTCTATACTGCTTCACTGGAGATGTTGTTATACCAGTGGGCCAGATTAAGCTGCCACTTACACTCGGGGAGGCAGGTCGTCAGACTACTGTGTTGACAGATTTTTTTATCATTGACTACCCATCAGCATACAATGTGATCCTGGGAAGACCTTCGTTGAATGACCTGGACCCAGTTACTTCAACCAGGACCCTTACAGTCAAGTTTCCAACTCTCAATGGAGTCGGGTGTGTTCAAGGAGAGCAACACTTAACCAGACACTGCTATGAAGATGCTATGAAGATGGATGTAAGAGGGAAGAAAGTGAACGTGGTTTTTGGGGGCGAACCACGAGTTATAACTGAAAAGGGGGTTAGTCATGATCTTGACCCTCGTGAAGTGGATGCAGAGTGAGCTACCGGGCCAGTTGAGGAACTGGAAGATGTTCAAGTCAACAAGGTAGATCCTGAAAGATGCTTGAAGCTGGAAAGAGACTTAACTCCATAAATAAAAGCCCAGCTCGCTGACTTTCTGAAGTCAAACTTGGACGTATTTGCATGAAATCACGAGGACATGGTGGGGATAGATCCCAAGGTGATGTCGCATAGATTGAATGTTGATCCTTACCACGAGCCAGTTCACCAAAAGAGAAGAGCAATGACAGGGAACGCTACTTTGCGTTGAAAGAAGAGATAGACAAGCTGCTGGCCAACAAATTTATCCAAGAAGCTTACTACTCGACCTGAATCGCTAATCCCGTGTTAGTAAAGAAGAAAAACGGGAAGTGAAAAACTTGCATCGACTTCACTGATTTGAACAAGGTGTGTCTAAAAGACAGCTTCCCCTTATCGAGGATAGACCAGCTCGTGGATGCTACAACTAGCCACGAACTCCTGAGCTTTATGGATGTATACTCGGGTTATAATCAGATCCCAATGACTATCAATGATGAAGAGCACACCTTATTTCTGACAGATCGCGGCTTATACTACTACAAGATGATGCCTTTCAAATTAAAAAATACAAAAGCGACCTATTAACGTTTGGTAAACATGATGTTTGAAGAACAGATCGGGAAGACCATGGAGGTCTATGTTGATGATATGTTAGTAAAATCCAAGTAGGTGGGTGATCATGTGCGTGACTTGGAGGAGATGTTTAAGATTCTGAGGAGCTACCAAATGAAGCTAAATCCACACAAGTGCGCATTCGGGGTAGCCTCTAGGAAGTTTCTGGGTTTCATGGTAAACAGTAGAGGCATTGAGGCCACTCCAGAAAAGATCAAAGCATGGATTGACATGAGGTCGTTTGCTAGGGTAAAGGATGTGCAAAGCCTTAATGGCCAGGTCGTAAAACTAAGCAAGTTCATCTCGAAGGCTACAGATAAATGCATTCCTTTCTTTTATGTTTTGAAGAAGGTAAGGAGTTTCGAGTGGATTAAACAGTGTGACGTAGCCTTCCAGAAACTAAAGGAGTATATGAGATGAGCTCCACTTTTTTCTAAGACCAAGGAAGGAGAAAAGCTTATTTTGTACTTGGGGGTATCTTAGTAGGCTTTGAGTGCTGCATTGGTGAGAAAAGAAGAAAAGACACAGCTTTCAGTATACTACGTAAGTAAAAGGCTGCAAGGTGCTGAAACTATGTACTCGCAGATGGAAAAGCTCGCTTATTGCCTGGTGGTCACATCGAGGAAGCTACAACCTTATTTTCAAGCTCATACAATCGAAATTCTCACTCAGTATCCGCTGAAACAGGTGCTCCAGAAGGCAGATACCTCAAGTCGTTTGCTGAAGTGGGCAGTGGAGCTCGCACAGTTTGACATTTAGTTCAAACCGAGGACGACCATCAAAGCTTAAGCCCTAGCAGACTTCATTGCAGAATTTACAGAGCCCGCAGATAAAAAGGCTGAGTCCTTTGAAGGTCCAACATGGGAATTGTACATTGATGGGTCATCTAACGAGCAGAAGGCTGAAGCTGGAATTCTATTGATTAACCTTGAAGGCCATAAAATCCTTCGTGCTCTAAGTTTTGGTTTCCATGCTACAAATAATAAAGTTGAATATGAAGCACTACTCACAGGACTACGCTTGGCTAGGGAGATGCGAGCTGAGCGGTTAAGAGTCTTCAACGACTCATAGCTCGTGGTTTGCCACATACTGGGGGAGTATCAGACCAGAGAACTAAAAATGGCTATGTACCTCTAGAAAGTTCATGAAATGCTAAGTACTTTTTAGAAGTATAAGGTGAAGCAGATTCCCAGAGTTCAAAATTCACATGCAGATACATTAGCTCACCTGGCAACCACCTGAGATGCAACCCTAGTAGAATTCCTACCAGCTCCAAGCATAGATGTGAGAGATTCAGTGATGGCCATAACTGCACAACCTGATTCCTGGATGAATCCAATTTTGAATTATCTACAAGATGGGAAGCTACCAAGTGATAAATTGGAAGCATGGCGCTTAGGAGCAACAGCTGCCAGATATTGCATCTACGATGATGTGTTTACAAGAAGGGGTTTTCAACTCCACTTTTGAGGTGCATTCATGGCTAGGGCTATGAGATCGTGATGAAAGAAATACATGAGGACCATTGTAGAAATCACACTGGAGGGCTGTCACTAGCTCACAAGGCGCTTTAACAGGGTTTCTATTGGCCCACAATGAAGCAAGACGCTATCAACTTGGTCAAAAAGTGCGACAAGTGTCAGAGGTTTGCCCAAGTTCCACGAGCTCCACCAACCTATCTCCAACAAATGGTGAGCTTGTGGCCTTTTGTAATATGGGGGATGGATTTCATCGGGCCATTACTAACAACTCGTGGGAGATGCAAGTATGCCGTGGTTGCAGTTGATTATTTTTCTAAGTGGGCGGAAGCAAAGGAGATGGCTAAAATTTCCACAACAAATATTGAAAAGTTCATGTGGAACAATATTATTTGCAGATTTGGGATTCCTCAGCAGATCGTGATAGATAATGGAACCCAGTTCAGTAGCGACCAGTTTCTTAAGTTCTGTAATGACCTGAAGATAGTCAAGAGCTTCTCAGCAGTGGACCATCCATAAGCCAATGGCTAAGTTGAAGCTATAAACAAGATTATAAAGCAGACCTTGAAGATGAAGCTGGAAGCAAAGAAAAAAGCGTGGGTAGACAAGCTTCAGAAGGTGTTATGGGCTTACAGAACGACAGCTCGCAGCACCATAGGCGAGACGCCCTTTTCGATGGTGTATAGATCTGAGGCTACGATCCCTACAGAGCTAGAAGTGACCTCGTAGTGTAGAGCGACCTTCAATCCAAAAGACAATGACTGGCTACTTGCCATAAACCTTGATCTACTTGAAGAGACAAAGGAAGCAGCATGATTGAGAGTGGCAGTCTATCAGCAAAGGATTACGAGGTACTACAACAAAAAAGCTAGAGTTCGAAGTTTCAATGTGCGAGATCTAGTACTACGTCTTATTCTACTTGGAGCTCACAAAGCCAATGATGGGTTGTTAAGCCCGAATTGAGAAGGACCTTATATCATCAAAGCGAGCTTAAGAAATGGAGCCTACCGTTTAGCCAACATGAATGGGGTTGAAGTCCCTCGAGCTTGGAGCGCTGAGCATCTTTGTCCATACTATCAGTATCCTTTTTGTTACATGTAATTCAATCTTATCAAAATTAATGAAAGCTCCAGTTTCCTTATATTATGTGTTATTGATTACTCTTTGATTCATGAGTTTAAATTTCATAAGTTAACAAATTAGTATGCTCCATCCTGATAAGCTCGTTGCCACGCTAAAAATGAAAGAGCCAAAAAAACAGGCGAGGTTACGTACCCTTGCATAGCTCGTCAAAAAAATATATAAATAGTTTAAAAAGCAGGCGAGGTTACATACCCCTGCATAATTCGCTAAAAAAAATTTATTAAAGCCAAAAAAGCAGGCGAGGTTACGTGTCCTTGCATAGTTCGTCAACATTTCAATAGGGCAGATAAGGTTCCAACCTGCTGCCTATATCATGAGATTTTATTAACTGTCGAATCAAGCAATTACTTAAGCTGTTATATCAGATTTCGAGCCAGTTTATATAATTAGCTCGCATGAAATCTTACAACTTGGAAAATAAAAATGCAATACATAACAACAAATAAAGATGTTCAAGTATGCTCAACATATGAGTCAAAATGAAATTTTCATTAATCTTGAAAATTCATTACAAGTTAAAAACAAATCAACTATAAAAAGTAGAAATTGAGTTCAGAAAGAACAAAAAACGAGGCAATCTATGGATTTTGAGGAGAATCTGGCTCTAAAAGAGAGTCTTCACTGGAAGACGAGCTATAGAGATCGGTGACACCAATGGGATCAGCCTAAAAGGTCATGTCAGGCATCCACATTGCCAAAGGAACTACATTAGTTACAACTGGAGACGAGGTAGCTTCTGCCTTGAACCTCTCCACAGCTCAGAGTCCCTCATCACCAAAGATACAAAAATTCAATTCATGATGGGACACCCATAGGGTGTAGATGAAGTTAATGTCCGTTCTTTCCTCAGCCTCGTCTCCGGCTTTAGCAATCCGCACTTCTGTGTCCTGAGCAAGTCTTTCTCTGAAAACCATAAATTTTACACTAGTGTCATGTGCGCGGCGATTAGCAATCTCAGTTTATCGTTGTGTAGTCTCCACTTGCTGCTCGGCAACCTCAGCTCGCTTCTTAGCCGTCTCAGCTCATTGCACTGCAGCCTCTACTTATTGCCCGAGCACCTCAACTTGCTTCTCGGTAATCCCAGCTCGATACTTCGCCTCTTCAGTCTGTTGCACTGCAGTCTCCACTCGTTCAGCCCGCTTTTCGGCAGCCTCAGCTCGCTGCTCGGATTGCCTCAATTCATTCTTTGCCTTGTCACGTTCATCTTCACAATTACGAAGCAAGGCAGTGAGGTGCAACTTAGTAACTTCAAAATCACTTTCTACCCACAGCAGAGCCTTTTCAGCTATCTGTTTAACTATGTTTGCCTCAGCCAGCATCCACGAAACTTCTCCCATCTTGAGCTCTCTCAATCACGAATGTTATTTCCTCTTTAATCTTCTCTAGCTCGTCCTCCAGCCTTCTAATTCGGTATTCAACGAATCTAGTCTCTCTCATTCGCTTTATTGATGCAAAAGCAACTTGAAATTCCATAAGTTAATATTTGATAAAGTAGAGAAGCCAAGAGTTAAAGGAAAAATGAATTACGAGTATGGCATGTCAAGCTGCGTATTCATCCAGCTCCGTACCCTTGAAGGACCTATTCTCTAAGGCCTTCGTGTGAGTCATCATGATTTCTGGCCAGTTGTCAAGGAAAAACCTCAGATATCTTCCCTCGGGTCCATCTTTGGGGCTTGGCATGGTTGGCGATGGAGTCTCATCAGCCTCTGTAACCTTAGGTTCTATACTTGTATAAACATGATGCCGTAAGGTAAAGGTGCGTTTACCCATATTCTTTTTTCCTCCACCCCTACTAGTACCAGCTTGAGTCTCATGGGAAGGAACCTCGGATTGCACTTCCGTTACCTTGGGTTGCAAGCTAGGAGTGGGACCTGAGGGAGATCTGTTACTGTTTATGGGGGTGGCACCTATGACACCTCGTTGTGAGTCACGACCGAAGGAGCTTTTGCCTTAGCGGGTCGCTTCGAAGGTGCAACTGAGTGACCTGGTGCCCTAGCAAGTCATTTTGAGGGAACAACTGGAGAAGTTAGAGTCTCAGCAGGCCGCTTTTGAAGGAACTGCAGGAGAGTAAGCTTTCTCCTAGTTGAAGCTCGCCTAAAGGAAGAAGTAGAAGTTGGAGGAGCTGCTGCTTGAGATACATTTATTGAAAAAAAGCAAGTTGTAGCAGAAGCTGCCTCAGTAGGAGCTAGGATTGAAGTTTGAATGGGAGCTGGATCCGCTTGAGTGTCACTTTAGCTGCTGGAACAGTTAGAGCTGAACGTGAAAGGGAGATGAATCTATCTATACAGTTGGAGTTGCCCGAGTTGGAACAGGAGCTGGAATTGTTTCTGCCTACGAGATGGAGGCAGGAACTGGAACTGATGGGGACGTAGGGGCATCCTCTTCTTCAACAGGAACTTCGAGAACAGAAGAGAGCTCTAACTCTCCCATGCTCGCTATATCATTATCACTATCAATTAATGGAGAGTTGGCAGGAGGAGCGAGCCCATGAGCTTGGAGAAAGGCAGTGTCAAATTTGTTACTGATACTCGCTTTACCCGAGCTTGCGAGTATCCTCAGAGCCCTCTTATCTTCACTGCTGAGAAGAGACTTGTCCATTTTCAGTTTTGCAAAGTAAAATGTCAAAAAAATAATAATAATAAATTAGCTTGCTAAAGATTCCCCTCAACATACCTAGGCTCAGGACAAAACTAAAATTTTTGAGATTTGCAAGAGAAAGGCAGGAAATGAAAAACCATTTCGTCTTATACGCCTCTACAATAGACTTGCCCTTTACATCTCCTCAGGACAAAAGGTCCTTGTACTCTGATTAACGAGCTGCGAGATAATAAATGTCATCTTGCTTTCCATCCTTTGAAGTACTTCCAATCTTGATACTGTAAAGGTGTTGTATGATTTTTGGAGTTGGAGGAGGAATACCGTTTCTAAGAAAGGCCAGAGTCAACGAGGTCAGTTGCGAGTATGAATTCGGAGTCAACTGGAAAGGAGCAAGATTGATCGTGTTCAGGAAATCGACCAGGTAAGGAGGGATTGGAAACCTTAGCCCGTATTCAAGATGCTGGGTACTAACAGCGATATACCCCTTCGGAGGATAGCATGCATGGTTTTCTAGAACAGTTGTCATCGCATGACAGTCCCTAGGGATATGGAATTGAAGAGCGAGTCCCAACAGCTCGAAAAGATCTACTGTAGAAGAATAGTGTGCGAACACTTGACGAGCTTCCCTCTCCTCGTAAGCTTACCGCTCCATTGCTAGTCGGCGAGCTACCTAAGAGGCGACCCGAGCTTCGACTTGCTCTTCACTTTGAGTTGCCTCATTAACATTGCGAGCTCCACTTGAAGACATCTATACAAAAGGGGTATGGTTAGGTCACAACGAGCAAATTACTAAAATGCTAAAGATTTTCTAAGTTCCCTACTCTTACAGATTGCTCACACAGTGGGGGGCTCAACCTATAAAGAAATGACTTATGAGCAAGTAATCTACTGGTGTCTAATCCAACAGTTCGCGCATAGCAAGCCACAAATAGTAAAAAAATTACAAACAAATAAGTTACAGGATCAAATTAACAGGGACTGAAAAGTTGTGCTCAACAAGAAACCCAGAACAACAAAGATTCACCATCAAGAATGCAAAGCGCTTAGAACGGCAGTAATGATAAAACAAGGAAGCAAAACGTAAGCACAATGCAACCTCAACACAGCAAATATAAACCAAAAATTGAAGGGTTGAAGTCAGAAGACAGAACTTACTGTAAATCTTTGGTGAAAATGTGAAAAACGGTGACTGTAAGTTGAAGATTTTGTGGAGAACCGGTGAAGAGCGCAGTAAAGAAGAAATCGGGTGGCTGGAGAAAATAACAAGTGAAAAATAAAGCAAAGGGGCTCCACCTGTTTATATAGGTGACCGAGCTCGAGTCCCAACTACTCGATCTGAAGAGTATGTAACCACCTTCAATCTAACGATGCAGCATGAATAACAGCTTTGTAATCATACAGCCGTCAGTTGAAAGACGTACGCATTATATGTGCGTGGCCCGAAATGTGCCAGTACTAGTTCGGTTATCACCTGTATGATCGTCACGTGTTGAAAATTGATGGGAATGAACTTGAAAGAGCGCAAAACAGCAATTCAAGATAAGTTAGCTTTTACCAGGGAATTTTAGCTCCCAATTCATAGAACGAATTGAGAGCTGGGGGGTTGATGTTATATGTATTTTCTGAACTCCCAAATGGGCTGGTAAAAACCTGATAAAAGCTCAATAAGTCCACCCAATAAAAAGGCCCAGCAGACAAGGCCCAGTTATCAACTTCAAACCCAATGAACTCCACAGCTCACGCCAATAAGCTCGTTCCGCAACCATGACTACAGATCATTATGCGGTTCGCTTTATGCACAGCTCGCTACTCAGCAAGGCACAGCTCGAGCTCTCTTAGAGCAATATACAGTTCGCCTAGTGACCAATTAATATGAAATCTTTCAGAATAGGCAATTACCTTATTTGATCATGATTCTCTCACCAGAAACGAAAGTTAATACAAATTTGAACTCAGTCAACGTAATCTCAAGATATACAGGGCCGTTTCCTGATTTTGCTCCAACCAATTAGGAAGTGCACTTATTATGAAATTCTTTACCTGTTTTAATTCTTCCAAAACTATAACGTCCCTTCCTTTATAAATAAGAGGCTGAATTCATTGTAAACATATACAAGCAATAATATACTGTCACTCTGCTAGATCATTGAAAGACAATCGTGGACGTAAGCTCGTGGACGTAAAATCTATATTGTTTTTTGTTCTTGACCTTCCATCTCCTATTTTGTTCTTGGTTTTCGTGTTATTTCACATTGATTGCAGGTACTGGGTATTGAATTCACATCGACCAGAAAATCATATCGACAAGTGTTAATTATTTAATTATCTGTAGACGTTGTGGGTTTAATTTTAAATGGTGTCATTAAATTATTTATGACTTAGAATCATTTAATTTAATGAAAAATCTTTTAATTAATGGAAATGGTAATTTAATTTGATTGGAATTAAATTTCATATTAAATTAAGTTAAAGAAGTTTTAATAGAAATTAGATTTCATATTAAATTAAAAGTAAAAAGTTCTAGACCAATAAGGAATTTGATTCTATATTGAATATGAACTATGTTTTCCAATTTAAATAGGAAATTGTATTCCTTATTAAATTAAAAAACTCTAACTTACTATTATAAAAAGGGTGTTTTATATTGGTAACAAGGGAGAAAATTTTTTGGCCTTTTGAACCAAAAATTTCAATTAATTAAAAACACCAAATTACCCCATCTTAAAAGAAATCAAGAAAATTATTTTTAATTTCTATATAATAATCTTTTATAAAAGGATTTTATAATTTGATTTTTTGAGATTGTGCCCATACACAGTTTCTTTTGTGAAGACTCATAACAAGGAAGATCGGGTGGTGAAAAATCTGCAAATAAAAAATGATCAATTCAATTATCATGCAAGATAAGATTTGATCTTATTAATTTAATTATTGAATTGTTATTACTAGCATCAATCGGATACGTTTTAATTTGGAAAATTTTTTAAATCCACGTTTTCGCATTAAATTCAAAATCGATTTTTCCCTTCATGACGTGGAAGGATAAATTCCATTGCGAACAATATACATTAAACAATAGTTAAAAGAGAAGAAAGAAGCAAATGAAGCTGTCTCCCAGACAAATATACTGGCAGAACATATAAGAGATGGTTTTTAACAGTTAGATAAACTATTTAATTTCAACTGCATTTTCTCATCTCAATGTTATTTCTACTTTGGATCGATTTCTACGAAGTCTCACTGTTTATAATTTCCACAATATTCACATTGACTGAAACATTGAATATAAAATAATTACTTAACCGAAACCGAACCCCAGTGTTTCTGTTGCAGTCGGTGTTGGATATTCTGGAATGAACCAGATGACGAAGGTTTCGGGCAGAGCAAGTTGGTTCATACTTGCTCTCCAAGAATTTACGAAACTTTCTACTAATTAAACATGCAAGTTGCTGGAAGCTTCTTTGGTTATTTAATAGTAACGGACATGATTTTGCCGGACTTTTGATACTTCAAAGCGGCCTGCTTCAATGTTCTGTTTTTAATCACCTCGAAAATTATAAAATTGCTCATAAATTGGCTAGAGCTCTCAGAAGAATATTTCTATTTGAAATTCTCCTCTTTACCATTTTCAAATACCAACATTTACCATTGAAATAAATGTTTCCGGCACACATCTATTGTCTTGCAGTATCATTGATATTCAATATGAATATTATCTTCTTTCTACGACTATAATGACCACTCCATGCTGAAAACTTAAAATAGCATAAACTTTGGAAAACCACGTGGAAAAGACCTACTTACGTTTGTCCTCTTCTAAATCGTCACTACTCATAACTAGGTCATTTAGCACTTTGTGATCTTAACTCATAAGTACATCTCTGTTACAAGTTTAATTTTCATCCACCAAGATGTAGCTCGATCGTCATCCCCTACAAGCCAAAATAATTGACGATAGATGATAATGAACATATCCTACTATGTCTCTTGGCTGCTAGCGCAGTGGTAAAGTGAGTTAAAATAACTGCACGAATCATGGTCAGTAAATATTAGATCAATTTGAAAAAAGCAGTGCATGATCAGTGAACATAGAAGAATTAGATAGATGACAACATGCACCGCGAGTGAAGCAGGTCCTAGGTCTTGGTTACCAATGGGTATCTCTTCCTCTTTAAGTTGTAGGTCCAGGGACTACAGTTAAACCTTGAAAAGAGTGGGCATTAAAAGAAGTGCGACCAGTAAATTCAGATATTATCATATTAAGACCAAAAGATTTTCATATTTCAGTTGCTGTATCTTCCTGATATCTGTCACATTATTAGATTCTTCAACTACTTAAATAATGATATTATTTCTAATAAATTATTAAATTTAATTTCCAATTATAATATTTAATATATTAATAATTTGAAACTCGTTATAAAAACAATATTTTCTCAATTATATTGATATTAAATTGACAAATAATTCAAATATTTTAAATAAAATTGGAAATAAAAATAAAATTATATAAATTTAATTAAATAAGACATTATTCTAATAGTATAAATCATAAATTAGTTAAATTCAACAAATATAAAATAATATTACATATTCTTGAATTGGTGACATAAATAATAATTTTGCTAATATAACTGTTATTTAAAAAGTAAATTTTAATAAATATTTTAGAATATATATTTACAAAAAAAAATGTTAAAATAAAAATTGAAACCAAGTATTGTAAAACTTAACAAAGTTTAATATGAAATATCACTAAAAACACAATTATATAAAAGTAATATAGTGTAATACAATATAATCAAATTCAATATAGTTTAATACAATTCAATCTAATGCAATATAATATGCCAAATGTAGCTCTAATACAATACCATAGAAGCCACCAAATAAACCCTAATGCATTGCTTGGATGTTGTTTATCAAGGTTTACTAGATATAAAATTAGTTATAATTTGGAATATAGTGTGGAATAAATTGGACATGCTCTACTGATTCAACATAGTCCAATACAATTCAATCTAAAACAATACAATATGCTAAACGTAGCTCCAATACAATACCATAGAAGCCATCAAATAAACCCTAACGTTGTGCTCATATGCCATTTATAAAGGTGTATTGGATATAAGACTGGTTATAATTTGGAATATAATGTTTGGTGTGTGGAATAAATTGAACATGCATGCTGATCTACCTATAACAACTTATATTATAGGTGGTTATTGCATCTAAGAAACGCATCTTCATCATGGATTTAGGTATAACCCCACGGATTGGAAAAGTAGAAGTAAAGTTGTTATTTCTCGATCTTTACACTCTCTCTCCTAATCTTCTTTAAGAGTAAGGATATTCTTTTTTTCATTTTTTTTCCTAAATTTTTGGTAATTTAATGATACATATCAGCACAAAAAAAAAAAAAGGATATATATGATTGTTATATTTTTTTCTCTCATGCATGACTCATACTCTGTCGATGTTGAATTTCGGTCGACGAGTAATCAATGTCCAATACCTGCAATCAATGTGAGAAAGCACAGAAATCCAAGATAATAACACAGCAAAGAATCTAACGAGATGAGGGAACACCGAGCGTTTTACGTGGTTTAGCAATATTAAGTCTATGTCCATGATTGTCTCTCTTAATCTCTGCAGAGTGACAGTATATTATTTGATGTTCTATATCGATTACAATGATTTTAACCCCTATTTATAGGGGAAGAAGCGTTACAATTCTGGTTGCAATAAAATAGGAAAAGAATCTTGAATCAAATATACTTCCCAAATAATTAGGAAAAATAAGGAAGAGAATCATGAATTAATTACACTTCCTAATTTGTTTGAATACAATCAGGAAACTGCTCCTTAAATTCCGAGATATTGTTGACTTGAATTTGAATTTGAATAAGCTCCCATATCTGATGAGGGAATCACGGTTTGATTAGGTAACTACCATATTTGGTGAGAGAATCATGATCGGATTAGGCAACTGCCTACTTCTGGAAGATACTGCATTTATTACGCTCTTGAGCGAGCTGCTGTCTATGGCGGTCTCGAGCTCGAGCTCGCTAAGAGACGAGCTGTACATGGGGCGAGCTGTAGCCTGGCTGTGCTTACAGATCCGCTGATGTCAGCTGAAGAATTTACCTGAGCGAGCTGCAGAGCTCGCTGGGCTTAGAATCGATACTGGGCCTCGTCTGATGGGCCTAAATTGGGTTGACTTTATCGGGCCTTCTTATCGGGCCTAAATTAGGCTTTTACCAGCCCATTTAATGAGTCCGAAAAATACATATAACATTAGCCCCCCAACTCTCAGTTCGCTCTGCGAGCTGGAAGCTCGAGCTTGCTGGTAAAAGCTGGCTTCCTTGGCACGCTAACTTGGACAACTGCCTCTTCACCTTTTCAAATTCCACATTTTCAATTGCGACACATGGCATTCATGCAGGATGTAACTGAAACAACGCTTGCACGTCCCTTACACGCGCATTAAATGCGCACGTCTTTCAACTAACGGCTCCATGATTACAAGACCGTACTTCACGTTGCACCGTTGGATTTATGACGGTTACACTTTTAAGAGATCTGACGGTTAGGGTTCGAGCTCGCTTGTCTATTTAAACTGGTGGAGCCTCTTCCACTTTCTTCTTTATCTGTCATTTTCTTTCAAAGCAAATAAGTATCCAAGCAACCAAGACTCACTGCCTTTTCCAGAAATTGACATTCTCAATCACCGTCTCTTCACTTCATCAAAGAATCACGGTAAGTTCCTCCTTCAAATCTTGAGTTTTTGGTCTATTTTGCTGAGTTCATATCATATTATGCCTCTATCACGTCATTTCTTGTATATGTGATGGTATGAACATACCATGTTCATGATATTAAACTATCGTTGTTACGACTTTGACATCATGGTGTCTAAATGGTGAGAGTACATCATGTTTTTTGGTGTTGAACATTTGCTGTTCTCAGTTTCCTGAACAAAACTTTTCAACTTCTGTCGATCTGATCTTGTTGCATGTCTGTTTGCGAGTTGTTTGGTTGTTTATGGGTTGTCATGCATGCGAACTGTAGAACTAGGTTCCTGTAAACCATTAGCTCGCAGATTTCTCTCGCAGGTCGTTATTCATGGGTCGAGCCCCCCAATGCACAAACAATCTGCAAAATAAAACACTTAGAAAATTTTTATTATCTTAATAACTTGCTTGTTGCGATCTGAACATGTTTTCATCATACAGATGTCTTCAAGTAGAGCTAGCAGAGAAACTTCTCAAAGCAGGAAGGCTCACGAGCGAGATGCAACTCGAGAGCATGTCAAGCAGGGAAGAGGAGCTCGGGATACCTTTGCCCACCATCCTTCTTCCTTGGAACTTTTCGATGTGGCCGGGTATACTCTGCAATTTCGCATCCCTCTAGGTTGTCGCGTACTGATACTGGCTTCTAAAAATCATGCATGTTATCCACCCAAGGGGTACGTCGCTGTCAGCATTCAACATCTCGAACAAGGGCTAAGATTCCCCATACCCCCATACCTGATCGCGTTCCTTAACGTAGTCAAGCTCGCGCCGTTCCAGTTAACAGTGAACTCCTATGCGCAGCTGACCTCGCTGGCCATAGCCTTTCTCAGGAACGGCCTTACTCCTCCTACTCCAAAAATCATTCAGCAGTTTTACAACTTCAAGGCTATAAGTGCTAAAGAGGGAGAGAAACCCGATGACATCTTTTACCTCACGGCTCGTCCGTCAGAGTACAAAGATCTTCTGCCCCAAGGAGAGGCAAAGGGCAAGTCCAATGTTGGACTGTACAAAACGAGCTGGTTTTACGTCTCCTGCCCCTCTCTCGCGAATCTTCAAAATGTTAGTTATGTCTTGAATCCAGATATAAATAAAATTTTAGCGAGCTCTTTTTTTTTTTTTTAAATAATTTTTGCCATGCAACGCTGAAAATAGATGAGTCTCCCCTCATCAGCGAGGAGAGACGAGCTCTTGATACGCTCGCAAACTCGAAGGAAAAAGGCATTAGTAGCAAGTTTGATAATATTCTTCTCAGGGCTCATGGCCTTGCCCCACCTAGAGAGTCTCATATTCTTCGACCTGACGAGGACAACGGTAACATGGGTGACAACCCTAGACTTCCTTCTATCCTTGATGTCCCAGTCCAGGTAGGGGATACATCTACTTCTCGACCTCCAAAACCTATTACTCCGCGGGCAAAGGGAACAGCTCGCGCGCCTTCTCCATCTCGAAAAACTTCTACTAAGAGTACTCCTGCTTGCGCCCCAGCTCGGGCAAAATCGACTTCATCTCGCATCTCATCAAAAGGCGCATCTCAAACAACTTCTCCAGCTCGGACAAGATCAGCTCCAGCCCGCACAGCCCCTGTTGTGTAGGTTGACTCTTCTCCTTCTCCCCATCATGCAACTATCTCAAAGGCTCCATTGCCTGTCTCAACTCGTACCCCAGCAGTGGGTGCATCTAAAAAGTCTGATTCTTCATCTCCTGCTTCATCTACTGGGCAAGCCTCGGTTAAAAGGAAGAAACTTGCCCTGTTGGAGCTCCCTTTTGATCGACCTACAAAGTCTCCAGCTTCTTCAACAGCTCCAACAACTGCTGAAGCACCACCAGCTCCAGCTCGCACCCCAGCAGTGGGTGCACTACAAAAAAATGCTTCTCCATCTCCTGCTCCTTCTACTGGGCGAACTTCGGCCAATAGGAAGAAACTTATCCTTATGGAGTGCCCTTCTGAACGTCCTGCTACATCACCAACCTCCTCGACTCTTTCAACGAAACGGCCTACTGAGGTCTCAGTCACTCCAACCGCTCCCTCAAAACGCTCAAAGTCATCTGCCAAGGACCAGGCTCTTGCGGCTACTACTCTCAGCGAGGTGCCTGTTGAGACCATTGCTCCCAGTGAGGTGCCACTTTCCAATGCTTTTTCAGATCTTCAGCTGATCCTAGCTTTCAGTTCGCAGCCTGGAAAAGGGGACGCTCCTTCCAGGGTTGCTTCCTAGGTAACCCGAGCTGGCCCTAACGGGCACGTAACTAGGCGTACTGTTACTTCGCGACGTGGTACTTACTCAATCAATGTGCCCAATCTTTCGGAGTGTGAAAGAACTCCTTCCCCAACAAGACCAAAAATCGAGCTCGGACTTGGGGGGAGATACTTGACTTCCTTCATTGATAATTGGGCACCCATTATGTTTACTCATACAAGGTTCTTGGAGAATAAGTCCTTTCAGGGTCGAGCTGGATGAATTCACAGCTCGTCATTCTATGCTGGTAAGTCATTTTTCTCTATCCTCCGGCCTTTTTTACTTTATCATATATTAACTCGTAAAACTTTCAGGCTGCCCTTGCTGCAATAAAACAACGGAGGATGACCAAGATCAATGAAGATCGAATAATGAAGCTGAGAAGCGAGCTGGAGGCCGCTAATGATGATATAGCGTCCTTGGCCGAGCGAACCATAGAGAATTTTGAGGCTCAGATGGCTGCGGCGAATGATGCTAAACAGGCCGCCGAAAAAGCTCTGCTGGAAGTACAAAAAGAGCATGACATGCAAAGAGAGGTGTTGAAGCAAACTGATCAGCGGGTTGAGCTAGCCCAAAAAACTGTCGAGGATCTCAAGGCACAGCTAGTTGCAGCAAGAGAAGAGCTGAGGCAATCCGAGTAGCGAGCTGAGCTAGCCGAGCAGCGAGCTACAACCGCGGAAGATAAAATTGAAGTGCTCTATCGTCAAGTCGAGGTTGCAGCGAATCGAGCTGAAGCTGCTGAGAAGCGGATTGAAGAGGTAGAGCCGCTGCTAAACGTGCTGAGAAGGCTGCAATTAAATGGGCTGAAGAGGCAGAACGCCTAGCCGAAGTGCTTAGACAGCAAGTAGGGGATGTAATTCAGCGGGCTAAGTCTGCGGAGCAGCAGATAGAGGCTATGAAGAAAGAAGCCGAGGTCGTCAACCGCCTTGCAGACAACGCCTTTGAAAAGCTGTCAGTCTTCCGCTAGCATTCTTTTCAGGAATTGAAGATGAAGGTTGTTGAAGCAAGGGACGAGGTTGAGTAAAAAACAGGCAGCTACTTTCTCTATACACTGTGGAAGTCCCATCCAGCGATGGATTTTTCTATCTTTGGGGATGTCGGACTCGAACTTGTAGAGGAGTTTAAAGCAAAGGCTGCCTCGTCTTCATCTGATCCAATTCCTCCGTCAAAGCAAGCTTCTGGTGCGACCTCTCAATCTGAGCTCGCTGGTGATCTTGAGCTTCCTAGCTTGTCTCCTCCCCACGATCATCCAGTTCAGAGCACAGACCCCCTTGTTCAAAGCTAGCCTTTTTCTTTTATGCTTGTATTTTTGTTTTGATTTGTAATGCACTTTAATCTCAATAAAATTCATTCATTCATTTCCTCTGTGTTGAATGTATTTAAACTATTGCATATGTTATGATCTATTTTACGATCTTCAACTTTAGAGTTATCAAATTTCTTGCGAGCTGATAGTTAATGAGCTCTTAATCTGATAAATTGAGCAATCGCTTACTTTAATAGTTAAAAGATCAAACAATTGATTAGTTAGGAATTAACGAGCTATGCAGATACACTTAGTAATCCACTTTTTAGGCTTTCTTTCTTTATAGCGAGCTATGCAGTGATACTTAGTCATCTACTTTTTAGGCTCTTTTTCTTTATAGCGAGCTATACAGTAGGTCGTCACCTCGCCTGCTTTTTAGGCTCCTTATGACGAGCTATGCAGTGTGATGGGTAAATTCCTAATGCACTAATTACAATAGATCACGTGCAAGTATACACGGTCACAATGTAATATAGTGGCAAATCAAGGTCATTCCCACAGGGACAATTGCTAATTTTACGTACCAATTACCAAAATTGATTGATAATAATTTTATTCAAACTATCAAAACTAAAAGATAATTAAATTCAATAAAAATAAAATAATTAATAAAAGAAAAAAAAATCAAATAAACAAACAAATTAATTGATGGAACTAACAGCAGATGAGTAGATCTAAGACACAATTTCACCTTTTTATTTCATCAACCTATTCTCATTTTATTTACACAAAAATAATCACTTTTATATTGTATTTAATTGGGTAACTCTAGATTAATTACCAGCCTCTTTCGAACGGTCAAGTAATAATATCCAGGATAATTAATCTACTATATGTCTATGCAAATTAAATAATCCTGAATTCATTAAGTTTCAATTACCCACATATGATTACACAATCCCTACAGGTATATGTCTATCCTATATGGATTATGTCATTCTATTGACGTCTAACACATGATACCTTTGTCAAGCGCATCATAGTCATAAGATCTATCAATTAACAGGCCTTATTTAATTGATAGCATTAAGTTCCAATAGAATAGAATACAAATATAAAAGAAATAATAATTAATTAACATAAAAAATCATTGAATAGGTGATGAAATAAATTGGCTACATTGTAGCCTTAGAAATTAAAATTAGTTCAACATAATGTAGAATAACACAGTGCACAAAATTAAAATTAAAATATTCGACATTGAAATAATCAAACAAAAAAATGAAATAGTCACTGTGTTGTTCTTTGAGGTGTTTCTTGAACTGGAGCAGGTTGAATTCTAGCAACGTTGAGAGTGTCTGCAACTCTACTTCTCTCAAACTCTTCTGCTGCCGTCCAAAAAGAAAATAGAAAACCCTAAAAACCAAGACAAGCCGAAGCCCTTTTCTAAGTATGAAAAGAATGAATTTATAGGAGGAGAGAAGGAGATTTTTTCCAGCATCAAATTTATTTCCTTGATTTTCTCCTCATTTAATTCCATGATACTTTCCCAATTCAATTCCATAATACTCTCTCTAAAGTACCATAAATAATCCTCTTGAATCTTCTGCATTAATGCCATGATTTTCCTTTAAATAATCATTAAAGCTTTGACTTCAATTTCCTCAAATAAAATATCTTCTTCCATGCAATTAAATTCCTTCCAAAATGGGATTAAGAGCTTTTAAAGCATATATCAATTACTGCCTAAATTACTGGATATGTTCCCATTAATTTTTGTGCAAGAATCTCTCCCATTGGGCTTCCAAAATTGGCTTGTAACAAATTGCAAACAGGCCCTCAGCTTTTATAAATTACACTTTTATCCCAAAAATTACGCTTCAGACCCTTCATCCAAATTCTACACAGAACACTCAGAAAATATTAGTACACCCCTAATTACTCGAGTTTTCATCACAAAAACATAGGCTAAGGATATAAAATCGTGCATAATTTTAGCCCAATCAAATACCCCCAAACCTAGCTTTTGCTCGCCCTCGAGCAAAGATCTAAAGAAAAACCAAAAACAACAAAAATCAAAATCACATCCACTTTCGTAGGTAAACACGATGGCATTTAGCATATGCCACAAGCCTTTAAACCTCTAGGTGTCCCTAGTAGGAGGAGTTGTGTCTCCTGAGGATTTACCAGCTACAATACCCACAAACGTAAAAAATCAAGTTTGAACTTAATTAAAAATCTTCTAGTGCTATCTTCAAGAAAAATCACTCCACCTGAGATCTTGAACCTCGACTAAAAATAAATCACTAGTAATCCTCACACAGTCATCCATCTTCTCCAACTTATCACCCAGCACTCGAATTTCGATAATACTACGCATACACACCATGGCCTTATTTCGCCTTGACTCTACACCTCACTAGAAATCACTCATCATATTTTATTCCTCAGAGTCCTAAGGCGAGACTCTCACAACATACAAGCATTTAGGAGTTTATGCATCAATAAGAATTCAAGTCTTCATAATGCTTGTATAATAAATTATGAATTAAAAACGTTAAGTACAAATCAAGTCTCTTGAAAGAATCAAACATCTAAAGACAATGCAACACCTATGATTCTGGCTCTAAGTAATCATGATCTCCTATTAATCAGCAGGTCTTCCAAAATGGTGTAACAGGGCTTGGGGTTTTGGCTCACAAAGAACTGGAATAAGGTCTACAAAGAGGAGCTTGAATTTTTCTAGAAATTATTCCTGGCATCTCCAAAGTTGTTGCAATTGACACCGAGCTCAAAGTCTTCAATTAAACCTCATCTCTTTTATTTCATCCTCAAATATATATATATTTCTTTTTTTTTTTCTCTTTTTTTTTTTTTTTTCATTGACTTCCTTGCTTAACATCTCCCCCAAACCTGAATTTTTCTACACCCATAAACTCCTTTCTTCCATCTTTTAGCACTTTTTCTTTAAAATCCAAGCTCCTAGGGTAAGGCTTATAATTTAATTTGGCTAAGACAAGGATAAATTGTAGGAACGAAAGAAAATAAAGGCTAATATGTGTTTAGCTTCAAATTGGTTCTAGATGCACACACAATTTAGGTTCGGTAATTTTGGTTTTTTAGCCTTTTTCTGGAGTTAATCACACACATATGCCTGCCTCATGTCAATAGGTTCACATAACGACTCAAAGTTTCAGAAATCGTACAGAATTGCAATGATTTTCTACCCTTAAAGTCCAAACAAAGCCTAAAGAGACCAACTAATCATGAAAAATTTTCTGAAAAGTATTTAAGAGTAAAAACGAATAAATTTCCTCTGAAATGAAACGATATGACTCAAAAGTTCTCACACAGGTAGTCTCCACTAATAGACCACATCTATGCATGTACAATATCTCTACATTCTCCTACTAGGTTTAAAGCTTTTGATAACATCAAACCATGTTTAAGACTTTCATGGCTCATCCTTAGTTAAAATTACCAATCACAAAGCACAATAATTCTCTTGTCAATAGCACATGGTCAATTTATTAATCAAGTTTGAAACATGAATGTTTCCACCCCCAAACCTAGTCCAAACATTGTTCCCAATGTTTGAAAGAAACTAAGTCTAGGAGGACAAAAAGAATAATAACAAAATTAATAATGAGAACACTAAAGATAAAAATCAAAAATAAAAAATCAACAGCAACATTAGATACAAAATGAAGAAATAAGCACACACCAACCAAACAAATAAAATAAAAATTAGGCAAAAGATAAAACACAAACATAAACACTATGATAAAAGAAAATAATTTATTTTGAAGACAAACTAAAGACACTGACGACAACTTAAAAGAAATCATGCTAGAACCTAAACAAAAATAAATAAAAGAAGCTCACAATAAAACTCCCTAAAGACCCTGAATGATTTATTAACTAAAAAGTTAAATTATTAAATTCTAAGTCACAGACTCAACCAACTAACAATTAATGATAATCCTAAGACTCGACGGACAAAGACTCCTAATGGGACTCTTAATCATGGCTTGAGTTCGCGCAGGCAGTCCAAGATTTTATGTTGATTGTACTCCAAGGTGGCAGAACAAGTCTCCACGAAGTGAACTTGATCTTTTAACTCCATGACATGCTGCATTATGTTGTTGTTCTGGTTCAACACAAAACTCAGGTGTTCTGCCAACTCATACACCCACTGTGGATAAAGTGTGTAAACAGGAGGCATGAGCATGTAAATAGGAGGCACGAGAGGGTCATCCAGCATGGGGGCCTTCATTTTTGCATCCTTAACCGATGTCTCTGGCTTGGACACTCCTTCCGCACCATGTTCTGGTTCATTCTCTGCATTTGGAACTTCCTCAGATGGATCAGTCTCTACACTTGACTCAAGAATCACAATCGGGTCATCTATCTTTGTCTTCCCAACGCGTTTGCTGCTTTTCGAACCACACTGCCTGCCCCTTTTTTTGGAACTACCATTGGATTCACTTCCGCCTCTTGTCAGAACCATGATTAAGAGTGCACAAAGGTGGATAGCACTTAAACCTTTTCTTAACAGAATTCTATAACTCTTGACAGACTTCAAACACACTCAATTTATAGACTCCAAGCTTCCTAAATCACACAAAAAGAAAAGGAAAAGAAATCATACCTGAAAGGAAAGGAGACCAGAATTTAACTAGTAAGTGAAGGTCTATAATGAAGAGGAAAAAAAATCAGCATCTCGCAAATCTTCTGCGCACAAAAGTAGCAAAGTCTGAAATCCAAGTCACCCCCCTGTTTTTTTCCTAAACGAAATTGGGCTTGAGCACTATGGAAAATTGCCTTTTCTTTCATCCAAGATCCTGCATGCAAAAAGTAAGTCCTCAAATTATTTCTTTCCCAAATTCATCTGCACCCTGTTTTGGAGTGTTTCCAAATTCATCACTCTTTTTTCGTTCACTTTTTTTTGTGTGACTCTTTCACCTTTATCCTTTGAGTTAGATGTACCAATCTAACCTCTGTGTGATTGCACCATACCTGTCAAAAAAATATCACAAAACAGACACCAAAATTCGCACAATGGAAACAACGAGTCTAGGGGACCTTTAATCAAACACCTGTTGTGCATTGTTTGTGCCTCATGGTTTCCATAATTAACACCACGTTAACACTCCACTTCATCATACTTTTAATCACAAAACAACCACAACCCATTTGTATTAACAAAAATTCACATGCATGACCACTAGTAGCATCAAACTTACCCAAGTAAAACCATTAAAATACCAACTTTCGAAGCTTGTTTTCTATCAACGTAAAGCTCATACTACATGCAGTTTATGGAAATTAAATCATACCTGTATTGTTGATGCATCAAAAGAATAGAAATGATTGATTGAGAGAAGAAGTGATGAAGAAATGTGGATGACTGGGTCACGGCAGTATCTGATGAAAACAAACTGGAGAAAAAAATGTTGAATAACAAAGTGAAGTAAAAGTTGCATAAAAAAATTAATTGTTTGACTTTTCTTTGCTCGTTTTTTTATGCACTTGAAATTGTTTCTTTCCAGTGTCTGAGATGTGCACTAAAAACTGATTGATTTTTGCATGTGCTATGGTGTATGTTAAGTACACCTTAGCACAAATGGTGCACAATTCTTTTTTTTTTTTAACTAAAATTAACCACCCGTGCACACTCCGTTATTCATCTATCAAAAAAATAAAAACCCAAAATTAACACTGAAATAAAAATAAAAATAAGAAACTAAAGAAAGTAATAAAAATATAAAAATAAAATAATAAATAATAAATAAAAAAAATTGAAAAAAAAATTGGGTTATCTCCCAAGAAGCGCTAGATTTTAAGTCTTCAGCTTGATTTCCATCCAACTTCAATTGTTTTGGTCCACCAAGGTGATAGTGGATTTTTGACGATCCACTTCACCACCGTAATAGTGCTTCAATCGTTGACCGTTGACCTTGAACAATTCTTTTGTCTTTTCATCTTCAACTTCCACTGCTCCGTATGGATATACCGTTTTCACAATGAAAGGGCCTGACCATCTGGATTTCAACTTGCCTGGGAATAATCTTAACCTGGAATTAAACAACAACACCCACTGTCCTGGTACGAAATGCTTGACTAGGATTTTCTTGTCATGCCATTGCTTTGTCTTTTCCTTGTAGATGCGAGCATTCTCATATGAATTCAATCGTATTTCCTTTAGTTCATCCAATTGAAGAAGACGCTTATCACCAGCTTTCTTCAAATCAAAATTCAAAGCCTTAATTGCCCAATATGCCCGATGCTCCAACTCTACTGGTAGATGACATGTTTTTCCATACACTAATCGGAATGGGGACATTCCAATTGATGTTTTATAGGCAGTTCGATAAGCCCAAAGTGCATCATCCAGCTTGATACTCCAATCCCTCCTTGATCTGCTAACAGTCTTCTCCAAAATACTCTTAAGCTCCCTGTTTGAGATTTCCACTTGTCCACTGGCTTGAGGGTGATATGGGGTTGTTATCTTGTGAGTAACCCCATATTGCTTGAGTAGACTTTCAAACTGACAATTACAAAAATGAGAACCACCATCGTTGATAATGGCTCGTGGTGTTCCAAATCTGGTGAAAATATTATTCTTCAAAAACTTGGTCACAACCCTTGCATCATTTGAAGTGGTAGCTACAGCTTCTACCCATTTCGAAACATAATCCACTGCCACCAAAATATATTGATTTTGAAATGATGACAGAAAAGGTCCCATGAAGTCTATACACCATACATCAAACAGCTTAATCTCTAAAATATTCTGCAACGGCATCTCATGTCGCTTTGAAATATTTCCTGTCCTCTGGCACTGATCACATATTTGGACAAATCTTCGTGCATCTTTAAAAATCGTCAGCCAATAAAACCCTGCCTGCAGAACTTTTATGGCAGTTCGTTCTCCACCAAAATGACCCCCGTAATCAGATGAATGACAATGCCATAAAATATCTTCAATATCTTCGTATGGCACACACCGCCTCAACACCTGATTGGCACATTGCTTGAACAAATATGGGTCATCCCATACATACCTTTTCACATCATAGAGAAATTTCTTCTTTTGCTGAAATGATAAATCAGGGGGAAGTACATTGCACACTATGAAATTAACAAAATCTACGTACCACGGTGCTTTTTCATTACTGCAAGAGAAAAGCTGCTCATCAGGGAAGGTCTCGTTGATGTTTGTCTTATCATTTGCATTACTTCCTTCCAATCGGGATAAATGATCAACAACTTGATTTTCTGTCCCCTTCTTATCTCTTATCTCCAAGTCAAACTCTTGTAATAACAGTACCCATCTGATAAGACGTGGCTTAGCATCTTTCTTGGTTACAAGGTACTTAATGGCAGAGTGGTCAGTGTAGACTACCACTTTAGACCCAATCAAATAAGGTCTAAATTTATCAAATGCAAAAACTACAGCCAGTAATTCTTTCTCTATTGTGGTGTAATTCAATTGAGCATCATTCAATGTCTTACTGGCGTAGTAAATAGTGTGAAAAATCTTATCCCTTCTTTGACCAAGAACAGCTCCTATTGCAAAATCACTGGCATCACACATTAACTCAAACGACGTGTTCCAATCTGGAGATGCGATAACTAGAGTAGTTACCAATTTCTTCAAAATTTCAAACGCCTGCAAACAATCTTCATCAAACTTAAAAGGCACGTCCTTCTCCGACAAACTACATAATGGCCTTGATATCTTAGAAAAATCTTTGATGAATCTTCTATAAATCCCTGCATGCTCAAGGAAACTTCGAACTCCCTTAACTGTTGAAGGTGGTGGAAGTTTCTCAATTACTTCTATCTTTGCTCGGTCCACTTCGATACCCCTTGCTGAGATCTTGTGCCCTAAGACAATACCCTCCTGAACCATAAAATGACATTTTTCCCAGTTCAAAACTAGATTAGTCTCAGTGCACCTTTTTAACACATTAGCTAGATTTTGTAAGCATAAGTCGAATGAGTCCCCAAATACTGAAAAATCGTCCATGAAAACCTCCATGAATTGTTCCACCATCTCCGAAAAAATTGCCATCATACATCGTTGAAAAGTTGCAGGAGCATTACATAATCCAAATGGCATCCTCCTGTAAGCAAATGTACCATAAGGACATGTAAAAGTTGTCTTTTCTTGATCCTCGGGAGCGATGGCGATCTGATTATACCCAGAATACCCATCCAAAAAGCAATAGTATTCATGACCGGCTAGCCTATCAAGCATCTGATCAATGAAAGGTAATGGAAAATGATCCTTCCTCATAGTTTGATTCAACTTTCTGTAATCCATACAAACCCGCCAGCCATTGACCACCCTCGTTGGAATAAGTTCATTCTTCTCATTTGTTACCACTGTTATTCCTCCTTTCTTAGAAACATATTGAACTGGACTAATCGAAGAACTATTAGAGATAGGATAAATGATACCCGCATCTAACAGTTTAATTATCTCTTTCTTCACCATATCTTTCATAATTGGATTCAATCTGCGTTGTGGTTGAATGGTTGGCTTGTAGTTATTCTCCATCAAGATCTTGTGCATGCAAAAAGATGGACTGATACCCCTTATATCAACTATTGTCCATCCTAAAGCTAACTTGTTTTCTCTCAACACCCTTAATAATTTCTCTTCTTGAACATCGTTTAAATCTGCAGAGATGATAACTAGCAAAGTGGACGCCTCCCCGAGATAAGCATATCGTGAATGTTTCGGGAGTGGCTTAAGCTCTAGACTTGGTGGCTCCTCTATTGATGACTTGAGTATTGACGATGCCAAAAGAGACTGAGCATTATGCATATTCAACACCTCATACTTTGGAGCTGCTTCAAGTATTTCCACATAATCTTGGACCTCTTCACGATTTCCCTTACTTGAATATATCAATGCAGCTTCTAAAGCATCCAATGGAGTTTCTTCATTTCGTACCTCCTGAATACAATCATGCAACACTTCCACTCTATTGCATTTGTCGATGTCATTAGGAAACTTCAAAGCCTTGAAAACATTAAAGGTGACCTCTTCATCTTGTACCCTCATTGTCAATTGACCCTTCTGCACATCAATCACAGTCCTTCCGGTGGCTAAAAAGGGTCTTCTTAGTATGATAGGAATCTCCCGGTCTTCTTCCATGTCAAGAATGATGAAATCCACTAGGAATATAAACTTCTCCACTTTCACTAGAACATCCTCAATTATACCTCTCGGTCTCTTCACAAACCGATCTGCAAGTTGAAGAGTAATTGATGTTGGCTTGGCTTCCCCTAAACCTAATCTCTTGTAAATGGATAAAGGCATTAAGTTGATGCTTGCCCCCAAATCGCACAAGGCTCTCCTTTCAAAGTTTTCTCCAATTCTGCACGGAATGGTGAAACTGGCTGGATCCTTTAATTTTGGAGGTAATTTCTGCTGCAGGATTGCGCTACACTCTTTTGTCAATGCCACCGTCTCAAACTCCTCCAACTTTCTTTTCTTTGATAGGATCTCCTTCATGAACTTTACATAACTAGGCATTTGTTCCAGTGCTTCTACAAAAGGTATATTGATATGCAACTTTTTGAATACCTCTAGGAACTTCGAGAACTGCTTATCTAGTTTCTGCTTCTGAAACCTCTGCGGAAATGGCAAAGGCAGCATCTGAGATGCTCTCTTTTCTCCTAATAGCTTCGCTGGTACTTCTTTGTCATCTTTCTGTTCTTTCTTGTACTCTTCCTTATCTGCAACCACCTCCTCATCCTCTGATGGTTTAGGCATACCAATGGATTTTCCTATATTTTGATTCAGCTCCTTACCATTCCTTAAAGTGATAGCCTTACATTGCTTATTGCCTTCCCTCCTAGGGTTTTGCTCCGTATCACTAGGTAAGTTCCCATACAGTCTATTATTGATAGAATTAACAAGTTGGCCTAGTTGCACCTCTAGATTTCGAATTGATGCGCTCTGGTTTTGTAATTGAGCTTGGAATTGATTTTGCTGATTCTGCTGACTTTGCATGAGAGAGTCAGTTTTTGTCATGAATTGCATCAACATTTCCTCCATCGATGGCTTCTTAACTTGTGGTTGAACTTGTTGTGGCTGATTCTGGAAACCAGGTGGAAATGCAGGCTTCAATTGTGATATCTGATCTTGATTTTGCTTCCATGAGAAGTTGGGATGATTTCTCCACCCAGGATTGTAAACATTCGAATATGGATCATTGCGTTGTCTATTATAGTTAGCCACAAACTGTATTGACTCCTGATTACTCGAGCAACTGTTCGTTGCATGATTGCCTCCACATTCTTCACATCTAACAAATGAGCTTTGTATTGCGTTGACACCACTTGCACCCATACCACATACATCCAATCTCTTTGTCAAAGCAGAAACTTGAGCTGTTAATGCCGTAATAGCATCCAACTCATGAACACCTGACACTGCTTTTATGTGTTTCGTTCTATCAGAAGGCCATTGATAGATGTTGGAGGACATTTCTTCGATCAATTCAAATGCATCCTCCGCATTTCTTTTTAGCAATGCTCCACCTGCTGCAGCATACACATTAGATCTTCCAACCTCTGATAATCCTTGATAAAACGTCTATATTTGCAGCCATTTTGGAATTCCATGATGAAGGCACTTTCGAAGCAACTCCTTGAATCTCTCCCAAGCCTCATATAATGACTCCCCTTCCTTCTGTGTGAATGCGGCAATATCATTCCGCAATTTCACTGTTTTCGCAGGAGAAAAATACTTGGCTAGGAATTTCTGTGCCAACTCGTCCCATGTTGTGATTGATGATTGAGGTAGTGAATTCAGCCAACTCTTTGCTCTATCTTTCAATGAAAACGGAAATAATCTCAACCGAATGGCATCGTCTGACACTCCATTGTACTTAAAAGTATCACAAATTTCCAAGAAGTTTGCAATGTGCTCATTTGGATCCTCATGAAGTAAGCCGTAAAACTGCACTACGGATTGAATCATTTGAATGGTTGCCGGTCTGATCTCAAAGTTGTTTGCTTGAATGGCCGGTCTGCGAATACTCTGGTGAATCCCTTTCACAGTTGGTATAGAATAATCTCTGAGAGGTTTGGAACCCTCCGGGATTGCCTGATTATCTCCCATGTTTACTTTTTCTTTTGCCAAACGTCTAGCTTTTCTTATTCCACGAACTGTTCTCTCGATTTCCTTGTCGAATGGTAATAACTCAGCACTTTTAGACCTTCGCATAAAATGTCTACTAACACCTGAAAAAGGAAAAATAAAATTGTTTGAAGTAAAATTGTTTCAACTAGTATTGATATTGATACTGTAAAATGACACGTTGTCCCCGGCAACGGCGCCAAAAACTTGATGGGTAAATTCCTAATGCACTAATTACAATAGATCGCGTGCAAGTATACACGGTCACAATGTAATATAATGGCAAATCAAGGTCGTTCCCATAGGGACAATTGCTAATTTTACGTACCAATTACCAAAATTGATTGATAATAATTTTATCCAAACTATCAAAACTAAAAGAGAATTGAATTCAATAAAAATAAAATAATTAATAAAAGAAAAAAAATCAAATAAACAAACAAATTAATTGATGGAACTAACAACAGATGAGTAGATCTAAAGTACAATTTCACCTTTTTATTTCATCAACCTATTCTCATTTTATTTACACAAAAATAATCATTGTTATATTGTATTTAATCAGGTAACTCTAGATTAATTACCAGCCTCTTTCGAACGGTCAAGTAATAATATCCAGGATAATTAATCTACTATATGTCTATGCAAATTAAATAATCCTGAATTCATTAAGTTTCAATTACCCACATATGATTACACAATCCCTACATGTATATGTCTATCCTATATGGATTATGTCATTCTATTGACGTCTAACACATGATACCTTTGTCAAGCGCATCATAGTCATAAGATCTATCAATTAACAGGCCTTATTTAATTGATAGCATTAAGTTCCAATAGAATAGAATACAAATATAAAAGAAATAATAATTAATTAACATAAAAAATCATTGAATAGGTGATGAAATAAATTGGCTACATTGTAGCCATAGAAATTAAAATTAGTTCAACATAATGTAGAATAACACAGTGCACAAAATTAAAATAAAAATATTCGACATTGAAATAATCAAACAAAAAGATGAAATAATCACTGTGTTGTTCTCTGAGGTGTTTCTTGAACTTGAATAACTGGAGCAGGTTGAATTCTAGCAACGTTGAGAGTGTTTGCAACTCCACTTCTCTCAAACTCTTCTGCTGCCGTCCAAAAAGAAAATAGAAAACCCTAAAAACCAAGACAAGCCGAAGCCCTTTTCTGAGCATGAAAAGAATGAATTGATAGGAGAGAGGGAGATTTTTTCTAGCATCAAATTTATTTCCTTGATTTTCTCCTCATTTAATTCCATGATACTTTCCTAATTCAATTTCATGATACTCTCTCTAAAGTACCATAAATAATCCTCTTGAATCTTCTGCATTAATGTCATGATTTTACTTTAAATAATCATTAAAGCTTTGACTTCAATTTCCTCAAATAAAATATCTTCTTCCATGCAATTAAATTCCTTCCAAAATGGGATTAAGAGCTTTTAAAGCATGCATCAATTACTGCCCAAATTACTGGATATGTTCCCATTAATTTTTGTGCAAGAATCTCTCCCATTGGGCTTCCAAAATTGGCTTGTAACAAATTGCAAACAGGCCCTCAGCTTTTATAAATTACACTTTTGTCCCAAAAATTATGCTTCAGACCCTTCATCCAAATTCTGCACAGAACACTCATAAAACATTAGTACACCCCTAATTACTCGAGTTTTCATCACAAAAACATAGGCTAAGGATATAAAATCGTGCATAATTTTAGCCCGATCATAGTGACACTTAGTCATTTGCTTTTTAGGCTCTTTTTAGCGAGCTATGCAGTGACACTTTATCATATGCTTTTGAGGCTCTTTATTATTTATAGCGAGCTATGCAGGAGTCATCACCTCGCCTGCTTTTTAGGCTCTTTATGGCGAGTTATGTAGTGACACTTAGTCATCTGCTTTTTAGGCTATTTTTAGCGAGCTATGCAGTGACACTTTGTCATCTGCTTTTGAGGCTCTTTATTATTTATAGCGAGTTATGCAGGGGTCGTCACCTCGCCTGCTTTTTAGGCTCTTTATGGCGAGCTATGCAGTGACACTTAGTCATCTGCTTTTTAGACTCTTTTTAGCGAACTATGTAGGGGTCGTCACCTCGCCTGCTTTTTTAGACTCTTTGTTATTAGCGAGCTATTAAGCTCGGAGCTCGTTAACCTAATGAACTGAGTTGAATCACAAGCTGGGGGAAATGGAGCTTTCATTATCTAGAATGAATTTGAATTACATATTACAAAGAGTTTACTGATAATAAGGGCGGAGATGCTCGACATTCCAAGCTCGAGAGACTTCCGCTCTATTTTCATTAACTAAGCGATAAGCTCCATTCCCCAGGTTTGCTTTGACAACATAGGGTCCTTCCCAGTTCGAACCTAAGGATCCATCACTTGGCTTGTGGGCTCCTGACAGAATGAGGTGTAAAACTAAGTCCCCAACATTGAATCTACGAATCCGAGCATACTTATTGTAGTACCTCGCTATTCTCTGCTAATAGACAACTACTCTTAACCTGATCGTTTCCCTGGCTTCTTCAAGCAGATCTAGGTTTGTAGCGAGTATTTGATCATTGTCGTTTAGATTGAAGGTCGCTTTTCGTTGCGAGGTGACTTCAAATTCAGCTGGGATCATAGCCTCAGACCCATATACCATTGAGAATAGAGTCTCACCTGTGGAACTGTGAGTTGTGGTCCTGTAAGACCATAATACTTTCTGAAGCTTGTCTATCCATGCTCCCTTCTTTGCTTCCAATTTCATCTTCAAGGTCTGCTTGATAATCTTGTTTATAGCTTCAACTTGGCCATTGGCTTGTGGATGGTCCACTGCTAAGAAGCTCTTAACGATCTTGAGGTCGTTGTAGAACCTGAGAAACTGGTCACTAGCGAACTGGGTCCCATTATCAGTCACGATTTGTTGTGGGACTCCAAATCTGCAAATAATGTTACTCCACATGAACTTCTCAATCTTTGTTGTGGAGATTTCTGCCAACTCCTTTGCTTCTGCCCACTTGGTGAAGTAGTCAACTGCGACCATGGTTTGTTTGCATCTTCCTCAAGCCATTGGCAGAGGCCCGATCAAATCCATCCCCCAGATGGCAAAGGGCCACGGGCTCACTATTTGTTGGAGGTAGGCTGGTGGAGCTCGTGAGATCTGGGCAAACCTCTGACACTTGTCACATTTCTTGACTAAGTTGATGGCATCCTGCTTCATGGTTGGCCAATAAAAACCTTGACGAAGTGCCTTCTGAGCCAAAGATAGCCCCCCAGCGTGGTTCCCACAATGACCTTCGTGTATCTGCCTTAGTACTATTTCATACTCAGGGCCATCAAAGCATCTTAACAGTGGAGCTGAGAACCCCTTTTTGTACAATGCATCATCATAGATGCAATATCTGGCTGCTCTAGCTCACAGACGCTGGGCTTCCAGCTTGTCATCTGACAGCTTTTCGTCCTGTAAATAAGTGAGAATTAGGTTCATCCAGGAATCGGGCTGCACTGATATTGCCATCATCACATTCTTCTCCTCTGTACTTGGAATTGGTAGAAATTCAAATGGGATGGCCCCAAGAAAGTCTGCATCTCGGGTGATTGTCAAGCGAGCTAAAGTATCTGCATGTGCGTTTTGAGCTCGTGGAATCTGCTTCACTTCGTACCTCTGAAATGCACCTAGCAGCTCGTGAACTTTCTGGAGGTAAAGGGCCATTTTTAGTCCCTTGGCTTGATACTCCCCCAATATGTGGCATATAACGAGCTGTGAATCGCTGAAGACTTTTAATCGTTCAGCTCGCATCTCTTTAGCCAAACGCAGACCCGCGAGCAGGGTTTCATACTCAGCCTCATTGTTTGTCGCCTAAAAGTCAAACCTTAAGCACAAAGGATTTTGTGGCCTTCAGGACTGATCAACAGAATCCCAGCTCCAGCTCTCTGCTCGCTAGATGATCCATCAACATAAAGCTCCCAGGCTAGACCTTCAGAAGATTCAGCTTCATCATCCACAGGTCTTGTAAAGTCTGCAATGAAATCTGCCTGAGCCTGAGCTTTGATAGCCGTCCTTGACTTGAACTGGATATCGAACTGTGCGAGCTCCACTGCCCATTTCAACAAGCGACTTGAGGTGTCTGCCTTTTGCAAAACTTGTTTCAGCGGGTACTGGGTGAGGACTTTAATTGTATGAGCCTGAAAATAAGGCCGCAGCTTCCTTAATGCAATCACTAGGCAGTAAGCTAGTTTCTCCATCTGCGAGTACCTGGTTTCAACATCCTATAATCGCTTGCTTACATAATACACCAGAAGCTATGTTTTTTCTTCTTCCCTCACCAGTGCAGCACTCAGAGCTTGCTGTGACACTCCCAAGTACAAAATCAGTTTTTCTTCTCCTTTGGGCTTAGACAAGAGTGGAGCTCGCCCCATGTATTCTTTCAACTGCTAGAAGGCTATTTCACACTGTTCAGTCCACTTGAAGCTCTTGCCCTTCTTCAAAATATCAAAGAAATGAATGCACTTATCAGTAGCTTTCGAGATGAACCTACTCAGTGCTGCGACCTGGCCATTGAGACTCTGTACATCTTTCACCCTGGTTGGCGATCCCATGCCAATCGGTGCTTTGATCTTCTCAGGGTTTGCTTCGATTCCCCTACTGTTGACCATGAAGCCTAGAAACTTCCCAAAAGCTACTCCAAACGCACATTTGAGCGGATTTAACTTCATCTGGTAGCTCCTCAGAATCTGGAACATCTCTCTCAGGTCGCGAACATGGTCACCTATCTGCTTTGATTTTACTAGCATATCGTCAACATAGACCTCCATGGTCTTTCCAATTTGCTCCTCGAACATCATGTTCACCAAGCGTTGGTAGGTTGCTCAAGCATTTTTCAACCCGAAGGGCATCATCTTGTAGCAATATAACCCCTAATCAGTCATGAATGAGGTGTGCTCTTCGTCCTTGGGTTTCATTGGGATCTGGTTATATCCCGAATATGCATCTATGAAGCTCAGGAGCTCATGGCCTACAGTAGCATCCATGAGCTGATCTATCCTCGGCAGGGGAAAACTGTCTTTAGGGCACGCCTTATTCAGGTCAGTGAAGTCAATGTAAGTTCTCCACTTTCCATTCTTTTTCTTTACTAGCATAGGGTTGGCAACTTAGGTCGGGTAGTAAGCTTCTCTGATGAACTTGTTAGCTAGCAGCTTGTCTACCTCCTCTTTCAGTGCTAAGTAACGTTCCCCTGTCATTGCCCTTCTCTTCTGGCGAACTGGCTTGAAGTGAGGATCAATGTTCAGCCTGTGAGACATCACTTTAGGATCTATTCCCACCATATCCTTATGATTCCATGCAAACACATCCAAGTTCGCCTTTAGGAAATCAGCGAGCTGGGTTCTCAATTCTGGAGCTAATCCTCTCCTCAGCTTTAAGCACCTCTCTAGACCTGCCTCGCTGACTTGTATATCTTCTAACTCTTTAATTGGACCAGTAGCTCGGTCTGCATCAACCTTGTGAGGGTCCAAGTCGTGACTGACTCTTTTCTCAATCATAGCTCATGGCTCGCCCCCCGAGACCACGTTCACTTTCTTTCCTCTCACGCCTATCTTCACAGCATCTTCATAGCAACGCCGGGCTAAGTGCTGCTCTCCTCGAACACATCCGATGCCATTAAGAGTTGGGAACTTAGCTGTCAGAGTTCTGGTCGAAATAACCACATCCAACTCGTTCATGGCAGGTCTCCCTAGGACCACATTATAGGCTGATGGGCAGTCGATTATCAAGAAGTCTGTCAGAGTTGTTGCCTGACGACCTGCCTCCCCAAGAGTCAATGGTAGCTTAATCTGGCACACTGGTACTACAGCATCTCCAGTGAAACCATATAAAGGTTCCGGGGACGGTCTCATCTGTTCTGCTCGTAGCCCCATTTGATTAAAACAGCTCCTATACATCACATTTATCGAGCTTCCAGTATCAATCATGATGCGCCTAACTTCCATATTACTAATTTTGGCTCGAATAACCAGCGCATCGTTATGGGGCCAAATCACACCCCTAGCATCCTCATCGGTAAACACAATCTCGTCCGAGGTCGTTTTTGCCCTTTTTACCGGTCCACTAGACCCATTGAGCTGAAAAGTATGATTCGCCTCTCGGACGTACTTCTCATGAGATCTGTTTGAATCACCTACGATGTGGGGGCCACCATGAATGGTAAAAATGGTTCTTACCACAGGTTCATGCTCTAGTTCAAGAGCTTGTAGGGGATGTTGCTGAGCTGGTTGTTGCTGCTGAGGTTGTTGTTGTAGAGGTCGCGAATCTGCGGGTCTCGCTACATAGTCTCTCAAGCGACCTCGCCTAATCAATTTCTCAATGGCGTTCTTTAACGACTAGCAGTCCGAAGTACTGTGCCCTACCTCATTATGATAGGCACAGAACTTGTTCTGATCCCTTTGCTGAACAGGAGCCCTTATAGGATTGGGCCTCCCAAAATCTTCCATGCTCCTTTCCGCAATGTAAATCCTGTCCGGTAAAGCCATCAGGACGCTGTATTCTTCATAACGACCTTGACATCGAGGTCGTTCATACCTTGGCTCTCTCCTCGCTTTCTTAGCGATCTGGTTACTTGAACCACTATTTCTTCCTTCTTCGTTCTTACCATTATTTCTCTTCTTTGGCTAGCTGGAACTGCCTGCTTCATTCTTCTGATTCTGCTTCTTCGGACCAAAGGTCTCTTCCCACCTAATCTCCTTCGCAACTCGCTCATAGAATTCTCCCAGATCCTTCACTGGGGACTTATAAATGCTCTCATATAACTTTCCATCCTTGCGCAGCCCAGCCGAGATCGCTGTTAGTTTACTTTCGTCTGACGGATGCTCAACATTTGCGACCTCGCGTCTGAACCTGGTGATATATTCCTTCAACGATTCACCCTGATGTTGAAAGATCGTAGCTAGGTGGCAGGATGGAACGCGTTGCCTTCTCAGTGCTTTGTATTGACCAATGAACTTCTGTTGGCATTCTTCCCAACTGCCTATGCTACGGGCCGGGAGGTTCTTGAACCATGTTCTTGGAATATCTCCCAGAGTAGCTGGGAATACTCGGCACTTCACCATAGGATTATTAGTTTGCAAATCCATCTGAACGTTAAAGGCGTTGAGATTGTCATAGGGGTCACTGTTCCCATTGTACTGCTGAATGCTCGACACCTTAAACCTCGAAAGGAGAGGCTATATCTCAATCTCCCTTGTAAAAGGAGTCCTTTCCCCGTAAAGCCCACGCTGCTCTGGGACTCCAGGTCGTGCCTCGAACTACTGGACCCTCTGGAGGAGCTCTTCTACTTGTGGATCTCAGAGCTCGTATCTCCTCCTGTGGTCATGACTTAGAGCCGGATGCTCTGGGTCATACCTTTCATCCTTCTCAAACTGACCCTCATGATGATGGGATCCTGTATGCCGTCCATTTACCTCATCGATATTCCGAGCTGCAGCTCTGATTCTATCATGCCCAACCTCTGCTCGTTGGTGTCCTTCACCCTGGCTCAACCTTACCGCCAGGCTAGCTGGGCGCGCGACCTCCCTTTCTTCACGATCAAGGTAACCTCCAGCTCTAGAGCGAACATTTGAGGAACGGGCTGAGCCTGTAGGTCGCGGGATTTCTCTTGCCAGCCTTCCGGGCACTTGCATCGCTTCATGCTGCAAGGGCACACGTCTTGGTGCTGAACCTCAACCCTAGGTACATTCTAAGCCTGAGCCTACACCAACATGTTGACGACCTCTGTGAGCTGTCTGACCGTGCCTTCCAATGCTTCTTGTCTTTGCAGCAACACATTCTGCCCTTCAGCTATCGGGGCGGTTGGAACCGGTTGACAATGAGGCAAAGGAGGGATGTCTGTCGCAGCACCGAGTGCCTGTCCATGGGACGTACCTACTACATGCATAGGTGCATCCTGCACAGGCTGTATGTTCTGCTGAGATTGGTTCATGTGGCTCTCCGCCTGGTCATCACCAACATGATACTTGTTTGATCTGGTTTTTGCCATGTTGTTAGGAATCGAGAAATCAAGATGAATAAGACTGCAGTTTGGGCCCTCCTTCTAGCGCCAAAATATCGACGTTGAATTTCAGTCGACGAGTAATCAATACGCAATACCTGCAATCAATGTGAGAAAGCATAGAAATCCAAGATAATAACACAGCAAAGAACCTAACGAGATGAGGGAACACCAAGCGTTTTACATGGTTCAGCAATATTAAGCCTACGTCCACGACTGTCTCTCTTAATCTCTGCAGAGTGACAGTATATTATTTGATGTTCTATATCGATTATAATGATTTTAACCCCTATTTATATGGGAAGAAACGTTACAATTCTGGTTGCAATAAAATAGGAAAAGAATCCTGAATCAAATATACTTCCCAAATAATCAAGAAAAATAAGGAAGAGAATCATGAATTAATTACACTTCCTAATTTAATTTAATACAATCAGGAAACTGCTCCTTAAATTCCGAAATATTGTTGACTTGAATTTGAATTTGAATAAGCTTTCATATCTGATGAGGGAATCACGGTTTGATTGGGTAACTGCCATATTTGGTGAGAGAATCATGATCGGATTAGGCAACTGCCTACTTCTGGAAGATACTGCATTTATTACGCTCTTGAGCGAGCTGCTGTCTATGGCGGCCTCGAGCTTGAGCTCACTAAGAGACGAGCTGTGCATGGGGTGAGCTGTAGCCTGGCTGTGCTTACAGATCTACTGATGTCAGTTGAAGAATTTACCTGAGCGAGCTGCAGAGCTCGCTGGGCTTAGAATCGATACTGGGCCTCGTCTGATGGGCCTAAATTGGGTTGACTTTATCGGGCCTAAATTAGGTTTTTACCAGCCCATTTAATGAGTCCGAAAAATATATATAACATACTCAAATACATCTTATAAAAATAATACAATTCTACCAAGTCCGATACAATATTATTCAAACCAATACATCATACTAAACAAGGGGGGCGTTCAAGCAAAGCTCAGGAGAAATTTTATTAATAAGAGAAAAAATACAAAAGAGATTAACAAAATCTAAAAGCAGAAACCTCCTAAGAATTAATAAGCAATTAACTGCTTTAAAATACAACTTAGGAGTCCATTCCATCAAATAAAATCCACGTCATTCTGTTATTCATCACAAACAAAATCCCCACCACACGGGTGATGCTGAACTACATGTCCCTAATCATGACTAAACAGGCAAGCACTTTGTCTTAATTTGATTCCTAGAACAAAATGTTGAACGTCTAAGACAAAATGTTGAACGTATGACGTCTTTCAGTAGGGAAAAATGAAGAACAAGGTATAAACTGGCTGTTACCAAAACTAGTGCAAATGACGGTCCAGTGATTGCATTCCAACGCTCGCTATAAAACGAGAAGATGGCTGAGCTGAAAGCTAAGGTCATGGCTATGACAGATATGAAGAGAGTTAAGAGTCCGAACACCAACTTTACTGGTAATTGCATGCGAAAATCTTTTTCTTCGTAACGGGATGTAAGGATGGACAGAAATATTAATATGGAGATAGAAGAGGAGAACAAGGCTACTGCATCTGACGCAGCAAAAACCTTAAAAAGGTTCTCGTGAAGAAGAATTGGTTTTGCTGTTTTTTGGTCGTTACCACCTGGGACAGTGAAGACTGCTGCAAAAACCACAGTAGCAATGAGTGTGGCAACAAGCATACAGGACTGAGCTGTGCTCTTCATCCACTTTTCTCCTCTTTCTCTTAAATTTTTGTGTGTCTCGGTGAATAATTCTTTAGGTGTGTCGCCGATATTATTTTTCTGGTCTCTATATGAGGGTGGGAAGATTCTTTTAACTTCCTACAATCAAAACGTGAAAATGACTCAAATGCAAATGAGTTGATTTAATTTAAACTCCTGCATGAAAAATTTCTCTAAAAGGGTTTTACATAGAATTTTATGTAGTATAAAGAAGATTATGAAAGCCTAAAATTTAATTAAAAGTTATGCTATTATCACAAAATATCAAAATTTAGTAATTCTTTTCTAGTAAGAGATCACCTAAACGATTTTAATGTCTGAACAATTTTTATTTTTATTTTTTTCACTTTGATTTCACTGTTATCATCATCTGTAAAGGAATTCTAATCGAAGTTCATTGAGGTTGTTACAAATCTTAATACTAGGGGATCTGTTACCGGAAAATCATTGTCAAACATAAATGATTCAAATCTGACTCTGCATGATTGATGTCTTATAAAATGAAAATAATTTAATTAAACTCTTACTAGTAAAAAATTTAAAGGTTTTTTATTTGAAGAAAATTTGTGCCCGTGTGTAATGTCCGCCTAAATATATGTGAGAATACAGTAAGAGAACTCTATTGCTAGATTTGTTTTTTCATTCTCGCCAAAAAAAAAAAAAAAAAAAAGCAAAACTAGTGATATGATTGTTCCTGTAAAAAGGGGAAATAAAGGCATGGGAGAGATGAGAAACGTTACCTCAAACATCAGTATTTCTCGTTGCAGTTCCAGAGCTGCACCTGGAACGATTTTGGCAGGAGGCGGATTTGGATATTTTGCCGCTAGATGCAACATGTTGTTACCGTAATTATCTTTATAAGTAGTTAGTAAGTCCCTATGGAAGCCCATCCTACTTATGAGATCGAATATATCGACATGCCGATGCTGAACGGCTAAATGAAATATGCTATGCATATTATCATCAAATTCGTAAATTAAATCAGGATAAAAACGAACGGCGACCCCTATGAATTCAGAGTTTCCTATTTTAGCTGCGTCAAACAACATCTTTATATGGCGCCTGATTAGATCTTTGACTTGATTAGACTTGTGAGAATTTATTAAGCTTTTCCACAGACGTTCCACCAGTGTCAGAGCGTCATCATCTGTCTTTAAGTTTGGCTTTGGGCCAACAAACACAATGCCGTCTCACCAATCCCATTCTCATTTCTGTCTTGAGCCTCTGTCTGTCCTCCCCAAATCGCTTGATTCCTACTAGAAGCTTCCCAATTTTTTAACAAGTTTAATGCGAAACCTGAGAAATTCACCTCAAATATTAAACTATGACTGTAAAAAGATGGGGTGTATATATATATTTATATATTTTTACAAATATGAAACAATTAACTTCCAAGGATATTAATATTATTATTACAAATTATATTCGGAAAAGAAATTTATAGATTTTTCTTCACTAATAGATTTAGAATAAATGTAAAATAAATATGAAATAGTTTTGATTCATACATTTAAGGTATCTCTGAAATAATTTCCGGCAATGAAAAATTTATGAGTTCTTCTTCCTTCCGTTTTTTTTTTTTTTTTTTTTTTTTTTTTTAACCAAAACTCATCATCTTCACGCTAGATCGGAAAAACAAAATTGTATTTAAACGTACCGTACATATCCGTGTTAATACTTTCCATAAGTAGGTCTTTGAAGTCATCTTGGCTCATATTCGGTACCGTAAGAGGGTACAAAAGGTTGGCCATATCCTTTTGTCCAAACAGTACAGCCAGGTAAAGAGGAGTATTTTTTTCAGTGTTGCGGACATTTGGCAGACCTGGCTTCTTTTTAAGCATAAGCTCAGCAATTTCTACATATCCAGTTGCAGCTGCGAAACAAAACGCGTTGTTACCTTTTTCATCACCTTGTAGTAGCAGTTCCGAGATCAAATCACTCTTTTGTTTTACTGAATCTAATAACTTCTCTACGAATGTTCGTTTTCCTGCTCCTGCTGCAACATGAAGAATAGTCGAACCTCCTCTTGCAATGGCCTTCTTAAGGATAGTCTGTGAATGTTTTTCCATAATTTTTTTAGCAGCTTCCCAGTTTCCTTCTAATGCAGCATTATGAAGCGGCATACAAATCTTGAAGTATTCATCACCTGTATAAATTCAAAGGATTTGTCTTAAAATTGAAAAAAATAATAATGATGATGCAATATTACATTTTTTTTTGGCACATACTTTTAATTGGTAAGTTCACCCATTTTCTCGTTATTTTCATACTAAAAAATCTTTCCTAAGATCCATATGGATAGATTGAGATAGTATATATACAATGTTTATATCAGGAAATAAAGAGAGCACTTACTTTTTAACAGATTATCAGGAGGCATCAAATCCTGATTTTAAATATGTAATGTTTCCTATTTCTCTACTTCTTTTATTTTCCTTTTTTAAATATGTACATGTGACAAATGCTTAGTGGTTTATGCATGATAAAGCTAAAGTAGCCTTAGAATTATTAAACTAACAATTGACTAACGAGACACCTAATTGAGTATTTTTTTTTATTATTTAGGAACTAAATGAGACATGAATGACAATTTTAATATATAAATGACGTTTCTAAAATAGTTAATGGCCGAAATGATGATTCCTCAATGGTAAATTCACCTATTTTCCCGTTACTTTTATAGTTTAACGCTCTTTTCCAAGATCCAGGTGGGTATGGCTGAGATACCTAATATATAGTTCTTGTAATAGGAAAGAGACAGAGCACTTACCATTAAGTACATCAAGCTGTGGTGGAAGTACTCGTTCGGGTGCCAGTTCTGGAAGTGCGGATTGTGTTTCTGCTGGATTTACCGATTGGGGTTCTGACATTTTTTTCCTGGCATACAAGAAGTACTTGTTTCCTTAGTTAAAATGTAACCGTTAATGGTGCATGAAAACGCTTTTTTTTTTCTCTGTTTTGAAAATCAGTTGATCCTATTACATTGAATTCTTAATGAAACGATATGAGGGACCTAATTGAGTACTAATGGATACAATTGCAAAGAGATAAGATCCCACTCTGAACCCAATCATATATTTCCAAGTAGGTTTTGAACAAGTACCTGAAAATCAGGGGTATTCGAGAATGGTTGACTGCAAATTACAGTGTTGGTCACCAGAAAGAACTCCCAATACTAATAGTCAGTTTAATGTAGTTCTGCACTGTCCAAAATACATTCCCAACATACTGTATATATATAGAAGTATGGTTCTTTTTAACAAGATTTTTTTTTTAATCTGTCCTAGAATATATGTACAGCTGTAAATTTATATGAAAACAAAATTACACATGATGCAAAATTTTAAGGAAAAAAATTTTTCTCCTTTTATCTGGAAAAAGAATATCTTATTTTATGTCCAGAGAGAAAAAAAAAAAAAAAAAGAATATCCTATTTTAGACTGACAATATTACAGCCTTCTAAAATTGTATGTACACCCTTTATTATAATTATTTTCAAAATTCCAACATTATTGTCTAATAAGATTGGATAGAAAAGTCAAGTAAGAGTGTTGGATGCTTACCTTTATCTTATTTATATTATATTAATTATTAATAACTTATGTATGATGGTAATACTTTCCATTTCAACTAAGAAAAATGTTGGTGGGCAGTTACAAGAAGCAATTGTCCATTTAAAATTTTATTTTTTAATATATTTTATAGGATAATCTTAACATATACCCCAAAGACATATTAACACATTGGAAATTGGGAAAAAAAATATGAATAGCCAATGGATAAATTTAGGGAAAAGAAAAACAAATGAATGAGTTTACCCATTGGCTATTCACATTCTCTTTTCCAATTTCCAATGTATTAATCTTTTATACTTTAATTAAATTTGAATCCAATGACCAATTTTCATCCCAACAATTTAGTTGATTCCAACAAAATGGTGTGACACACATTAATCATAACATTGTTGTTGGAGAACAAGACAAAGGAACACAATTAGTATATCAAATAATAAAATGATGTTTTTGCTCAATGTACTAATTAAAAACTACAAACAAGGAGAAAACAAACACAGATATAACATACAATATCTAAGAACAAATAAACTTTAATTACAATTAAAGACTTGACCTGAAGATAAAGATAGAGGCTTACAACTTGTTGCAATGTCCTAAAGATAAGATTTCACCCATTCCACATGTGCCTAAAGCTCTTAGATAGTTGTCTTCCCAGGATTCAACTATCTATAATCTTGGTTCTTAGCACTTGAACTATCTATAATATTGGTTCTTAGCACTTGAACCAAGATTCTACATAACCAAATTAGTTTTATGTTTTTTAGTGAGATGTAGAACAATGGTGAGAATTTGATGAGAGAAAAAGTTTTTTTTTTTTTTTCAACATGTACCTACTTCAATTTATATGCATGTGAGTGTCCATTTGATAGGTGATGTCCTAATGGAAAGGCATCATCCATAACTGAATGAAGTATGAAGAGTTGCAAATCTTTACTTAAATTTTCAAAATTTTTTCTGAAAATAGTAACTTTCACTACTTATGTTGCAAGTTGGTGCTTGAGCCACCAGGTTGTGTTAAGCTCTAATAGGGAATTACTTCTTCCACGACTTCAAGTCGAGCACCTTGGTCGCAAGATACACTAGTTGAGTAGCTAGTGTTCTCCATAACCTAGTTGTTATGACCTTTAGTGTCTCACCAAGCACTATTGTTCAAGTAGTGGCTCACACTACCAAGGTGCTGTTGCCTCAATTGTACCCCTTTAATTATGTTGTAGACTATCATATGTGCTTCTTCGCACGATCATTCTTTTCGCTACCATACTTGCCTTATTGGCCTCACCACTAATCATGCTAAAGTATACCATGATCTGATATTCATTTTCCTAACTTTTGTGATGTAGACTTGAGTGATTACAAATGTTTTTAATGTTTATTTAGAATTATTTTCAGTTGAGTCATGGGAGGATGTTGATGAATAAAATAATAAATTTTCAAGGAAAAGAGCGAATATAAGGAAGTTGAGGACTAAAGGGAATTTTTCATGAAAAGATGTGATTTTAAGAAACTTAAGGGCCTGAACATAATTTGTCAAGACAAATTGTGATTTTTAAAGAATTGAGGGACTATATAATAATTTTACCATCAACATGCATAACACACAAGTGAATGCTGCAGGTTGGTCGGCCGCGTAAGGCACGCGTGGGAAATCCGCCAGAAATGAATGTGAAGATTTTTCGCTCGTAATAAAAGCTTGCCAGGGTCAATTTAGGTAGGAAATTGAAGCACGAAGATCATACATGTGGGCATCCATCATTCAAGGAAGTTGGAGATCTTTCAGAGGAAAATATGGGTTCAAAGCATCATAAAATCTCAAGATTTTCGAGCTTAAATTCAGTATAGAATCTTGTGATTCTGGGCAATAAATTGAGCAAGATATTCTTGCAAATTTGGAGATTAATTAGCAAGAGAAAATATCTCACTTTGAGGCCTATAAAAATATTTTCAATGCTATCATGGATTATATTTTGAAAAAAAAAAATATCATGTTATCAATATCAAGATATTTGCTTCCTATATGGCATAGATATCATTTAATAGACAATCAAATTAAAAAATTATTCTCCTATACTTCCATGTATTTTTATTTAATGTCTCAATGTAATTTCATTTAATGTTTCTATATTTTCATTTAATGCTTCCTTTTTTTTTTTAATTTTAATTAGATTTGAAAATTATAATTAATTAATTATTAATTTGCCGATATGACCGTCTAATACACCATTTACAAATAAATAGTCATGTTGATAATGTCTTTTTTTTTTTTTTTTTTGGTCACCTCAACTTGACATAATGATGATCATTGCATTGGAGAGGTTTATTTTACCTCAATATTTATTTCTCCTATATGACATATAATTTTTTCACAATTCATGAAAGTATTGGAGATGCTTTAGATACCAACTTTACATTGTGAATTGAGGGATCTTGATATTGTACAAACTAAAAAAAAATGGATAGAGAGGTTGCACAACACACAGACAGTTGACGAGGGTGTAAAGGTGGTTTGAGGGATTGTTGTGAGCATCATTTTGCATCATTTTTAGTTCAACCATAGTTCGTCAACAACTCTTTGAAGAAATCATTTCAAGCAGCTGCGCATCAGAGTCATCATCAACATTAGAAGATCAAGAGTCACAGTCTCAATTAGATTTTCTTTATATTTTATTTTATTTTTCTTTATTAAATTATATATTTTGATTCTTGGTTATTTGATTTTATTTGTATAATGATGATGCACTAGATCCTAGATGGTTACGATGTAATCCTGAATCCATAAACTTGCTTATATAATATTGTTTTAATCAAATTCTCATTTTTGTGTTCTACTCTATTTTGCTTCTAATGCTTCTAAATTAATTGATCACTAGTTTAGCTAAGTTGATAACTATAAATGCGCTTAACAAAGGTATTCATATGTTTAGATCTGAAATAAAATGTTATGAATTACATAGAATAGACATACATGTGTAGTTTATATGGTCATTATAAGTGATTAAATACTTAATGTGCTTAAGTTGATTAATCGTCATAGATCATATAGTTGGTTAATTAATTTAGGTAAGTTCACTCGACCGTTCGAAAAAACCTTGTAGATAATTTAGTGCTTGATCAAACACATGATAAATATTTGTAGCTCTAGAATCTCATTCTCCTTGGCTGTGTTTTATTTTATTTTCCTTCTAATTTAATTTTTATAATTTATTATTTTGATAGTTTGGATAAAGTATAGTTTTGGTTGATTTAATAATTAATATAAGTAATTTGGACAATCCTCGTGGGAATGATAATTTATTTTTCATTGTATTACTTATGGATTGTGTATACTTGTACAGGGTTTTTGTTGTGTATGTTGTATTTGTTTTCATTGAGTGTTTTGCACACTAAAAATTTGCCATCAACAACATGCTGAATTATGTGTGTTCTTATTGTGATCAACCTTCTAAGACCTCATGCAACATCGAAGGTGGCAAATACATTTTAATTTCTAAATTACACTTAGTTTCCATTCAAACAACCATCATAGTTTCCATTCAAACTTTTAACAATCATCTCATTGTCTTTGCATCAATGCAATATAATTAGTGCATTAGTTGACATAAGAAATTTATATTTGTAGCATTACTCATTGTTTAGATTACTAATAGAAAGGTGGTCATAGGCATAGCTTAGTTACTAATCATAGCTTTCAGTACATTTAAGTCCCCCCTAGGTAAAAAGAAAATGAGAGATTGTTGCATTATGCATAGAAAGATAAATAACTTATAATTACAAATAATTTATCTCTAGAGAAGTTGTTTTCTTATATTCTTGAAAAATGAACTATTTAGAGCATCTTCAACTAGCTATCTATTGTCCTTAATTAAAATAGCTAGTGGTGTCATATTTGATGCACTCCAACCACTATCTATACGGTTAACTATTTTATAAAAGTTGAACCACTCTATAGAGATCAAAAGAGTCCTAATCAAAGTCTATATTATATTATTTTAATATTTAATTTGAAACCAAAAACAAATTGAAAATCCTAACTAAACTCTCTCCCTTATTTTTTTTTAAATATTAATGTTTAGCTAAAATTTTTTTTTATTATTTTAATATTAATACTTAGCTAAAATAAAGAGAATGGTTAGAGTCACTTAATCCAAAATTGCCAAGTAAAGTTGGTTTTTTTTGGTTAAAATTTAAGCAGAATAATGGGAGATGCTTTTATAACAACCACGTGTTAAACATCATACAGATTCTTGCTTTAGCATCTGGGCTGAGGAGTTGAGCAGCTTTTGTGAGAAAAAGAAAAAGTGCCATGCCTCAATTATTGAAATTATTGTACAAATGAAATTATTCTTGCTGCTATTCCAGTACAACGTGGGCTTGCTGTTGTGAAGGGAAAAATTAAAAAAAAATAAAAAAACGTGGGCTTTTCTGCTATCACTTTCCAACTGAGAAGATGAAAATGACTCTTAGGAAGGCAATTACCTTTCTCATGAGTTAGGATTGTTACATAGTGTAGAATAATTAGTTTTCAGTTTTGCCTCCAGAGAAGTCGTTTTGCCGTATTCTTGAAAAATGAATTATTTGGAGTACCTCCAACTATCTTAACTATCTATAGATTTTAATTCAAACAAATAGTGGTATCACTTTTTGTGCACTCCAATCATGGTTAGTAATTTTATAAAAATTAAATCATCTTAACTAAATATAGAGAGCAAAAGGGATAGTCAAATTCTCTCTTCTATAATTTTAATATTTAATTTGAAATAAAGTAATTTAAATTTTCTAATTAAACTATTTCTCATATTATTTAAATATTAATGCTTAGTTAAAACTTAAAATAAAGAAAATGATTAGAATAATTTAGTCAAAAATTATTAGTTAAATTAGATTTTTTGTTATTTTAATCAAAATTTAACTAAAATTTAAAGAGTATAATTCGAGATACTTGTATACAGAAACAACCAGGTGTTAAACATTATAAATAATCTTTTAGCATCTGGGTGGGAAGGAGTGGTGATCCTTGGTTAGATTAAGCAAATACGAGAGATTTTAGCAGTCAAGTATGCTATTGAAAAGTTCGAATTTCATCTCCTTGGTCATCATTTTAAAGAAAGAAAAGTGTCGTGCCTCAATTATTGAAATTATTGTGCAAATGAAAAATTATTCTTGCTGCTAGCTAGTTTTCCACTACAACGTGGGCTTTTCTGTTGTCACTTGCCAACTGATCAGAAGATGAAAATGACTCTTGAAAACAAATTACCTTAGCATGAGTTAGGATTGTTACATATTGTAGAAAATTAGTTTCGGGGGACACAAAAAATCTTACTTTAGCATCTGGGTTGAGGAGTTGAGCAGCTTTAGTAAAAGAAAAAGAAAAAGCGACGTGCCTCCATTATTGAAATTATTGTGCAAATGAAAAATTATTCTTGCCGCTAGTTCCACTACAACGTGGGCCTTTTTGTTGTCACTTTCCAACTCATAAGATGAAAATGACTCTTGAAAAGCAAATTACCTTAGCATGAGTTAGGATTGTTACATATTGTAGAATAATTAGTTTCAGTTTTGCTAGAGAAATAATTAGTTTTGAAGCATTCACTCTTAATAGGGTGGTCATGCAATTTCCCTTTCACCTCTATATTAGCGGTTTAAGTCTTCCTTTTGTCTACAAATTACAAAAAGGTGAGGAGATTCTTTCACTATAACAGGAATTGTGTTTTTTTAACTATGATCGTTCAAGGGTCTGCCTGTCCAATCCTTAAAGTTACCCAACTTAGGCCTGGAATAATTTTTGGAAATTAAGGTTAAAACACCCTAACGTGATTTTATTGAGAGATATCAGCCATGACAAAGCTACGGAGAAAAGGTGGGAAAAGTCCTAGTATTCATCATTAAATTAAGGGGGAGATGAGCGTTTTAGCCAAGGTGTGAGCCACCACATTCCCTCTTCTACAGGAACAAATTGAAAAATTAAGAGCCCTTATATCTAAAGAGAGCTTACAGATGTCTTCCACAAGATGACCAACTATAGCCAAAGAATAAGGTCTAGAAATATGATTGAAGACACTGATGTTGTGATTCGATTTATAATGACTTTGATATAAATGAGGCCCGTTAGACAGACAATGAAGCTATAAGATGTTAATTTCAATAGCCATTAACGCAAGCAATTTTAAAAAGTCCAGTAGTTGTTGACAGACTTCTATGATAGTTATTTTATTTTATTTTATTTTGTTATTATTTTTTTGAAGTGATACTGATTAAGTCAATGGTAGGACTTGAATTCCTCTATTAATGTGGGCACATAACCATAAATGTTAGAAGATAATATGCAAACTCTTATAATAGTTAAAATTTTCAAAAGATAAAAAGAGATATTTGTTTTTATAATGGTAAATTTATGAGATTTTTAACAAAATTAATTATATAGAACCACACGAAATATCTCTTATAATACTCATTTACTTTATACATCCATATTAGAAAGGTTAAAATTAAATTCTTGCTTCCTACACCCTTTAAAACAGCAAGCCTATCCATAATAATATTAGTGATAATTTTAAATATAATCATATTTTTTTCATTACACCCATTTATAACACAATTCTAGTTTTTCTTAATTAGATTTGAATTTAAGTATTTTTAATACAATATCATATGACTTTTATCTAAGTTTTTTTCTTATTACTTTCAGTATGTCTTCTTTTTCGTCTTCCCTCATCCAAGTTTTTTTTTATTTGTCAATTGGTTTGGCCATTTTTTTTAAGATATTTCATCTGTTGGATTTATATAGATGAAATGTTCCAAAGAATATTGTCAAGTACTTCCGTGATTATTTTTGAAACAAAGTACTGCCATTTTTTTTTTTTGGGTGCTGTTTTATTTGGAAAGGGTACTACTATGATTTTACTTGATAAAAATAAAACATAATTCATTAAAGTGACATCTCTCTCTAGGACTACATTAAGTCAGTCAAGTAAACATTAGAAAACTCGAATTTATGTACTCTTTTATCGTCTCCAACTGCTAAGGCTGCATTTCCAATCATCTGGATATGTAAGAATGACCCCTCATGAGTGACTTTTAATCATTTAGGTATTGATTTACAAGTGCATTTGTAATATGCATTTCGAAAATCATAAAGATGTAATGAGTAAACTGGAAACTATAATATATATTGAGACCTAGACTTTGTAAATACCAGTTCTGCTTTATGTGATGCATGATGTGCCAGGATAAATTCCCATCGCGGACAATGTACATTAAACTATAGTTAAAAGAGACGAGAGAGGCAATTAATGAAGGAATCTCTCAGACAAATATACTGGCAGAACATATAAGAGATGGTTCTTAAGAGTTAGATAAACAATTTTCAACTGCATTTTGTCATCTCAATGTTATTTCTACTTTGGATCGATTTCTATTAAGTCTTACTGTTTATAATTTTCACAATATTCACGTTGACTGAGACATTGAATATAAAAAAATTACTTAACCAAAACCAAACCCCAATGTTTCTGTTGAAGTCGGTGTTGGACATTCTGGAATGAACCAGACGACGAAGGTTTCAGGGAGAGCAAGTTGGTTCATACTTGCCCTCCAAGAATTTACAAAACTTTCTACTAATTAAACATGCAAGTTGCTGGAAGCTTCTTTGGTTATTTAATTGTAACGGACATGATTTTGCTGGACTTTTGAGACTTGAAAGTGGCCGGCTTCGATGTTCTGTTTTTAATCAGCTCGAAAATTAGAAAATTGCTCGTACACCAGCTAGAGCTCTCATAAGAATATTTCTATTTGAAATTCTCTCCTTTACCTTTTTTTTTTTTTGGGAGAAAATTCTCTCCTTTACTATTTTCAAATACCATCATTTACCATTAAAATGAATGTTTCCATCGCACATCTGTTGTCTTGCAGTGTAATTAATATTCAATATGAATATTATCTTCTTTCTACGACTATAATGAGCACTCCATGTTGAAAACTTGAAATAGCATAAACTTTGGAAAACCATATGGAAAAGACCTACTTACGTTTGTCCTCTTCTAAATCATCACTAATCATAACTGGGTGATTTGGAACTTTGTGGTCTTAACTCATAAGTACATCTCTGTTACAAGTTTACAACCACTGAGATGTAGCTCGATCGTCATCTCCTACAAGCAAAAATAATTGATGATAGATGATAACGAACATCCTACAAAGTTAGCTGCAGAAAATTTGATACAATCCTTGAATGCAATTCAAACAGTTTGAACACTCAAGGAACATGTCCTGGAATATAGGAAAGTGTTCACAAATTGGCATAAAAAATGTACGAGTTAAAATAACTGCGCGAATCATGATTCAGTAAATATTAGATCAATATGAAAAAAGCAGTGCATGATCAGTGAACATAGAAGAATTAGATAGATGACAACATGCACAGTGATTGGAGCAGGTCCTAAGTCTTGTTTACCAACGAGTACCTCTTCTTCTCTTAGTTGTAGGTCCAGGGACCACAGTTAAACCTTGAAAAGAGTGGGCATTAAAAGAGAGTGCTACCAGTAAATTCAGACATTATCAGATTAAGACCAAAAGATTTTCATATTTCAGTTGCTGTATTATCAATCAATCACATTATTAGATTCTTCAACTACTTCAATGATGATATTATTTCTAATAAATAATGAAATTTAATTTCCAATGATAATATGTAATATATTAATAATTTGAAACCCGTTACAAAAATAATATTTTCTTATTTTGATATTGAATTGACAAATAATTCAAATATTTTAAATAAAATTGGAAACAAAAATAAAATTATATAAATTTAATTAAATAAGACATTATTCTAGTAGTATAAATCATAATTTAGTTAAATTCAACAAATTATAAAATAATATTACATATTCTTGACTTGGTTACATAAATAATAATTTTGCTAATGAATATATTAACTATTATTTAAAAATAAATTTTAATATATATTTTAGAATATCATTTGCAAAATAATAATAATAATAATAATAATTAAAGTTAAAATTAAAATTGAAACCAAGCATTGTAAAACTTGACTGAGTTTAATATGAAATATCACTAAAAACATAATTATATGAAAGTAATATAGTCTAACACAATATAATCCAATTCAATATAGTTTAATACAATTCAATCTAATGCAATATAATATGCCAAATGTAGTTTGATACAATACCATAGGAGCCACCAAATAAACCCTAATGCATTGCTTGGATGTTGTTTATAGGGGTTTATTGGATATAAGATTGGTTATAATTTGGAATATAGTGTTTGGCATGTGGAATAAATTGGACATGCTCTACCAATTCAATATAGTCCGATACAATTCAATCTAAAACAATGCAATATGCCAAATGTATCTCCAGTACAATACCATAGAAGCCACCAAATAAACCCTAACGTTGTGCTTGGATGCTATTTATAAAGGTGTATATGATACTGGTTATAATTTGGAATATAATGTTTGGTGTGTGGAATAAATTGAAACATGCTCTACCTATAATAACTTATATTATAGATGGTTATTGTATTTGAGAAACCCATCTTCATCATGGGTTTAGATATAAACCCACGGATTGGAAAAGTAAAAGTAAAGTTGTTCTTTCTCATTCTTCACACTCTCTCTCCTAATCTTCTTTGAGAGTAAGGATGCTCTTTTAACTTCCTATTCTTTTCTTCTTCTTCTTCTTCTCCTTCTTCTTCTTCTAAATTTTTGATAATTTACTGATACATATTAGCACAAAAAATAATGGGTTTATATAATTGTTATGTTTTTTCTCTCATGAATAACTTATATTCAAATTCATCTTATAAAAATCATGATAAATAAAAATAAAAATAAAAGGTTAGGAAAGGACCCTAACTTCTTTGACCTTTAAGAAACTCAAGAATTTTTGAGCTATCTCCTCTCCAAAAATCCAGAATACATGCATATAATTATTTTCCCTAAAAAAGGATTGCTTCAGATTCATTCCCTAGCACTCAAGTCCCTACATATTGAGAAAATACCAGTTTAGGGAGACAAGAATGAATGAAGAAGGTAGAGAACATTGTTTTTGTTTTTGGTAATTTTGGGTCTGATTATGCAGCTCTTGGTGATTTGAGTAATCCTTATACAAATCCAAAAAATGTGGAGTGAGGAGATAAAGATGAGAAAGTGGATATCATTTTAATTATTTGTCTTCTTCCCCCTTCCTTGTTTTCTTCTTTGTCTTTATATATATTTATATAGATATGTATGTATATATCTTATTTAATTTTTCTTTTTTTGTATTTTGAATTTCTACCAATTCTGTTAGGGAAGGGAAAAACAAAAAGGCACATGACATAATCTTGGTTTTTGGTTCTCTTGTGCCATGATTAAAAAGTCCTATTTTATTTTCGTAAAATGTTGTAATAATAATAATAATAATAAACATATAAATTTATAATAACAGTAATAATATTATTATTACATTGAAAAAAAAGTAATGAATTAGTTTTAATAATTTATTATTAATTTTACATCAGTATTTCATAATTCGGATTATTTTAAATTCTTAGTATTCCAAAAGTTGAAGGGACTATTTCTGGAGAATTACAGTTCTTAGACAAATTTCCCTCTTTTCATGTCAACTTCTAACCTTAGTTTAGATTTCTAATATCTTCCACTACCTCTATTAGTTCGACAATCCAATTTATGGTTCTACTAAATAGGCAGCTTTTAAATGATTGAAAAGATAGGTTTTTCTTCTAAGCTCTTCTCTTAATTGAGATAAACTCATATAAAGGGGTTTGAGAAGAAATTCTTATCAAAAAGGATTGTAAAAATTATAAAAATTCTAAATATGTATACCAGGTGCAAAAGAAAACAACAAGGCTTTGATACCAAGAAGGGCAGTTTTGGCATTTTAGTTATGGAAGGGTGTTATTGGCGTTGTAAGTCGTTGATCAAATACCTTCCCATTTCAAGCAAAACCAAAAAGCCAAAGCCAAAAGAAGAAAGAAAGATGTTTAAAAGTCTCAACTCGAGGATCAAAGATTCCTTTTCTACTCTCAGCATTCCCTCAATGATGAGGTCAATACTTCCTTATCTATCTCGACTTCTTCATTCTTTAAAAATAAAGAATTAATCACTATCTCTAATATAGAGCGACATCTTCAAAATTAGGGCATACCTAAGGTTGACTCTGTAACGGACTAGCCGAGATTCAGGTCTTGGGCCTTGGCTCTCACCTCGACGCTAGCCCGGCCCATACCGCCTCTCGGGGGCTATCATGTGGATAGGTACTGTGGGATCCTCTTGCTCCCCTTTCATACGTCTCCCCAACCACTCTCGAACCAAGTACTAAGGGTTTAAGTGCAATTAGGAAGCATGATTTGTACCAATTGAGCTAATTTGTAACATGTGCTCCCGATGTCCAGGTAACTCATTGAACTATATCCCTATTTACGGAATAGTATTAAAATATTCAAATCCGGATAAGTAATTAAATTTTTGTAAAATTTTCGGATGTGTCCAGGGAAGGTTTATGATTTCAAAATCTCAAAATTAATTAAAACAAATAGACCCGGATAATTAGTAGAATACTAACGAAGTTTTTAAATTTGAAATTGGACTTTAATAAAATTTTCAAATTGACCCGAGAGGATTCCGAATACAAGAAGAGCATTTTAGGAGCTTGGAATAATGAAAGAATTCAAGTGATAAAGAAATCATGCATGGGTGACACTTGTAAAGCATGTGAGTGAAATGGATGATAAGTGGATGGAGATTAAAAGAAATGGGTGACAAGTGTAAGGCATTAATCAAATAATCAAATAATCAAGTTTTTTATAATTGTAAATTAAATAAATAAATAACCCAAGAAAATTTTCCACCACACATTTCAATCAACTCACCCATTTCCTCACTTATTCTTTCATTTTCCTTCCTTTACGCGAACTCTCTCAATTCTCTCATCTCATTCACGACTCTCTCTCTCATTTTCGTCTTTCTCTCACGAGCTCTCTCTTCTCTCATTCTTCCATTTTCGTCAACCTCACAAGCTCTCTCACTCTCACTCATGCACCTTCTCTTGGTTCTCTCATCCCTCATGAGCTTAACTCTCACATCCACTCATTTTCTTCATGGTAAACTCACTCTTCTCAAGCACCTCTCTCAGTTCTCTCCTTCCCTTTAGCTCACGGGTTCATTTTCTTTCTCACTCAATCTCTTGGTTTTAAAGGAAACTATCAAGGATCCAAGAAGCTAGCATCAAAGCAAGCTAGTTCAAGTAAGAAATCAAGCAAAACTAGTAAGATAAGTCAAATGTGACTCACGGCTAAGTAAGGGGGGTTGAAGGCCGAATGTAGTCCATGAGGAAGTGAAGCTGTTTTTGATGGAATAAGGCATATACAGGAGACTTGAAGTCATTTAGAAAGCGTTTCCAATGTTTTTGGAAGGTAAGCTTTAGTTTTCAAAAAATTTTGTTAAGCTTTTGGAAAGGATTTTGTAAAAATATGTTTGAGCTTTAGGAATTACAACCTCATTAGTGTGGAGGTTGATTTGTGGATAAATTTGATGTTGGATTGATTTCGAAAATGGATGTGTATGTATATATTAGATTCGGCTACTAAGGGGTGTTGTGGTTCGATTGGATTTTTAATAGTTTTGATATGTTTCAGAGGTGTTTTGTATGAGTTTAGTATGTTTTGAATGAGTTGAATGCTTTGGAATGATGATTTTTGGATATGTATATATATTCGATCATAGGGGTATTTTGGTCATTTAAAAATTATTTCAATTGGTTGACATAATTTTTGGAACATTTGAATGTTAGGATAAGCTCGAAAAGTGAAAAAGAAATCATTAGACATTAATTGATCACTTCACAATTTAATATGTTATAATCGCTCGAAAGCGATATTTAATAGTCGTAAATGAGATTGCCTTGATTCTTGATGTGTTCGAATGTAAATTAATATGAAAACATAAAAAGAATGATGATAAGGTCATGTATTGAATCCGGTCAAGTGAGGAAGTGTTGGGTTGAAATTGTCGTTTAAGTTCGTTCGCGTGAATTTAATCTTGAATTAAAGTGTTTATAGCATTTAAATAAATAGAATTGCGAACGAATGTTAAACACAAGTAATGGAAGTTAAAACGGATCAAAATGGGGTGTTTCAAAATATTAGATTGGTTATATATTTCATCATAATGACGCGTGAATTTATATCCGTGCGAATTACATTAGTTGTGGCGTAGTCTGAAAATAGATTACGGAAATGTATAGGTTATTCGGAGGTTAAGTAAAATATCATGTTGGTTAGAGTTAAATAGCGAGCTAGGAATTTCAAGTGAGTGTCCCAACAAAAATGTTTTGAATTATTATTATTTCTATTCATATCGAATTGATATGTTAATATACATTTATGCTGTTGTGGCTTGTAAATTGATTTTTATACGATAAATGAGTTTTTCGTATGAGAATCAAATTGCATGAATTTTTAAAGTTTGCATGAAATGTGAATTTTAAAATGAAAAGCAAACGTTTGAAATATTTTATAGCATATGGTATGTCTCCTGTTATTTCCGGTATTGGTAGAGTGCCCTTAAGCGATGTGTGATTCCACTTGAGAGACGATGTAGAATTCCGTTCCCCATAGAGTACGTTTTAAGCTAGCTTACTACTTGAGATGATGTAGGATGCCGCTCTGTCATATGGTATGATCTGAGACGATGTAGGATTCCGCTTAGCCATACATATATTTTAGAATACCATATGGATTGAAAATGACAGTGATGGACCTATTTTATGTAAAAGTTTTTCAAAAATATAAATGGTCATCACTGATATGTTTTAATAGCAAGAAAAGTGAATGATAGTGTGTGAAATATCATGTTACTCACATTTCGTTATTTGAAAAACATTTGAAAGTAAATGTTGATATTAGAAAGATTGTTTTTTTAATTTATTATCTCAGATACAGTTTATAAGGCATATGTCATTGTAAATGATTATTCATGTTTTATATCACATATGGTTCTCAAATTATTTAATTAGATTTCTACAGTATGATTTTAGTTACAAAATGAAATTACCAAAATGTTTTTAGGGAGGAAACTCTTGAAATGATTTAAATAGAAATACTTGACACTCACTGAGTCTATTTTGCTCACCTTTAGTTCATTGTTTTTAAATAAAAATCTCACAGGATTAGATACAGGTGCAGAAGTTCAGACGGCAGGGATTTCACAGTAAGAGTAGGCATATTTTCCGTCGGGCATAGCTGTGACTTTTGTTTATTCATGTATGAAGTTATATTTTTAAAGCATGAAAATTATTTCATATGTAAATTTAAATATCGCTTTTGAAATTGTATATACACCCATGTTCATGCATATAATATTTTAGAATTTGAAATTATTTTGAGCCGATGTATACTTGAGATTGTTTATGATTTGTGGAAAAAAGGTTTGAGGCTCAATAGTTGAGAAAATGAATGATTTTGAAATATATAAGTCTTTTAAATGTGATTTTATAGGGTGGTATTTTTATAAAAACAGTCGTTGTACTGTCAAAATTTTTACAAAATTCTGTTTATAAATGTAAATTTTAAATTGAAAAAGTTCCCACCCCAAATTCTGTTGGCAAACAAACTTTCAAAAAGGGATTTTCAGAATATAACTTTAAAAAAGGTTTAGTTTCATACGAATTTTTCAGCCGTAGGAGATCCCGACTAGAAGGCTACTATGGGATGTCGGGCGGGTCGCCTTGAAAATAGGAGTCAGGGCCCATCAGACTCTTCTAAAATATATAAAAAATGTCACTTTAGGTTCTCTACTAATTAGTTAATACATATGGTAGAGCAAATAGTCCTTCTATAAGAAAATATGACCTAAATAGAGTTGCTTTCCTCACAACTCTTTAATAATAATAATAATAATCATAATAATACCAATATGGTCATATTGGCTTTGTACAAATAGCCATCAAATCCTTGACAAGAGAAGGATTAAGTACATTAGTGCTTGTGTGTGTCAGAGACAAAAGACATGATAGCTTCAAAGATTCTATGTTTGAATGTATACAAAGTGCTTTCAATGATTGCATGGTATATTTTAATTGTACTCCCAACCTTTCATTCAATTTGAATTATAATAATGCAAGGGATGCATTAGTCTTAGATCTCAAAACAAGTAGCTTCAAAATGGTCCTCGAACTAGCTACCTTGCGGTGGTGTATAAAGTATATTTAAAAACCATCTAGACACTAGCACCAGAACTTAAATTGAGATCTCTAATAAGAGACAAAAAAGGAGTTACAACTCAATTTAGCATTAATAGTGCTAAATCAAATATAGTCGTACCCAAACAGATATCTTAGGATGTAATCCAGTTTCCAGAAAGTTGAACCTTTGAAAATGTCATCCCTCTAAAACCAACTCTGCCTACTATTGTAAAAGAAATAATGGAATTGGATGATGGTTCAGTTTAGTTAATATTCGAATCAATAAAGCCACAAATAAATGTTAGATGGTCCACTTCCTTGATACCCATAAATATAATATTAAAGGGTACAATAAAAGAGAAATGTGGAATCAATAAACCTACATATGTAGAAGAAAAAAAATGAGAGAAATATTAGTCCTAGTAGATCAAAAGCCCAACTCCTTCTGACATGGGCTATGCAGGTTTCAATGTAATGGTAATTTCAAAAAGAGAGAGAGAGAGAGAGAGAGATTACCATTGAAAAAGCTTTCAAAATAAATTATAATTCTCTTGAAAATAAAAAGATCAGAGAATGAATTGAATTAACCTTTTTAGAAAACCAAAAAGGTTGGCTTCACAAAAAATACAATTTATTTCTGATCAAATGGAGTATAATAGTGGATTTCTTTTCCTTTCTTAAAGAATATTTTAGAGTAAATAATTACTCAATATCGAACTTCTCTAAGATTTGTCTTTAAAAAATAGAAGACCAATATACTACTTTCAAAACATCCGACAATACTGTTTCAACTATACATCCCCAATTGTAAAAAAAAAAAAAAAAAAAAGTTGGAAATATCTAAGGGTGTAAAAACTAGTCCTTATAAAGCCTCTATAACTCTAGCTTCAAATGAAGCAATAAATCATTTAGTGGAAACAAAATAATTTTACTATTACGCCTACAGACACTGGGAAGGCAAAAATCCAGAATATAATCTACCCTTACTAATATACTAATTGTAGTCTCTTAGTTTATACTAATTGTAGGTATAAATTAGTAAAATTATTTTGCTCCACTAAATGATTTATTGCTTCATTTGAAGCTGGAGTTGCAGAGGCTTTATAAGGAACAGCTTTTACACCCTTAGATATTTCCAACTTTTTTCTAGGGGATGTATAGCTGAAACAGTACCATTAAACGTTTTGAAAGTAGTATATTGGTCTTCTATTTTTTGAAGACAACTTTCAAAGAAATCCAATATTGAGTAATTCTTTACCCTAAAATATTCTTTAAGAAAGGGAAAGAAATCCACTATTATTCTCCTTTCGATAAAAAATGAATTGTGTATTTTGTGAAGTCAACACTTTTGTTTTTTCGAAAAGGTTGATTCAAACCATTCTCTGATTTTTTTATTTTCAGGAGAATTATAATTTCTTTTGAGAGCTTTTTCAATAGTAATCTCTTATTTTTCTTTTAAAATTACCATTACATTGAAGCCTGCATAGCCCATGTCAAAAGGAATTGGGCTTTTTGATCTACAAAGCTTGACATTTTTCTCATTTTTTCTTTCTACATATCATATGTAGGCCTACTAATTCCACCTTCCTCTTTTATTGTACCCTTTAATATTAAATTTGTGAGTATCGAGAAAATGGACCTTCTAGCATTTATTTGTGGCTTTATCAGTTAGAATATTAACTGAACTAAACCATCATCCAATTCCATTATTTCTCCTACAGTAGTAGGTGGAATTGGTTTTAGAAGGATGACATTTTCAAGGGTCCAACTTTCTGGAAATTGGACTTCATCCTAAGATATCTGTTTGGGTACGACTATATTTGATTTAGTGATATGAATGCTAAATTGAGTCATAACTCCTTTTTTGTCTCTTATTAGAAATCTCAAATTAAGTTCTAGTGCTAACATATACATGGTTTTTTAATATACTTCATACACCACCACAAGGCAGCTAGTGCCAGCGACCATTTTGAAGCCACTTGTTTTAAAATCTAAAACTAATGTATCTCTTACATTATTATCATTCAAATTGAATAAAAGGTTGGGAGCACAATCAAATTATACTATGCCATCATTAAAAGTGCTTTGTGTACATCTTAATAGAGAATCTTCGAAGCTATCATGTCTCTTGTCTTGGACACACACAAGCACCAATGTATGTAATCCTTCTTTTGTCAAGGATTCGATGACTATTTGTAAAAAGCCAATATGATTATATTTGTAAATATACATATAGCATAATTTTTAAAGAGTTGTGAGGCTAGCAACTATATTTGGGTCATATTTTCTTATATCGAGCCTGTTTGCTCTACCATCTGTATTAAGTAATCGATAGAAAACCTAAAGTGACCCTTTTTATATATTTTAGAATAGTCAACCTTAGGTATGTTCCAATTTTGAATATGTCGCTCTATATTAGAGATAGCGACCAATTCTTTATTTTTAAAGAATGAAGAAGTGGAGATAGAAGAGGAAGTATCGACCTCATCATTTGAGGGAGTGCTAAGAGAAGAAAAGGAATCTCTAAACCTCGAGCCAAAACTTCTAAACATCTTTCTTTCTTCTTCTAGTTTCGCTTGAAATGGGACGATATTCGATCAACAACTTACAACGCCAACAATGCCTTTCCACTACTAAAATGACAAAACTGCACGACGGTCTTTATCCCACCAATTTGACCCAGACATTCATCCCAAAAGTTGAAAGGACTATGTATAGAGAATTACAATTCTTAGACAAATTTCCCTCTTTCTACTTCAATTTCTAACCTTAGTTGAAGATTTCTAATATCTTCCTCTATCTCTAAGATTGCCTCTATTAGTTCAACAATCCAATTTATAGTTACTACTGAGCAACTTTTAGATGATTTAAAAGATAGGTTTTTCATCTAAGATCTTCTCTTTATTGAGATAAACTCATATAAAAGGGGTTTGAGAAGACATTCTTATAAAAAAGGAATGTAAAAATTCTAAAAATTATTAACATAAATTTGTTTGAACACATAATATTCTTAACTAGTTGTTTAATTTATAATTAATTTAATTTTTATTTGCAATAGTTATACACATTATTTAGTGTCCGATCCTAATATACATCCTGATCCATTCCAATCATACACCCACCACATGATTAGAGTACAATATATTCAATCTTACTATACACCAAACCTGGGATATGACTATATACAATCCAATCTAATATTATTACAATTTTATCAAGTCCAATACAATATTATTCAATCCAATACATCATACCAAATGAGGGGTAAGTGTTCAAGCAAAGCTCAGAAGAAATTTTATTAAGAAGAGAAAGAATACAAAAGAGATCAACAAAATCTAAAAGCAGAAACCTCCTAAGAATTAGTAAGCAATTAATCGCTTTAAAATACAACTTGGTAGTCCATTCCATCAAATAAATCGGCGTCATTTTGTCATTCGTCACAAACAACATCCCTACCAGGCTACCACACGGGTGATGCCGAACTACATTTCCCTAATCATAAATAAACAGGCAAGCACTTTGTCTTAATTTGATTCCTAGAACAAAATGTTGAACGTCTATAAACTGCCTGTCACCAAAATTAGTGCAAATGACAGCCCGGTGATCCCATTCCACCCTTCGCTATGAAACAGTAAGATGGCTGAGCTGAAAGCTAAGATCATGGCTATGGCAGATATGAAGAGAGTTAAGAGTCCAAACATCAACTTAAGTGGTAACTACATGCGAAAATCTTTTTCTTCGTAGCGTGATGTAAGAATGGACAGAAACATTAGTATGGAGATAGAAGAGGAGAACAAGGCTATTGCATCTGACACAGCAAAAACCTTAAAAAAGTTCTTGTGAAGAAGAAAAGTTTTTGCTGTTTCTTGGTGGTTACCACCTGGGACAATGAAGACTGCTACAAAAACCACAGTAGAAATGAGTGTGGTAACAAGCATACAGGATGTAGCTGTGCTCTTCATCCACTTTTGTCCTCTTTCTCTTAAATTTTTGTGTGTCTCGGTGAATTATTATTTAGGTGTGGCGCGGATATTATTTTTCTGGTCTCTATATGAGGGTGGGAAGATCCTTTCAACTTCCTACAATCAAAACGTGAAAATGACTCGAATGCAAATGAGTTGATTTAATTTTTAACTCCTGCATGCAAAATTTCACTAAAAGGGTTTTACATAGAATTTTATGTAGTATAAAGAAGATTATGAAAGCCTAAAATTTAATTAAAAGTTATGCTATTATCACAAAATATCAAAATTTAGTCATTCTTTTCCAATAAGAGATCACTTAAATGATTTTAATGTCTGAACAATTTTATTTTTATTTTTCAATTTGATTTCACTGTTATCATCATCTGTAAAGGAATTCTAATCGAAATTCATTGAGGTTGTTACAAATCTTAATGCTAGGGGATCTGTCACCGGAAAACCATTGTCAATCATAGATGATTCAAATTTGACTCTGTATCATTGATGTCTTATAAAATGAAAATAATTTAATTAAACTCTTACTAGTAAAAAACTTAAAGGCTTTTATTTGAAGCAAATTTGTGCCCGTCTGCAATGCCCGCCTAAATATATGTGAGAATACAGTAAGAGAACTCTATTTCCAGATTTAGTTTTTCTTTTTCGCCCAAAAAAAGAAAAAACGCTAAAACTAGTAATATGATTGTTTCTGTAAGAAGGGGAAATAAAGGCATGGGAGAAATGAGAAATGTTACCTCAAACATCAGTATTTCTCGTTGCAGTTCCAGAGCTGCACCCCGAACAATTTCGGCAGGAGGCCGATTTGGATATTTTGCCGCTAGATGCAACATGTTACCGTCATTATCTACATAAGTAGTTAGTAAGTCCTTATGGAAGCCCATCCTATTTATGAGATCCAATATATCGACATGCCGATGCTGAACGGCTGAATGAAATATGCTATGCATATTATCATCAAATTCGTAAATTAAATCAGGATAAAAACGAATGGCGACCGCTATGAATTCAGAGTTTCCTATTTTAGCTGCGTCAAACAACATCTTTATATGGCGCCTGATTAGATCTTTGACTTGATTAGAAGTGTGAGAATCTATTAAGCTTTTCCACAGACGCTTTACTAGTGTCAGAGCGTCATTTTCTGTCTTTAAGCTTGGCTTTCGCGCCAACAAACACAATGCCATCTCACCGGTCCCATTCTCATTTCTGTCTTGAGCCTCTGCCTGTCTTCCCCAAATCGCTTGAATCCTACTAGAATCTTCCCAATCGTTTAACAAATTTAATGTGATATTTGAGAAATTCACCCCAAATATTAAGCTATAACTGTAAAAAGATGGTACATATATATATATGTACAAATATGAAACAACTTCCAAGGATATTAATATTATTATTACAAATTATATTCGGAAAAGAAAATTATAGATTTTTCTTTCACTAATAGATTTAGAATTAATGTAAAGTACATATGAAATAGTTTTGATTCATACATTTAAGATATCTCTGAAACAATTTCCTGCAATGAAAAATTTATGAGTTCTTCTTCCTCTTCTTTTTTTTTTTTTTTTTTTTTTTTTTTTTTTTTATAAAAAAACCCATCATCTTCATGCTAGATCAAAAAAACAAAGTTGTATGTATGCGTACCATACAGATCCGTGTTGATACTTTCGATAAATAGGTCTTTTAATTCATTTTGGCTCAGACTCTGTACCGTAAGAGGGTACAAAAGTTGGCCAAATCCTTTTGTCCAAACAGAACAGCCAGGTAAAGAGAAGTACTGTTTTTTTCAGTGTTGCGGACATTTTACAGACCTGGCTTCTTTTCAAGCATAAGCTTAGCAATTTCTACATCTCCAGTTGCAGCTGCGAAACAAAACGCGTTGTTACGTCTTTCATCACCTTGTAGTAGCAGTTTTGAGATCAAATCATTATTTTGTTTTGCTGAATCTAATAACTTCTCTACGAAGGTTCGTTTTCTTGCTCCTGCTGCAACATGAAGAAAAGTCGAACCTCCTCTTGCAATAGCCTTCCTAAGAATAGTCTGTGAATGTTCTTCTATAATTTTTTTAGCAGCTTCCCAGTTTCCTTCTAATGCAGCATTATGAAGCGGCACACAAATCTTGAAGTATTCATTACCTGTATAAATTCAAAGGATTTGTCTTAAAATTGAAAAAAAAAATAATGATGATGCAATATTACATTTTTTTTGGCACATACTTTTAATTGGTAAGTTCACCCATTTTCTCGTTATTTTTATACTGAAAAATCTTTCCTAAGATCCATATGGATAGATTGAGATAGTATATATACAGTGTTTATATCAGGAAATAAAGGGAGCACTTACTATTTAACCGATTATCGGGAGGCATCAAATCCCGATTTTAAATATGTATATGTTTCCTATTTCTCTACTTCTTTTATTTTCCTTTTTTAAATATATACATGTGACATATGCTTAGTGGTTTATGCATGATAAAGCTAAAGTAGCCTTAGAATTATTAAACTAACAATTGACTAACGAGTCACCTAATTGAGTATTTTTTTTTATTATTTAGGAACTAAATGAGACATGAATGACAATTTTAATATATAAATGACGTTTCTAAAATAGTTAATGGCCAAAATGAAGATTCTCAATGGTAAATTCACCTATTTTCCCGTTATTTTTATAATTTAACGCTCTTTTCCAAGATCCAGGTGGGTATGGCTGAGATAGCTAATATATAGTTCTTGTAATAGGAAAGAGACAGCACTTACCATTAAGTACTTCAAGGTCTGGTGGAAGTACTCGTTCGGGTGCCAGTTCTGCTGGACGTATTTCGTGCTCTGCCGCAAGTGGGGGTTTGGGTTCTGCTGGACTTACCGGTTTGGGTTCTGACATTTTTTTTCTGGCATACAAGAAGTACTTCTTTCCTCAGTTAAAATGCAACCGTTAATGGTGCATGAAAACGCTTTTTTTTTTTTTTTTTTGATCCAATTACATTGAATTCTTAATGAAACGATATGAGGGACCTAATTGAGTACTAATTGATACAATTGCAAAGAGATAAGATCCCACTCTGAACCCAATCATATATTTCCAAGTAGGTTTTGAACAAGTACCTGAAAATCAATGGTATTCGAGAATGGTTGACTGCAAATTACAGTGTTGGTCACCAGAAAGAACTCCCAATACTAATAGTCAGTTTAATGTAGTTCTGCACTGTCCAAAATACATTCCCAACATACTGTATATATAGAAGTATGGTTCTTTTTAACAAGGATTTTTTTTAAAAAAATCTGTCCTAGAATAGTTGTACAGCTTTAAATTTACATAAAAACAAAATTATACATGATGCAAAATTTTATGGAAAAAAATTTGTCTCCTTTTATCTGGAAAAAGAATATCTTATTTTATGTCCAGAAAAAAAAAAATCCTATTTTAGAGTGACGATATTACACACTTCATTATAATTATTTTCAAAATTCCAACATTATTCTCTAGTAAGATCGGATAGAAAAGTCAGATAAGAGTGTTGGATGTCTACCTTTACCTTATTTGTATTATATTAAGGGATAGAGACAAAAGTAACATATTTAAGTAGTGACTTAACATTTATGTTCCTTTTAAGAAAATGTGACAATGGAGTCCCAAATGATATGTAAAAGTATCAAAATACCCTTCTAGTAAAAATGTGGTTTTGAAAAAAACCTGTTCCCCCTAAAATCAAACCTTGAAAAAACCTTTTGCCTCCCAAAATCAACAGCAGCCTCTGCCTCCCCCAAAATCAACACCCGCCGTCGTCTGTCCGTACCGTGCACAGAGCCACGCAGCGCCGTCGTCGTCGTCTACCCTTTGCCATCGAGTTGTCTGTGTCAGTCTTGCATGCGCGGCACCGGACACTCATCTCCTCGCTGTGAAAGTTGAAGCCGTTGCCTCCCCCGCCGTTGGTAGCTTTCGTCGTTCCCTTCCTCGGGCAGAGCCCTATGCCCCTGACTTCGTTTGGTCACTCGCACATGAGACTTTGTTTGGTCGCTACGAAACGCAAAGCCCCTACCTCCCCCTCTATTGGCCGCGACTGTCTACCTTCCTCACACAGAAATTGGTACATCACACAACTTCTATTTCAGATTTTTGAAGCATAGTTTGGCTTGAGTTCTACATTGCTGTCCAAATTTGGCTTTGCTTCATGTTTCGAACTTTGCTTGTAATATGGAAGTTTGGTTCTTTACTCTGTTGTGATCAATGATTTGTAAAAATGAGTTATGAAAGTGACTAAAGGTGTAAGTTTTGCCTTTGTTGAATGAAACTGATTTATGTGTTTGAAGTAGTGATGGAAATTGACAAATGCGGTATTCTTTTTGTGTGACATGTACTACTTGTCAATTTTTATAACAAAATCGAAATAATAATCTATGTTCTTTTGTATTATGAACTTGGAAATCAGAACATACTTTGAAACCAAGTAGAACATGCTTTGAAATAAGAACATGACTAGTGTTTCTAACACAAGTGGTGTCATTGGTTTATGAAGAAAATCGGTATCCAAAACACTAGTCACACCAAGGTGCGAGTGTTAATAATACTAGTTATGTCGGTGTGATTAATGGTGCTGTGGATATATGCAAAAAGCCAGTAGCCAAAACACTAGTCACACCAAGGTGACTAGCGTTAATAATGCTATTCAGCTCGGTGTGAATAATGATGTCATGAGTTGATGGAAAAAAACTAGTAGACAAAACATTAGTCACACCAACGTAACGGGTGTTAGTAACACTAGTTACCCGGGTGTGACTAGTGTTTTTGCTACTGATTTTTTTATCATCAACTCATGGCACCACTTGTCACACCGAGGTTACTAGCATTATTAACACTCGTCACCTTGATGTGACTAGTGTTTTGCCTACTGGTTTTTTGCATAAACCCTCGGTAGTACTAGTCACACCGGTATAACTAGTATTATTAACACTCTTCACCTTGGTGTGACTAGTGCTTTGGATACTGGTTTTTATCATAAACCCATGACACTACTAGTCACACCGATGTAACTAGTATTATTAACACTCTTTTGTTTCCTCTTCTCTTCTATCTCTCTTTCCATTCTCTATAATGAAAAGATAAACACTAAAGAACTTTTGGCTAATATAGTTTACTTTCTATGTTATCAATTAATGTAAAGAGCTTGCAATTAATTACAATATATTTTTATTTGTTTGCAGATGGAAAATATTAACTTTGATCAATTTTTAAAAATACTTAGATCAGAATGGGTATCAGGGAGGTCGATTAACATGCACTCCAAGTTCGACGTGATAGGCTTGATTGAAAATATATTGCGTCAGGAAGGGGAGTACAAACTAGCTGAAGAAACAGTTTTCAGGTATTTATTAAAAATACCTGCTAAACACATGTTTGCTGCCCGGTTGATTCATCAATTACTTCAAAGAGAAATTAATTTGGAAGAAGCAAGTCCGCATGAGATGTGGTTTTCCATTGGGGGCAAAAAGAGTAGGTTTTGTCGTGTTGAGTTTTGTCTAATGACCGGATTACCTTTTGGTCCATTACCTAGTATTCTTCAATGGCCATATGTTATGGTACCTGGGGGGATACACGATCGATATTTTGATGGAAAAATACCATTGCCGCTTTCCGAGATACACAACCATCTTGCCACCAAGGAATTTCACCAATAAGGAGATTGTTTGAAGATGGCCCTTGTGTTGCTAGCAAACATCGTATTATTTGGGCAACTTTCGAAGGGCAAAACGACATTATGGTTGTTAATGTTGGTAGAGAATATAGATGAGTGGAATGCATTTCCATGGGGACATTATGTTTTCAAGTTAACGCTGTACTATTTGAGAACAGTGGTTGGAAAACGTAATTATTATGGGTTTCTTTATGCTTTACAGGTTGGTTTTTATTTGTGTTGTTTCATGTGTTGATGTATATTTTATATGTTTATATTTTTTATTATAATATTGAACTTGTAGTCATTTTTGTATTTACAGATATGGGCGATGGAGAACATCCCATCAATGAGAGAAATGTTAGCAGCTCAGGTACCGAATGTTAGATACCCAAAAATGTTGAGATGGAGTTTTAATCGACACTCAAAAACGTTTCAGCAGAGCCTTAAACAAATAGAGGAGCGTGGAGATGTAAGTTTGAAAAACGGTTATTATATTTTAGCAGTTTTGATTGTTTCTAACATTTGAATATATTGGTTATAGTTTTATCCAGCTCGTGAGTTCTTTAGACCAAAGAGGGAGGAGACCCGCCAAGATTACTGGAAGGGTATTAAGACCAATTTGGATGAAGGTGTGGAATTTGTTCCACTCACAGTAGTGGATACTGATGAAGGTGATAATGATGCCGGTGTGAGTAGTCCAATACATCGTCGTGAGAGACAGAATAAATGGTCGCGCACTTCAGATCCATCTCCCCCCACCCCCCCAGCAGCAGAGGACTCAATACCATCGAATACCTCTGCAAAAGTTAGTACACTTCATAAAACCATTATTATGTAAAAGCTCATGTTTTTTTTTATCCTTTGAATATCATTGTTCCTCTATGTAGGGATTGGAGAAATTAATGGAGTTAGTGAAGAATGCAATAGAGGAAATCCCGCGACGTATGGAGGACTATATCGATAAAAAGTTGGAGGCATTAGAGGGTCGATTAAATGATCGTATTGATAAAGCATTTGAAAATCGTCAGCAATATTCAGCTGATCAGGTATGTGCACAATATTGCCAGTTACTATGCTTTTGTAATGCTCGCATGTTCATCGAATGTAACCAACTTTCGTTGAATTAGGGGTATCATAATTATACATTCTCTACACATGGGATGCAAGATGATGTCCAACCTGCCCAGTTCACTTCCTTTGTCGCACAATCAGTTCCTACAAATGCAGCAGTGACTCCCCCACCTACTGTTGTGACACGTGGACCAAGTCGATTTAGAGAATCACATGACGCATGTGGTTCTACTGAGGAGGCACAATCAGAAGGGCTACTAGAGGTTCGAAATAAAGAAGCGTTGTTTGTTTATCATAAAAAGGGAAAAGGAAGGACAAGGAAGGATAGTGAGGGGTTATTGGCAACTCGGTTGGAGGAATTGTATGGTGAAGGGTTTAATCTTGATAGTGATGTTAATATGATGGCTAAGGATGTCCAAGTGGGTAATGATAATGATGTCATATTTGTGGATGCTCCCCGTCCGGAGACACAGGTTGATCGAATCGTTAGAGTAAAGATTGTATCAAAATATTGTGCTTCTCTGTACATCAATCATTGGGCAACAGAGTCTGCAATACTGTTGCAGAAGAAAAAGGAATATAGAGCATACAAAAAAGCAAAAAATAGTGCAACCCTGTGAGTATATTTATGATTTCTGTTCAATACAAGTCAATTTGAAGGCTTGTTTATTAATGATTTCTATTCATTTTAGACTAAATATTGGCACCGAGTTGTTTGCGGATTGGACATTCTTTATCGAGTTGGAGAAGACTTCAGTTTGGATGTCAAATGAAGTGAGTAACTCGTTTAATATGTCAGCATTGGCTTTATATTTGAAATATGTTACCAACTTTTATGTGTAAGTTTTCTTTTGTTAATTTGTGTGGAATTGTTTTCGTTTGAATACAGCACATTGATGGGATTCTAGCACTTATTGGCAAGCAGAGAAACGAGTACCCCAGTCTATTTCATGATAATATTGCAGTGTCGTGTGTTGATTTCTTTGTAAGTTTAGGGTCTTATTACATTTAATTAGAATTTATTATAACATTGTTGTACAATCTAATTTTTTGTCACATGTTATGGTATAATTTGCAATCAAAATTGTCAGAGGCTTGGAAGGAAATTCATCCAAATGTGCAAGAACCATTTACTGGTCAATTTGATCCATTATCGTTCAATGCCCCTGATGATTGGATATTATATGGTACAGGAGAAAAGTCGGCATGGGGGAAGAGATGGACACTTGTAAACATAGTAAGTATACCTTAATGACCAAACACAATGTTGTGTCACCATGGTTTCTTGTAATTTTTTGTTGTTTGTTATGTAGTTGTTAATTCCGTGTGCGGTTAGATCTTCTAATGGTCATTGGATCTTATGTAAGGTAGATTTATCATAGTGGAGTATTGTTATATATGATTCATTGTCACATAAGATCCTAGTCGAGTCGACATATAGAGAGAACCAAGTTATGCCTTTGCGGTACTTGTTGCCTTCTGTGTTGGCAAAGTCAGGTTATTTTGAGGAGAAACAGATGGATAGGAGAGGGGATTGCTTTAATGTACAAACCTTGAACCACAAAAGTATATCAACTCAGAAGGATAACAGTAGTTGTGGTGGATTTGTATGTAAGTATGTCGACTGTATCATTGGGAAAGGTTTGTCATGGAATTGGGGGCTACCGGAAGTTCACAAGATGAGAAGGGAATACGCCTTTGTCATATTTTGTAATGCTGTTGAGGGAAATGACTTATAATTGGGGTTTACATTGCCACATTCATATATCAACATGTATATATATATATATAAAGTTATTTACAGATCCTACGTTACCTTTGTGTTTTTTGCTTAAATATTTTGTGTGATATTTGAAGTTTTATGTTAAAGTTGTGCTATCCCTTTTACAATCTTGGAAAAAAACCAGTAGCGAAAACACTAGTCACACCAAGGTAAGAAGTGTGAGTAATACCAGTTCTATTTGGATATGACTAGTGATGTCATGGGTTGATAAAAAAACCAGTAGCGAAAACACTAGTCACACTAAGGTGACGAGTGTGAGTAATACTAGTTCTGTTTGGGTGTGACTAGTGGTGTCATGGGTTGATAAAAAAACCAGTAGCGAAAACATTAGTTACACCAAGATGACGAGTGTGAGTAATATCAATTCTGTCTGGGTGTGACTAGTGCTGCCATGGCATGAACATGCAACCAGTAGCGAAAACACTAGTCACACCAACATAACTAGTATTACTCACACTCGTCACCTTGGTGTGACTAGTGTTTTCGCTACTGGTTTTTTTATCAACCCATGACACCACTAGTCATACCCAGACAGAACTGGTATTACTCACACTCGTCACCTTGGTGTGACTAGTGTTTTCGCTACTGGTTTTTTTATCAACCCATGGCACCACTAGTCACACCCAGACAGAACTGGTATTACTCACACTCGTCACCTTGGTGTGACTAATGTTTTCGCTACTGGTTTTTTTATCAACCCATGGCATCACTAGTCACACCCAGATGGAACTGGTATTACTCACACTCGTCACCTTGGTGTGACTAGTGTTTTCGCTACTGGTTTTTTTCAACCCATGGCACCACTAGTCACACCCAGACAGAACTGGTATTACTCACACTCGTCACCTTGGTGTGACTAGTGTTTTCGCTACTGGTTTTTTTTTATCAACCCATGGCACCACTTGTAAACCCCTAGCCTCAATTCATAACCTCTTAGTGTTAAAAGATGGATTAGAAAGGTAAAATAAATCTCTACATTAGATTAATTGAATTTCATGGCATTAGAGATTTATCAACTTAAGATCAACGACGAAATTCGTCAATTATAAAAATTAAGTAACATTACAATAGAATCAAGTTAGTGTTAAGCTAAATCGATTCATTGATTTCGTGAAAGCCATTCTAGAGTTTCACAACAACCAAATTAGCAAAAAAAAAAAGATCAATGAAGAGTAAAATAATTCATCCATAGATAAGAGACAAGTTAAAGAAAATAAAATTTTGAGGGCACGATTAAGAAATTTTCTTTCATTAGTTGTTCGTAAGTAATGGACAACTATTAAGCGATTTAAATAAGAGATTGATGATAATCAAAATAAATCAAGGGATAAGCTTGATATTCTATAGAACATTAATAAGATATATAAACAAGACACTTAGAGGCCAAGTGGACAAGTGAAGAATGCAAAGCTATCATAAAAATCAAAAACTAAAGTAAATCCCGTATAGAGTAGAGGAGGAGGGAAAATGATGGTCAAACAAGTTAAACATGAGACTTAAATGCCATTTTCATGAAGGCTAATCATATATATTGAACATTTAGCAAGATTTCAACAAGAAAATATGAAAATAGGTGAGAAATAAAGAAGAAAACAGCAGCTGCCAGCTAATAAACAAAACTGGGCAGCAGTGAAAAGAAAAGAGAAATGGAGAGGAAGTTGTGTGAAATTTAAAAGAGGTGGGGCAAGAATGCAAATTAGAGAAGTGCAACTAGTATATAAGCAACACTTGGCTGAAAATTTTCAGCAAACCAAAGGCAATTTCGTGCATCCCCTCAGCTGAAACAGTGAAGCACCAGAAGAAGACAGCAAACAAGCACACTGCAGGGCAGAAATGGCAGCAAGGAAAAGTGGATGAAGACAGCCCCTTTCCAGCCCATCCAAGCCTCAAATCTTCTCTTTAGACCCTCTCCCAAGTCCCTCTCAACTCTCTAAGTCAAGAACCAAGTAAGAAATTGGCTTACTCTCCCTTTTCTTTGCTGAAATTTCCAGCAGTGTTGCTGAAATTATTTGTGCAGAATTTGGTTGTATGTTATTGGAGGTTTTGCACTAGAAATGGTGTCAAAACCTAAGTGATTGTTATATAACCTTAGAAGATGTGTTTGTGGGTGTAAATGATGACGTAGGGTTTGATTTATGGGCTGTTATAGGCTTGAGAATCATAGAAACGAAAATTGTTTTTCATACTCACAAACTAGTTGATAAAAGTTTTGAGTGAATTGTTAGTGTTCAAATGAACAAGTGATGTTTATGTGTGTGTTATGACCATATTAGACAGTAAATAAGCTCTGAAATTTAGAGGTTTTGAACCCAAGTTTGAGCATAAAAATGATTAGAAAAGCATAGGAAAGCATGTAGGAATAAGAGAAGCTCAAGAGAGCTAGTTTTGATAATATTAGTGATTCCCGAACTGAATTTTTAGCTAGGGGAGACCTGACCATATTTGGCTTATTTGGGGGTGTTCTACACCTCAAATGATGCCTAGGAACCATAGAAAATCATAGGTTTTGGAACGGATCGAATCCGATAAAAATTGTGCAAGTTATGCACAAAATAGTGTCGTTAAGGCTTTGAGAAGTGAAACGATTATCCTAATGCAATTTTTATTGCATGGTTTGAGTGTGGTTCATCATTATTAGTTAAATGAAGCTTAGTTATGGAATAAAATCTAACGTCGCTAATCCCTAACCAAGAATTTACAAAACGGGCACTTAATTGCGCCCGAAAGTGTCCAAAACAGATGTTTTCCTTAGATTTGACATAGCAAACGATGGAGTTTCTCGACGAAACTTTATGAGCGACTTAGTTATGTGATAAGGAGATGCTAGAAAAAGGAACGGAGGTGAAACCATGGCTGGTTTCAATTTTGTTTTTCGTGGTCAACCGTATAATTAAAAAGTTGACTTTTTGTTTTAAGCTTTTGGAAATCAAACGAAACATATGGGGATGATCCTAGGGGTCTAGTAGTAAAACTTTTACAAAGAAATCGAAGTTAGAGAGTTCGGTTGAGTTAGAAACAAGTTAGGAGATTATATAGAGAAAAATGGGTCTTAGTTGAGATTATTAACCTTGAAGTTGAGATTCTCAACTTTTCAAATTATCACTAGTAATGATGAGATCATGTTGTGTAGGTGACGAGCACGTGAGCGGCGTCCAGGAGCCTCGTCGAGACGCTTGATGCAGCCTCGAGGTAAGTGGTTCGCCACTTAAGATCGTTTCCAATTTCTTGAAAATATTTGATGTTTAGTAATGAATATGGTAGTTAAGTTGTATTTAAAAAGAATGAAATGAGAAAAGTGTTTAGAGATTTTAAAAATAAAGAGTTTTATGCTTTAGCGCTTGAAAAGTAAAGTTTAAAACTCATGTATATTCCTTAAGATATAATGAGATTTAGCGCTACGTGACGACGCAGTAAATTCCGTCCGCAGTCGCTCAGATTAGAGAAAAGTTAGCACTACGCGACGATGCAGAAAATTCCGTCCGTAGTTGCCCAGTTTCATAGAAAGTATAAGCGCTACGTAGCGATGCAGACAATTCCGCACGTAGTTGGCTATTTTTATAGTTTGGCACTACTTGGCGATGCAGTAAATTCCGCTCGTAGTTGCCCAGAGTTTTAGCACTACAATTGCGATGCAGAAAATCCCGCATTGTAGTTGTTTAGTGATAAGTTTTAGCGCCCTACGTGCGATGCAGTAAATTCCGTAACGTAGTGGTTGAGATGACTTAGTAAGCTCCACGTTGGCGTTAGTTTTAATCGCCCGTGATGGTTAGAGTGTTTAAAGGATATACATGGGGGTTTTGGAAAGAAATCATAAAACAAATGATAAATTGTCATGTTAGTGTATGTGATATTATATCTTCGTTGCACTAACTTGTTTGTTTATTTTGTAGCTATTTATATTTCATTGTGTGCCACCGCGGACGACAGGACGTTATCATTTTATTGTGTATATATAGGTGGGCGATTTATGACATATGATGTAAAACTTTATGTATGAGATGGATATGTAATTGAGCAACATATATTTAGATTTTGAAATTGTATATTTGTAAATATTCATGCATTTCATATATATAATGTATCTAGATATATTCTACTTGAGTTTGTAAGTTTGTACTTATAAATTGAGTGTTGATGTGGCATGTTTGTGGAAATATGATGATGATTATTGTATGTTTGGGAATAAAGAAGTTGGGAGGAATTGAGATTTTAGTCGAAGTATAAATTTCTTGACAGGTAAATTTTGGTTTATCAAAAATGCAGCCGTTATGCTGCCGAAAATTTTATAAAAGTATTTGAACAAAAGTTGCGAAAAATTTTATCACTCCCAACTAGTTTAAAAGAAAACTGAATTTCTGAGTTTAAACGAGTAAACCGGTTGAAGAAAGTTAGGGTTCGCTTCTCGGATTTTCTTCGATCCGACAAGTCGGTTTCGATAAGTCCGTTGAAGTGCCCGGCAGGATCCTCCAGACAAGAGCATAGTTAAGGTCTGAGAAGGGTCCTGTCACCACTAGTCACACCCAGATAGAACTGGTATTACTCACACTTCTCACCTAGGTGTAACTATTGTTTTCGCTATTGATTTTTTCCAAGATTATAAAAGGGATAGCACAACTTTAACATAACACCAAACACAAACACAAACTAGTTTATTATAGTAAATGAAGATAGTTTTCCATTTGTTATAAATCAAAACAACGATATTTCAACAATCAAAATACAAGGTTATGGTTGAGATTGTTCTGGTATAGTGGGTCGGGGAGCATTGTTATAAGTCTTGTTATTGTGTCCTACTTGGTGGCAGGTCCGACACTTTCGTGGTCTTCTTACTTGGGTAACGGAGTCTTCACTATTGTTCATAGAGGGTCGTTGAGATGGATGTGGATTACGACAATTTTGTCGATAGTGGCTTTTTTGCCCACAATGGGAGCATTTCAAAACCCTTCCACTATTCTCACCAGCAGATGGAATCCTTTTTTTTTCTATGCCTGCCAGCTTGCGGATGCCATGGTGGTGGTAAAACAATCATGTTTCGGATGTCTTCTGGAACCGTCCATTCATCTGGGTCAGGAACCGGGAAGATAGCACCAGTATATGCAGCCAATAGATTGGGTGTTTTGTAACAATCGGATATGTAGGGGTTGAATGACCTATTACAATACTTGTACAACCAAAAACAATATTAAACTTTTATTCTACAATTAGAGCAAAACATCGCAAATATTATGATCTTACCTTAGCACCGCAAGTGCATGTGAACATGGTAAAAGATCCATCTAGAATGCCACACAAGTACACGTCCTTTCAGTTAGATTGACAATGGTCTTCCTACTCCCAGCCTTTACAGCATACTTGCTATCATCGATTAGTGTAACCATATAAGTTTGTGAGTCTCTAGTATACTCTGCAATTTTCTTCTCTGCCCATTGTGTTATCTCTGCTGACATTTTTTCTGCATTCTTCCGGCGGTCATAAAACCATCTTTGCATCATACCCCTTATATACTCAACCAAAGTCGTTAATGGATATTGGCGAGCTTTAACCAAGCATGAGTTCATGCATTCAGCAATGTTGGAAGTTAAAATCCAGTAGCGCCTTATTGGAGTCATTGCCAATGCTCATCTATGTGGTCCAAGTTCGATTAATTCTCTATGCATCATTGGATGTATTTTGCTAATGTCTTCCATCATGCCCCAAAACTTGAATTGATAATAACACCTTGATGCGCGATGGAATAATCCGGTGACAGTCTTATTTTTGTAGGAATTTTTCACATTTTGTGTCATGTGATACATGTAAAGGCCATAATGTGCATCAGGGTACACTTTTTCCATAGCTACTTTAATTCCAAGATACCGGTCGGATATGAACATGCAATTCCCCGGACACCCAATTACATTTCTCAACTTTGTTAAAAACCATGACCATGATTTCTCATCTTCAACATCCCCAAACCCAAATGCTAAGGGATACACTTGCTCGTTTGCATCTTTACATGCCGCAATGAACATAATCCCACCAAATTTCCCTTTCAAATGTGTTCCATCAATGGCAATAATTGGTCTAATCACTTGACGAAACCTAGATATACTAACACTATAAGCAATAAACATGTATAGAAACTGGTTGCTGTCATTTGTCTCAATGTTTGTGACTGTACCTGGGTTAGCTAACTCCAACTGATAACAATACGCAGACAACTGTTCAAATGACAACTCTGCAGACCCAAAAACGTTGTCTTCAGCATGATCTTTGACTCTCCGACATTGATTATATGATAAAGTAACTCCATAATTAACTTGAATTTCTACCTGGATTTCTTTGGGTTTCATGCTTTGACCACTGACTTGCAATTTCGGAGTGATAAGGTCTCCGATTAATTTTGCACTCACTTTCCTACACCATTGATGTACACTATCAAGTGAACAACAATGTTGTTTTCGGAATTTTTACACCTCCCATTGGACTCCAATCTTGGTTTTGATGGCTACAAGCTGAAATTTATAGTTCTCATCCTTGCACCTAACATCATAACGGATGTTGTTTGATTTCTTGACCTTTTTACGAAAACCTTCCTTCAATGCATACATCTCTACAGCTTTATCCATATCACGCTTTGAAGGAAATATTTTCCCTCTGAAGAAATGATGGTCTTCTCTTTCTGACACTTCAGTGGCGATTGTACGAAATGCGGAAAGATCTATTCCAAGGATGCGTCATTCACTAGTTACTATTTATTGCGTGTTATTATCATCATTGGCTTGATGGGAACACCCACTGCCATCATCCCTAACATCGCGAACATTATCATTATCTATATCACAATCCTTATCACGAACATCATAATTAAATCCACCACCACTGTCAGCATCACCACTTAAATCTTCTGTCATAACTGCATGTCAACTTCCTCCATCTCCTCTGAAAATATTAGTGGCTATAGGAATACTTTTAGCTGGACGATAGTAGTCCGAAAACTCGTCTGAATCAATGTCATCCAATCAATATTCTGTAGAACGATTATACTCATTGTCATTTAAGTTATACTCACCGTGTGAGTCAAAATTATCTTTTTTTTCTTCTTCATCATCATCATCATTGTCATCATCATCATAATCATCATCGTCATCATCTTCATCTTCTTCTTCATCTATGTCTTCACATTCATCTTCAATGTTACGATCCTCATGGATTGGATCTTCGTTGCTTGACGAAATAGACTTGAATTGAGAAACTAATTCAACATAGCTTTGGTGTTGTGACTGGTTTATTAATTGGATTTGTGATTGGCTTGATAATTAGATTTGCGGTTGGATTGGTAGCTGTATGAAGATTGGTGGTTGAATTTGTTGTTGGATTGGTAATTGAACATTTCCTTTATCTCTCAAACAGTCATTTAGATTGTTTGGAACAACAGTTACGTAAACTTCAGGATTTTTCTCATGTAGCCAGAAAGACACAACTTTATCAATTGTTAATTTTGGAATGGCAAGCCTACCGAAAGTCTCCACCAATATGTGTAAGCCAAATGTACTCTTTGTTATATCAACTCGAACAATATTCTCAATGGTCTTCTTTAAGTCATCAAGCGTCACATTCGTCGAAACAAATGCTGTTTCTAATTCACCACCCTCATACTTATAACCAATCCATTGTCCACCATGGGTGACTATAATTCTAGTTTCGTCCATATCACTGTACACAAATAAATGATCGAATTTATTAATGGAGGACTAAATCAAGACTAGCAATATATCATTACTCATACTTTGATACAATTAAGTAATTAAACTACAAAATAAATGCTCATAATATGACACTAATAGTGACGCCAAGGTGATATGCATTAATAACATTAGTTACCTCGGTGTGACTAGTGTTTTGGCTACTGTTTTTTTTTTTTTCCATAAACCTATGATACCACTAGTCACACTAAGGTAACAAGCGTTATTCACACTCGTCACCTTGGTATGACTAGTGTTCTAACTACTAGTTTTTTCCATCAAGTCATGACATCATTACTCACACCAAGGTAACTAGCATTATTAACACTTGTCAGCTTGGTGTGACTAGTGTTTTGCCTACTGATTTTTTTTTTTCCATAAACCCATGTCACCACTAATCACACTAAGTTAACTTGTGTTAATAATGCAAGTCATCTTGACATGACTACTATTTTCGTCTTTGGTTTTTTAACTAAGTCTTGCCATCACTAATCAAACCAAGATAACTTGCATTAATAACGTCGTACATGTGTGCCGTTTCCATCAACATACATAGAAATACTAAGTTCGTAAACCCTAAAACTAATTTCTACAGCTCAATATCAGTATAGCTAACTATAATAACTAATAAGAACTGAAAAATAAGTGTTCAAAAGTTAAGATACATTACCTGTAGTGCAGAAGAAGATTATGGATGGTGGATGGAAAGAATGATCGCTAGTGGATGGTGGATGGAATTTGTCGCGCAGAAGAGAATGACGATAGATGGCGGATGGTGGTAGTGAAGTAGAAAATGAAGCTAGATGGTGGCTGTGAAGAAGAAAATGAAGCTGGATGCTGGATGGTGGCTGTGAAGACGAGAATGAAACTGGATGTAGCTGGATGGTGGCTATAAAGAAGAAAATGAAGTTGGATGGTACAGACGAGAATGAAGCTGGAATTCGTAGTACAGACGAGAATGAAGATCGATGGTGGATGGTGGTTGTGAAGAAGACGAGAATGAAAGAGTAAGAGGAGCAGCAGAAGAGAGAACACCAGTTTTAACGAGAATGAAGATCAATGGTGGATGATGGCTATGAAGAAGACGAGAATGAAAGAGTAAGAGGAGCAGCAGAAGAGAGAATATCAAATAACAAACTCACCAATTTTAATTTTAGAAAGGGTATTTGTGTCCAAAAAAATAGGGCTTGAGACTCAATTGTTAACTTTATTGAAATGGGATAAAATTGTCATTCCAATAATTGAAAGTACCACCTGCTGACATTTCTTCTTATATTAGTGATTAATAACTTATGTCTAATGGTAATACTTTCCATTTCAACTTAGGAAAATGTTGGTAGGCAGTTACAAGAAGCAATTATCCATTTAAAATTTTTATTTTTTAATATATTTTATAGGATAATCTTAACATATACCCTAAGGACATATTAACACATTGGAAATTGGAAAAAAATATATATGAATAGCTGTTGAATAAATTTAGGGGAAAGAAAAACAAATGAATGAGTTTACCTATTGGCTATTCATGTTCTCTTTTCTAATTTCCAATGTATTAATCTTTTATACTTTAATTAAATTTGAATCCAATGACCAATTTTCATCCCAACAATTTAGTTGATTCCAACAAAATGGTATGACACACATTAATTATAACATCGTTGTTGGAGAACAAGACAAAGGAACACAATTAGTATATCAAATAATAAAATGATGTTTTTGCTCAATGTACTAATTAAAAACTACAAACAAGAAAACAAATATACATATAACATACAATATGTAAGAACAAAGAAACTTTAATTAGAAAGACTTGACCTGAAGATAAAGATAAGGGCTTAAAACTTGTTGCAATGTCCTAAAGATAGTTGTCTTCCCAGGATTCAACTATCTATAAACTTGGTTCTTAGCACTTGAGCTATCTATAATATTGGTTCCCATAGCACTTGATCCAAGATTTTACATAACCAAATTAGTTGTATGTTTTTTAGTGAGAGTGTAGAACAATGGTGAGAATTTCATGAGAGAAAAAGTTTTTTTTTTTTTTTTTTTCAACATGTAACTACTTCAATTTATATGTTGATAGGTGATGTCCTAATGGAAAGGCATCATCCATAACTGAATGAAGTGTGAGGAGTTGCAACTCTTCACTTAAATTCTCAAAATTTCTTCTGAAAATAGTAACTGTCGCTACTTGTGTCACAACATAGTGCTTGTGCCACCAGGTTGCGTTAGGCTCTAATAGGGAATTACTTCTTCTCGCAACTTCAAGTCCAGAACCTTGGTCGCAATATACACTAGTTGAGTAGCCAGTGTTCTCCATAACCTGGTTGTTGTGACCTCTAGTTGCGCCACTTGGTTGCACGAAGCACTATTGTTCAAATAGTGGCTCACACGACTAGGGTGTTGTTGCCTCGGTTGTACCCCTTTAATTGCATTGCACACTATCACAATGTGCTTCTTTGCACAATCATCCTTTTTGCTACCATAACTTGCCTCATTGGTCTTACCACTAATCATGTTAAAGTATACCATGATCTGATATTCATTTTTTTTAGCTTTTGTGATGAAGACTTGAGTAATTACAAATGTTTTTAATGTTTATTTAGAATTATTTTCAATTGAGTCATGGGAGGATGTTGATGAATAAAATGAAAAATTTTTAAGGAAACAAGCGAATATAAGGAAGTTGAGTACTAAAGGGAATTTTTCATGAAAAGATGTGATTTTAAGAAACTTAAGGGCCTGAACATAACTTATCAAGAAAAATTGTGATTTTTAAAGAATTGAGGGACTATATAATAATTTTACCATCAACATGCATAACACACAAGTGAATGCTGCAGGTTGGTCGGCCGCGTAAGGCACGCGTGGGAAATCTGTCAGAAATGAATGTGAAGATTTTTTGCTCACAACAAAAGCTCGCCAAGGTCAATTTAGGTAGGAAATTAATGCACGAAGATCATGCATGCAGGTATCTATTATTCAAGGAAGTTGTGTAGGATTTATGCAGATTTTTCAGAGAAAAATATGGGGATCAAAGAATCATAAAATCTCAAGATTTCCGAACTTAAATTCAGAATAGAATCTTGTGATTTTGGGCAATAAACTGAGCAAGATATTCTCGCAAATTTGGAGATTAATTAGCAAAAGAAAATCTCTCACCGTCAAGCCTATAGGAGCATTTTGAATGCTATCATGAATTGTATTTTGAAAAAAAGTATCATGTTATCAATGTAAAGACATTTGTTTTCTATATGATATAGGCATTATTTGATAGATGATCAAATTTAAAAATTATTCTCCAATATTTCCATGTATTTCTATTTAATATCTTAATATATTTCCATTTAATGTTTCCATATTTTCCATTTAATAGTTTCATTTTTTTTTTTTTTACTTTCAATTAGATTTAAAAATTAAAATTAAATAATTATTAATTTGCTAATATGACCGTCTAATACATGCTCTAGAATAGATAATCATATTGATAATATCTTTTTTTTTCTTTTTGTGCCACCTCAACCTAACATTGATGTATGATAATTGCATTAGAGAGGTGTTTTTTTTTACCTCAATATCTATTCATCCTATATAACATGTAATTTTTTACAATCCATGAGAATATTAAAGATGCTTTAAGTACCAACTTTACATTATGAATTGGGGGATCCTGATATTCTATGAAAAAAATGGATCGAGAGGTTGCATAACACACAGACCTGTGACAAGGGTCTGAAGGTGGTTTGAGGGATTGTTGTGGGCATCATTTGGCATCATTTTTACCTCAACCGTAGTTCGTCAGCAATTCTTTGAAGAAGTCATTTCAAGTAGCTACACGTCAGAGTCATCATCAACATTAGAGAATCGAGAATCACACAATCTCAATAAGATTTTCTCTATATTTTATTTTATTTTTCTTTATTAAATTATGTCTTTTGATTCTTGGTTATTTGATTTTATTTGTCTACTGATGATGCACTAGATCCTAGATCTAGTGTTATGATGTAATCCGGAATTCATGAACTTGCTTGTAAAATATTGTTTTAATCAAATTCTCATTTTTGTGTTATGTTCTATTTTGCTTCTAATGTTTTGAAATTAATTAATCACTATTTTAGTTGAGTTAATAACCATGAATACGCTTGACAAAAGTATTCATGTGTTTAAATCTGAAATAGGATTATATGAATTACATAGGATAGACATACCTATATAGTTTATGTGGTCATTATGAGTGATTAAATATTTAATGTGCTTAGGTTGATTAATCATCATAGATATATAGTCGATTAATTAATTTAAATAAGTTCACTCGACCGTTTGAAAAAAGCTTGTGGACAATTTAGTGCTCGATTAAACACATGATAAGAATTTGTAACTCTAAAATCTCATTCTCCTTGGCTGCGTTTTATTTTATATTTTGTTTTCATTATTTTATCTTATTTTCCTTCTCATTTAATTTTTATAATTTATTATTTTGATAGTTTGAATAAGGTATAGTTTTGATCGATTTAGTAATTAACATAAGTAATTTGGATAATTCTTATGAGAATAATACTTTACCCTTTACTATATTACTCGTAGATTGTGTATACTTGCACAGGGTTTCTATTGTGTATTTTGTATTTGCTTTCATTGAGTGTTTTGCACACTAGAAATTTGCCATCAACCACATGCTGAATTATGTGTGTTCTTATTATGATCAACCTTCCGAGACCTCATGCAACATCGAAGGTGGCAAATACATTTTAATTTCTAAATTACACTTAGTTTCCATTCAAACATCCATCATAGTTTCCATTCAAACTTTTAACAATCATCTCATTGTCTTTGTGTCAGTGCAATATAATTGACACATTGGTTGAAATAAGAAATTTATATTTGTAGCATTACTCATTGTTTAGATTACTAATAGAAAGGTGGTCACAGGCATAGTGTAGTTGCTAACCAGATCTTTTAGTACATTTAAATTCCCCTAAGTAAAAGGAAAAAGAAAAAAAGAAAAAGAGAGACTGTTGCATTATGCATAGAAAGATAAATAACTCATAATTACAAATAATTTATCTCTACAGAAGTCGTTTTCCTATATTCTTGAAAGATGAACTATTTAGAGCACCTTCAACTAGCTATCTATTGTCCTTAACTAAAATAGCTAATGGTGTCACATTTGCTGCACTCCAACCGCTATTTATATGGTTAACTATTTTATAAAAGTTGAACCACTCTAACTAAATGTAAAGAGCAAAAAAGTCTTAGCCAAAGTCTCTATTATATTATTTTAATATTTATTTGAAAAAAAAAATTCAAAATCCTAACCAAACTCTCTCTCTTATTTTTTTAGTATTAATGTTTAGCTAAAAATCTTTTCTGTTATTTTAATATTAATGCTTAGTTAAAATAAAGGGAATGGTTAGAGTGACTTAATCCAAAATTGCCAAGTAAAGTAGGTTTTTTTGTTAAATTTTAAGGAGAATAATGGGAGATGCTTTTATAATAACCAGGTGTTAAACATCATAAAGAATCTTACTTTAGCATCTGGGCTGAGGAGTTGAGCAGCTTTAGCAAGAAAAAGAAAAAGTGCCATGCCTCGACTATTGCCCCCAGAGAAGTAGTTTTCCAGTATTCTTGAAAAATGAATTATTTAGAGTATCTCCAGCTATCTTAACTATCTATTATTTTTAATTAAAATAAATAGTGGTGTCACTTTTTATGCACTCCAATCACTCTCTCTATGGTTAGCAATTTTATAAAAATTAAATCACCCTAACTAAATATAGAGAGTAAAAGAGATAGTCAAATTTTCTCTTCTATAATTTTAATATTTAATTTGAAATAAAGTAATTT